>CM066165.1:5827500-6427500 GCA_033629205.1 Lithocarpus polystachyus
GAAAACAACCCTTTCTTCTTTCCTCCCATTTGACCTCCATGAAGTAGAGGAGCCCGGATTTTGAAATGACCGAGTTCCTTTCCTTTTAAGCTGTCGTTCCACCTTTATTGCCATATGCACCATGTCCTCCAACTCCACGTAGTGCTGCAACTCCACCTCGTTGGCAATGTCCCGATTCAGCTCATTCAGAAACCTTGCCATGGTAGCTTCTCTATCCTCTTTTACATTAGCTCGAATCATGGCAATCTCCATCTCCTTGTGGTAGTCATCCACGCTCCTATAGCCTTGAGTAAGACTCTGTAATTTTTGATACAAATCCCTATAATAATGACTAGGGATAAACCGCTTCCTCATGGTGGCCTTCATTTCCTCCCATGTCTCAATAGGTCTCTTACGGTTTCTCCTTCTGTTCATCACAAGTTGATCCCACCATATAATAGCATAGTCAGTAAACTCAATGACAGCTAGTTTTACATTTTTCTCCTCGGAGTAGTTGTGGCAATCAAAGATGAACTCCACCTTCTTTTCCCACTCCAAATACACTTCTAGATCATTTCTCCTTTGGAATGATGATATCTTCATTTTTATGTTTCCTAGATTTCTGTCAACCCCATCTTGCCATCTTGGATCTCTTCGGAATCCTCTACCACGCCTTTCGCCCCCTCGCGCAAACCTGCCCTCATTGTTCCACGAAACTTGATCCTTTTCATCTTCAAACTCATCCTCGTGGTAGTCATTAGAATCATCCACGCGCGCATACCTTTCTTGCCTTCTAGTATTAGGGGCTCTTTGGGGACGCTTCTCACGCAAATTAACAATAACAGTATCTTGCTTGTCCAACCGATCCCGAATCTCATTAAACACCACATTCATGCGTTCAAATTGTTGTTGCATAGCCTGCAACATGATGGATGACTCCTCCCCTCCTTCCTTATTTGATGTTTCACCCCTGTAAGACATACTTTTAAAACTACAGAGAAATGTTAAAAATAATTCCTCACAACACTCTCTCACGTGTTTGCACTCAGATTATGTCACTCCCACTCGTGTTTCACTCTTAAATTGGCTTTTTCCCGATATTAGTCTCACGCTCTCTTGCCTTTTTCCACTCGTAGCTTCCCCTTTTCAGTTCTGCAATAAACTAATAAACTTGATCAAGAAATTCAACTTGTAGTATTAAAACAAATATCAACGGCAAGAAAATATGACAGAAATCAAAGAAAATAGGACAAAAGAAAAAAATATTTTGGTTTGAGAGAACTGAAACTAAAATTTTTTTTCTTTTTCTTTTCTGAATTTTTTTTTTTTTGGAACTCAATGCACGATTTTAACCTAGTGCACGTCACAGAACAAGAACAAGCAACAAAGAACACAAAAGGAACAAGATAGGAAGATAACAGGAAACAAAAGATAAAATGATAGAATTTTTAAATTACCTTATTTTATTTATCTAAAAAAATATTAAACACTCTTGACTCTACCCTCTAACTTGCAAATCTCAAGAATTTGAATTCAATGAAAATAAAAGTAATGCTAGAGACAACAAAATGTCACAACATTCTTAGATTAACATTTCAACTTATCACATATGGTTCACCACAATCTCTAATTTAAATTTTTTTGTATGCTAATTTATAAATATTCTGAAATTATTATGACATCCCTGAAGGCGTTTGTGGAGGTTGATGGTGTACTCTCTGGTGACAACCTCTTCCTTTCTTTGCTGCCCTTGTCCACCATTTTTGCAGCTTTGGTCTCTCTCTCTCTCTCTCTCTAAGCTCCAAAGCCTTACTCTTACGGCTGCTAGCCTACTGTTGCAAAGGTAAAACTAAGTAGGGATGGCAATTTAGATCCGACCCGCGGATACCCGGTCCGGCCCGACCCTAATGGGCCGGATTTTACCTGGTCTGATTAAAAATAGGGTCGGGTATGGGTTAAAAAAAAAAACCCGAACCGGGTCCGGGTCGGGCTTGGGTTTTATCAAAAACCCGGCCCGAAACCCGACCCGGACCCGGTAACTATGAAATTACAAAAAAAACCCTCAAATATATAAATGTAAACCTAACATCTTTCTATCAGTTTAGCTCACGCCTCACACACAGACACACTCACTCTCAAGAGTTCTCTACCACTCATTCTCAATCTCAAAGCTCACACACTCACTCTCACTCTCAAGCACGCCGCGACGCCGCCCAAGCCCTCTGCCTCTCACCGCCGATCCCGTCCCCATCTGTCACCGCCGATCTGCTCTGTGCCGTCCCGTCCCCACTTGATGCCACCACAAGCCGCCGCTGCCGCAAGCCACCATCTGAGGCAACTTCGTCTCTTTCTCTCGCTCAATAGCCAGCACAGGTTGAGCCTCCATGGCTAACTCTTCCCTCTATCTCTAGATCTAAAACCCAAGGCCGAAGACCTCAAGCTCTCTCTCTCTGATCTCCAACTCAGGGCCAAGACTCTCTTCTCTCTCCATTTCTATTTTTATCTTCTTCTTTATATTTATTTTTTGTTTGATCCGAAATCTCCTCTGTTGGTTTGGTTATTTCTGGGTTTGAGGATTGAAAAATGGGATTTTTTTTTTTTTAGATGTGGCTGTGGAGATTTGAAAAGAATAGATTTTTGGAATTTGGTTGTTTTGCCACACCATGACAACAGATTTGAAAAGAATAGATTTTTGGGTGTGGCTGTGGACATTTGAAAAGAACAGATTTTTGGCATTTGGTTGTACTAAAATTCCACAGATTTTTGGGCCCCTTTTTTTTTTTTTTTTTTTTGGGTGTGGCTGTGGAGATTTGAAAAGAACCGATTTTTTTCTATCAAAAAAAAAAAAGAGAAAAGAACTGATTTTTGGAATTTGGGTTTGGGGCCCGTTTCAAAAAACGGGGCCCGCGGGGCCCGGCGGGGCGGGTATGGGCCCCGTAAAAAAAACTCGTTTAATAATCGGGTCGAGTCCGGGTATGCAAAAACCCGGCCCGAACCCGACCCGTTGCCATTCCTAAAACTAAGGCATCACACAGGAAATATATATAGTGGGCTATGTTTTATTGTTGTAGCCCTGGGCTTTCAGTTAAAGTACCGAAATGTCCTCTTATGTGGGTTCACAAATAAAGTCAATGTGTGTTATAAAAGCAGGGGTAATTAGGTAAAAAGGAAAGATATTAAACGATTTGTCGTTCTAATTTTTTATTCTCTTCGCATAAGGAGCAACCCCCAATTTCGTGTATTTTGGATAAATTTTTACTATCTTTCATTTTTTTTGTCTTTCTTTTTTGGGTTTTAGATGACGATTATCTTTCACATGTGCGAGTTCGGAAGTTATGGATTCAAGTAGTAACAATACCCATTAGTGTCCATAGGTCCCACATCATAAAGCAATGCAAGGGTTTAAGTGTTCATTAATCAAGTCTAGCTCAAGTTTTAAGATTTTTTATGAGTTCAAGCTTAAACATCATTTATAAGTTTAGTTCAAGCTTAAGTTGAGCTTGAACATTTTACTTTCGTTGTTTAGCCAATCTTAAAACTCGACTCATTCACAATCACTCGAGCTTGAATATTTTACTTTTCTTGTTTAGCCAAACTTAAAACTCAACTTATTCACAATCCTACCCACAAACCCTTTTTTTTCTTCGATAAAAAAATGAAAATAATATACTAGATAATCCATAACCCTAGTTAACATGTTTGGCTTCCTCTCTCCCTCTATCCACTTCCCCCTTTCTTTATTGGGTCAGACTTTTTGTGGGTTTGTTAGCACTTAAACTAGGAGCTCAAAAATCCAGATCCCATTCTCTATTGGGCCAATCAACAAAAGAGCTTTTGCTCTCATCAAAAAAAATAAAAAGAGCTTTTGCTTGTAGCCCATACTTCTATATCCCCCAAAACTTATTTCTGTTTCTTCACTTTCAACATTTGCGTCTTGCTGCAAAGCAAAAGCGGGAAAGGATCAGAGAAAATCAAGGGCACTCTCTCTCTCTCTCTCTCTTTGCTCCTTCCCTTTACAACTCTTCATTCCCAGAATCTCATTTAAGGTACAATTTTCTTTTATATATGCACTCTTCACTCACACACACACACACAAACACAAACACAAACTTCTTTTTTCTTTTTCTTTTTCTTTTTTAGTCCAAATCCACTAAACCCAATTCTTCATCAAAACCCAACTTGTATCTTTTTCTCTCATATGCAATTTTAATATTTTCTTGATAACCCTTTTATTGAATTGCTTTTTTCCTCACTTGGGGTTGATTTTTTAAGGTCGTTTGTAAAAGGTTGTCTTTTTTTGTTGACACAGAATAATCTTAAAAGAGTTAGTTGAGAAAACCCAAGTTTAAGATATGGTAAGTTTCTCTCTCCTCTATGTTGTGTTTTTTTCAGTTTTAGATTTGTTGGAATTTTATATTGGGGTTGCTTATATGTATACATATATATTGATGTGTGATTTTGTTATAGTCAGGAAGCAGGAAAGAAACAGTTTTGGACTTGGCAAAGTTTGTGGACAAAGGTGTCCAAGTCAAGCTCACTGGTGGTAGACAAGGTTATTGTTACACAACTTTCATTTTTTGAGTTAATTATGTGTATAAAACTGAATAGCGTATGCCAATGAGCTCTAGCTGATTACCAAACTCAAACCCGCAACACATCACTTGGGCAAGAGAATAAGATTATAATTAAAAAAAAAATGTTGCATACCAAATTTAATAACTTAGAGATGTGGTTTAAATAGGTATCCAATGTGAAAGTATTTGAACCCAATAGGATATCTATCCACATAACTTAGTTTCATTAGGAATATGAAATATGTTTATTGGTTTTGAGAGCTTCAACACCAGCAATTTTTGGCTTATGAAAGCAGAAACTAGAGTGATTTTAACTGTGGAAGTTGTTTCTATGGCATATGGGAAGTTGTAAATCTTGTGTTTGATTATGGCAGTGATTCTTGAAAGCAGAAAGAGCCACCATGTTGACTAAAATTGACCTTATTAATCCTAGTTCTCTAGGGTAGTTTTTTGGGGGGTCATTGGGATGGAATGGACCCTGTTGGATTCCTTTTACATCTAACTTTTCTTTATTGGATTCCTTTTACTGGGGTTTACGATGCTCTGAATGTTGACAATTTATATCAAACAGCAACTATGTTGGGTCTATAATTAAATGAAATATTGTCATTACTGATCAAGTATGACTATGTAACCTTTGTTTTTTTTTTTTTTTGGGTTGCAGTGACAGGGACTCTAAAAGGATATGATCAGTTACTAAACCTTGTTTTGGATGAAGCTGTAGAGTTTTTGAGAGGTAGTTACTTCATGGCTTACTGACAATTGCTTATGAGGTTGTGTGTGTGTATGGTTTTAATGCTTATGTTCAAACTGATCAAATGGTTGTGGTAGTATTTGATCAGTTATTAAACCTTTTTTTGGATGAAGCCATAAATTTTTGAGAGGCTGTAACTTCATGGCTTACAGGCAGTTGTTATAACTCTGTGTGTGTGTGTGTGTGTTTGTGTGGGTGTAACTAGTTAGCTCTGTGGTTTTGATGCATCAGTTCAAACTATTGGTCATGGTTGTATTTTGATCTGTTTGAACATTTATTCATCTATGCTTAGTGGGAAAGATAATGTTAATATTAACTCTTCCTAATATTATCATTCTTTAGAATAGAAAACTCATCAAAGTTGCCAGGCTGATCATTTTTTTGATGCATTTCAAGCGGGGGAGGGGGGAGTCAGAACCATGTCTTCATTGGAAACACTAGGGGCTCTAGTTAACCTTAAGGTCATTGGCGTTGCCATGCTGATCGTCATCAGTTTTATGTTCCTTTTGTTCAACTAAGCTTATGGAAATCCTTAACTTTATACCCTGACTCTTCGACTGAGCCCTAATTGTCTGTTAAAATCATTATAAATCAAAGCACAAAAGATAATTATTATTATGGTGTTGAATTCTAAATAATCTTGCATCAGATTTGATACTTGAGCTAATCTTCTATATCAGCAATGTCATATCAACCATCCATTGTGCACAATATGAGTCCTTTAATTTCAGAGACCAGTTGTCTCAACCAAAGAGAGCGAATTACAAAAGAAAAACAAATATAACATCACATTGGATGTTGGAACATCATGTTTCACTTCACAGGGCCCTAAGTGGGACTTGCATGATACATGATGCCTTTTTTTTTTCCTTCCTGTTCCTTCCCATGCTGGATGGAGCACTATCCAAAATGTAGGTGGCTTCTCTACAGCACAAGAGAGAACTGAATTCCATTGTAGGGTGTCACATTTTAATGTAACTGTAATATTTATGCTTCATGTGATAAGTGTACAAGATGATCAAGATATGTTGTTACAATCTGCACCCAATTGTCAAGAGAACATAGGAAGGAACAAAAGCTGTGATGAATTCACAGATGGAAACTTTCAAATTCCTTTTCTTTCCATATGATTTAATAACAACAGAATGACATTAGATTAATTTAACTTTAGGTATGTATGCTCTCTCTATTGCTGTTTGTGCTTCTGGTTCTTAATTCTTTGCAATCTAGATCCTTTTTTTATTTTTTATATGTAAATATGGTAATACATTTTGGTCAAGTTACATGAGCCATTTGTTATGTTAATTTGGTCACTTTAAACATGATCCCTGTTGAGTTCCATGGCTATTTGTTACGGGAGGCTATTGCCATATGGAGATTATTTAGCTCTTACATAAAAGGATGTATTCATTGAGTAAATTGTAGAGTCAACTAGAACAGTGATGGGTGATAACAATGTGGAGAGTGATGAAGTTCAGGTACTCACCATAAGAGTGGAAGTGACTGCAGAGTCTAAGTATCTAAAGAAATGTTCATTGGTTCTAACAAAAGTAAGCGTACAAGGAGAACTTTAAGTTTGATTTGCCAATGAACTCTAGTTCAAATGATACCTCTTTCCCATGTAAGAGTAAGGTGGAGGGTGAGGTCATGAGTTCAAGGCTGGTCGATCTCGTATGTAATTTACCAGTTTAAAAAGAAGAAGTTTATTCTATAAGGATAAACTATGATAGGACTTCTCAAAAGAAGGATAAACTATGATAGGGCACCATCTTGTCAGGATTGATAGGGTGTCACCCTTCTTTTACATATTTTGGTTAGACAATGGTTGAAATCTCTTACATTTGCAAGAGTTACTAGAGCCAATTGATTTAATTCTTTTATTATATTTGAGTGGTGGATAACATTATATACATAAACCAAAAAAAGTAAGTCTTTAAACAATAGGTGAAAAGAGAGACAAGAAGCATTATGTTTACTTTTTAATGTAATTTCCTCTCCTAGATAATATTGGAAAAGCTAACCAAAGCATGCAAAAATGGATGATGCACTACCAATCTTGATGCAGCACTGCCCTATCATGGATTGTCCTACTTTATATATAGGGCATACTGAAATAAATGGTATTAAATAAAGAAATAAATAAAGGCTACTGTGTGCCTATAACCTATCAAAACACAAGGAACATGATCTTTGGCCTATCCTTTTGTGTTCTGTTTAGTTTTTATTTAGAAGGCTAACAGGTAGTGAATGCCAATTAAAAGATATGAGCCTCTTTGCTTAATTGTGACATTTTGCAAATCCCATTGATTCAAGTGGTGATACACCATATGGGGTGAACCACCATGGTGAGACTTCATGTTCTATCCTATCATTTTTGGGTATTTGGGCAGCTTGACTATTCCAAATGTCAAGGCCTTGTAGTTCCAGATGGGCTTTTACCATTAAAATAGGGAGAGTGAGTTTTGGCCTTGCTTCATTAGCTCAATTTGACTCCAAATGATTATATGTGATTAAAGGTGTAATATGCTAAGTTACATGCTTTCAAATTGTTATCGTCTAAAAAGTAAAAAGTAAAGTTCCATTTAAACAGTTTGATGGCTATCTTTATTAGAAGGTGTAGAGTCTCATGTATCTGACACTTCACTGATTTAGAAGTTTCACAAATTTGATGGCTAGATAACAGGAATCTAGAAGGCCTAGGTGCCAATTGTTTGCAGCTGTATGAAGAAATTTCCCTAATGCTGAAGATTGTAGTAGTTATCAGTACTTAGTTCATATGCATGTAGGCACCCACCTTTAGCAAGTATCTTCCTGAAGGTTTGTGCTAACATGCAGCTGTTGAACAATGATAGCAATCTGTTCTAATTTGAACAGTTTTAGATAGTAATCAATGTCAAGTAGTCAATAAGAGAGCCAAAAAGCCTAAAAGCAACCCACATTGGACGTGAATTCATTTCTGGACTTCTTTTGTATCATTTAGTATGCGTTTGGATACCGCTTGTTTTGCTGAAAACTGAAAACTGAAAAAAAAAAAAAAAATAATAATAATAATAATTTTTTTACTGTTGCTACAGTGTTTTGCACTGTTCACTGGCCTAAAATCACTGTTCATGGCCAGTGAACTGTGCACAACACGCCGAGTAAAAAAAAAAAAAGCAAAACGCGGAAACGCAAACGCGGAAACGCCCAATGCAAACAGACCCTTAGTGTTGTTTTTTTCGACTGTAAATGTCAAGCACCTTTATGTAATTGCCTTATCTTTGCCAAGAAGCCTTGTAGTGATCTACTGTAATTTATACAACTTTTTGAAGTTTCTAGACAAATTAACCTGGAATATTCTGCCCTTGTTCTGCAGATCCTGATGATCCACTGAAGACTACTGATCAAACCAGGCGCCTGGGCCTAATAGTATGTTCTCTTCCAGTATATGCACTTGTTCATGAATATAAGCATCTACCATGTCAGATATTGCTGTTACAAGACACATTGCCATGCCCTCTAACTTATTTGTGATGAAAATCATCATCTTTTGAATTTGCTAGACCATTTAATATGGGGAAAAAAAAAAAAAAAAGCTTGCCCTTTTACTTATACTCAGAAGTTTGAATTGGTTAAATGACAGTGAGATTTTGAACTGCCCAATACCATTAGATCAACCTCATAACTGTCATGTCAATTTTTTTACTGTAAGGTAGTTGCATAAAAGATATTTTGTCATAGAGACTTGAATTATAGGATCCAAACATGATGCTCAATAAATATTTTTCTGATACTGCTTGAAGCCACCTTTCTTGTAAAAGCCTACTGACTGCAAGTAACTTAAGTTTTTGGCACAATTCCCTATAATGTAATAAATTAAAATAAGCTGCAATTGGCATTACTTGGTACAAGACAAGACATCTTTGAATTGCCGGGAATCTCTTTAAAGTGGTATGATTCAATAGGACGTGTTTTAATAATGTACATCAATACTTTTCAAGATTCTTTTGTGTTCTTGTGAATTATTTGATGAGTGCCCTATCGTTTTCAATATTACTGGCTTCCCAACTTGCTTGCTTTTTATTCTGAAGTTTGTACCAAAAAGAAAATGCCGGTAACAGTAACATGGATTCTGAGTCATTACGAAAGAGAAAAATTCACTGTAGCACTTTTTTATTCATTGTTGCATTAAGAAAGAGAAATGCTCAATCTAGCAGCTTTTTATTCAATACTGCATTATATGAGGAAAAATGAAAGTCTGGATCAGTGACTGGTCACTCAAATTTAAGAAAAAAATAGCACCTATTACAATGTTGGAGCATTGAATTTAAATATTGGGTGGAGAAAGGAAATAATTTCAGTCATTATTTTCCTGAATATATGTGAGGAAGAAAGACACTAGCAAAAGCTTTAAACAATCTTCAATGATTTTTGTTCTTTCAATTTTGTTTTCTTGTTGGAGGTAAACAATCTTTGATGGTGAGTTATCATGCTGCAGGTTTGCAGGGGAACCGCTGTAATGCTTGTGTCCCCGACAGATGGCACAGACGAGATTGCCAACCCTTTTATCCAGCCAGAAGGGGCCTAGGCATATATCTTTTTGTAATTTAATCAGGGATCTAAATCTGTATGCTTTAACCAGTTTAATTCTAAGAAACTTAATGGGGAGAAGTTAGTGATGAGCCTCATTTTAAAGGCTTACTTTGCAGACTTGAATGTTGTCATCTCTGAACTAAAGTAGTAAGATCGTTATCTTTCTTTGTTTTCTTTTGAACTGCATTGATGAATATGCTAGAGGTGGTTTGAATGCCCACTGGAAATTGACAAACTCATAGTGGAGTTGCCCCATGTTAATGCACTAGTCTGCAGACTGTAGTTGTCCACATGGAAAGAAAGTGACAGGAAAGAAAGTAGAGTTACCTCTTTTTCCCCACTACACCCAAATGTCTCATAGTTGGAAGAAATATTCCAAACCTTGTGTACCGTACATTTCTTTCACATAAATGTGGGACTCATGCATAGGGAACCTCATGCATAGGGAACCACATGTGAGGTCTATTTTCATGTGAATAAGGAGTAATGTACTAAATAATTTTACATCGAAGTTATTTCCTTGCTACCACATTTAAACTATTGTTTAGATAAAAAATTACACTATGGCTTTATCTTTCTGATAAAAGGAAAGATACATATTTCCTCGAAGCATGTGAATTTGAATCTAGGTTTTCGGTATGGACAATATATTTCATGCATCGGATATATACATTGTAAGTCCTACAACTGTCTCAAACTTGACAAAGCCACCAAAGATGCAGCATGAAAGTGAGTAAATCGGTTAGAAAAGGAGTATTTTAACTTACAAAGCTGTGCATTTATCTTTTCAAGTTGGATGTTCCTTAAGAAATAATACACAGTTGGGCAGACTGTGGAAGATCTTATCAATGAAGTAGTTTGTTGTTTAGATAGCAAGTTAAGCCGTCTAGATGTGACTTTTCTTAGTTGGGAAATATGTTTGTTTCTTTATTTATTGTTCCTTTGCCCAATGATTTCATAAAAGACTGCTTTTGATGGTGGGGAAGCCAATGAGGTAATGAGACACTTTCGGCTTTCTGACAGCTGTTTGTTGAATAGAAAATTGTTTGTATTGCTGTTTTGATGCGCACTCTCTCATTGGATATATTGTTACTTAAAATATTATAAAGAATTTTCCTTAAATAAAACAAAGTTCTTTTTCAAATAATGTATTATTGAAATTTCTTGGACTTCTTCAACTACACTGTTCCTTTATTCATTAAGACTACTGTCTACTGATTCTTGGACATATGTAAGGCTGTCCTAATTGTTTTTGAGTTAACTATGATGAAGTTGGAATTATGATTAATGGGTCATGTGAATTTTTCTCCTATTTCAAATTATTTGACAGAAAATTAAAGATATGTCTCTGCATAATTCAGCAATTTTTTTATGCATTTTCTGATTTTTTTTTGGTATTGGATTGTAATTGAATACTGAGAAATGTTTATGTGATTGATTCTGGTTTGATGGTTAACTTTGCGAGACAAACTTGGCACTAGCCAAAATCAAGCACCACCCATCTAGTTATTTAGGATAATGTTTTCCCAATACTTCATTTAAAATATTCACAATGGAATTAGGGAATGGAGTCAAGGTGGCATTTTATTCAAACAAATAATCCAAAAAAACAAAACAGAAAGGGACATTTCTATGGGGAAAAGAAAATTGTGAAACATGTGGGATGCTTAGTTGGCTCTCTCTCTCTCTCTCTCCCTCTCTCTCTCTCTCATAAGGAAAGCAAATTGTTAGAACAAAGGGAGAAGAAAATCTGTCCAGAGGGTAAATAGGAAAAAGAATAACCTATATTTTGATTGAAAATATCAAATCATTGGTTGTGCGTAGTAAGTGTTTCACAATATACGGACCTTATACTCACAATATATAAATCTCACATGTCAATCACAAACTCGTATTATAAATGAAATTCATAGTAAATACTACTATGATTCAATAATTGAATATACTCTATAATAGGGATGCATGAGATGACTTCTTTGCTTTTTTTTTTTTAGGAGAAACAAGAGTATTCAAAGTTTTTCAAGCATTTAACTATTCCTTCCTAAATTATTACAAGAAAAAATCTCTTAAAGTGGTCTTAAGATGTTATTTAGAAGTTTAAAAACTAAAACCTCATAGATATCACAGCGTATTAAGAATCACTACACCAGCCTCTTTGGGGTTCATTAGAAATAACTTCTCAATGACATTCGCCAGTTGCTTTTGACAAATTCTGGTCTTGGATTTTAGCATATGATAATTATATCTATCACCGAAAAGTTACTAGACAACTGATAGGCAACTTGGCTATGTTGTGGACAAATTGCAATGGACCCGTTCTTGTAAGGGTCGATTCATGATCCAATTGAGCACTACGAGTTATGGCCTTCACCAGACAAAAGTAACAGCAAAACTGCTAGGAGTAGTTTCTTTTAATTTTCATTAACTAAAAGTGGCTAATCAGATATATATATATATATATATATATATATATATGACAGCTATCATCTTTAGAAGCTTCTCCATTCTTCTTTTCTAATTAAGAAACTCTTTATATATATATATGACATCTATCATCTTTAGAAGCTTCTCCATTCTTCTTTTCTAATTAAGAAACTCTCTCTCTCTCCCTCTATATATACCAGCTGTTATCTCTAGAAATTTCTCCATTCTTCTTTTCCAATTAAGAAACTCTCTCTCTCTCTCTCTCTCTCTCTCTCTCTCTCTCTCTCTCTCTCTCTCTCTCTCTCTCTCTCTCTCTCAGAGGGATAATCGGCTCTCATTCTACTGGGCACTAGTTGTAGTATCAACTATCACCTCTAGAAGTTTCTCAATTCTTCTTAATGGAAAAGAAGTATGGAGAAGTTTCTAGAGGTAACAGCTGGCATTATATCTGGTGCTCAGCAGAATGAGAGTCCGATGTCCCTCTCTTGAGAGAGAAAATTTCTTAATTGGAAAAGAAGAATGGTGTAGCTTCTAAAGGTGACAACTGGTACTACAGCTGGTGCTCAACAAAATTAGAACCGATTGTCCCTCTTCTATCCCTATAAATATCTCCTCCTCCTCCCCCCCCCCCCCCCCCCCTCCCTTGGAAATACACACTACAAGACACCCTAACAAAAATTACAATGACCTCAACCTCCATTTATTTCTTATTAAAGAGAATATGTCAAATTCATAAGATAGTTTTCGTTTTTGACCAAATTTGTTAGCAAATCATAATCAGTTTCAAATTTTCAATACCTTTAAGTCATTTCATTGAGCAAATAACCTAAAAATATGTTTTTATTTATTTATTATTATAGGTGGAGAGATTAGGGGGTTGAATCAAGACTCAAGAGGTGATTTTTTGGATGGTTTAAAGGCTATTATATTTAGGTTTAAGTCTTGGAATCAAAAATTTCTCAAAGTAACCATTCCAATTTCCATGTCATTGGGCCAATGCAGCTTTTTTTCATATTGATTTGGACGGCTAATATCACCAGTAGCTGACTTGATTATGATGCCAAGAAACCAATGGGTCCCTTTGCCAACCGGTTTTCTTTAGGGCTGTGGCCTGTGGGGCAAAGCAACTTTGGATCCAATTTTTCATGACCAAGTTTGGCTGGAAGCGTGGAAGAAAGATTCCGACAAATAACTTTTATTTTATAGAAAACGTGGTTTTCATTGGAATTGAATTTAATTGTGAAAATGACTAGAACTGAATATGATTTTCTTTTCTCTATTAAAATTTCACACATATCGGATACCTCATAAGCTATGAACCTTATAATCATAATACAAATTGTTAGGACTTAGGAGTTAGAAGTATTCATTTTCAATTGAGTTTGACCTTTGATTAAGAGTTTTGTGGTTTATTGATATACTAGTATCATCCGATTCTTTTCATGAGAAGAATCCGAGTTAAAATTTCTCTTTTGTGGTTGTTGTGAAAATGACTAGAATTGAATATGATTTCCTTTTCTTTATTAAAATTTCACACATATTGGATACTCATAAGCTATGAACCTTACAAGCATGATACAAATTGTTAGGACTTAGGAGTATTCATTTTCTTCTCTTTCTTTTCATTGGTGTATGTACAATTTTTTTTTTTTTTTTTTTGAGAAATTAATTAGGTATAATATGTTTTGTAGTTTATTAACATATTAACATTATCCGATTCTTCTCAATACGAGTTAAAATTTCCCTTGTTTGTTGTAAGTAATTACAATAATAAATTACTAATAAATAAATAAATAAAAGAGTTTGACCTTACCATTATACATTTTATACACTTATTTCCTTGAACCATTAAGTTTTGTACCTGTTCAAACTTCAGACTATAAATTGTGATAGGGAGTTTATCCTTTCCATCCACTTGTGTTTTGATTCGTTAACATTGAAACATTTGTTGACTCTTGTGAATTACCTTTTGTTAATTGTCAAGTTGTTCCTCTTCCTTCAAATTATTGCATTAAACTAAGTTCATTTTATTTTTTTGGTAATGCTAGTAAGACACAAATTTTCACAATATTTTTGTATTACTTATTATGGTGTTTTCATGTACAATATTGACTATTGATATCTCTTTTTTTATTATGCACCAATTACAATATGCGACTTCAATAAATATAAAAAAATAAAAATCGTTTTGTCATTGAACTTATCGTTTACCTTTTCGGCTGACCATAATAATTTATGAGTGAGCCAACTTGTTCGTTAGCAATATATGCATGCCTAAGTTCCAATTGTGAACAACTCGGGCTACTTGAAGATTTTCAACATATTGACTTTTAAAAAAGGTATAAATGGCTGAAGCTTCTGGTTTTTTTTTTTTTTTTTTTCCAGATTTTTCAACTGCATAATGAGAAAGATTAAATCTGGTAGGCTTAACTTGCTCTACAAGTTGGAGAAGTAGTCATCAATAATTATGTTTGTCAAACAACTTGCATTAAAAGTTAAAACTATAATGGGAATTTTTTGGTTCAATTTTTAGTGAATTACCAAAAAGAAAAGGAAAATGTTGGTTTTGAGGTAGATAAAAATCTTATTTTGTACAAATAAAGCTATAATTGAATTAAGTTGTTTATGAACAACTTGAGTTTGATTTGAGAAAAGAGTCACTTATGTTCATTTGTTTAGTGAACAAGCTCGAATATTATATTTTTATATGTATACTTGTGTAAAAATATATTTATATAAACTTAAAATTGAATTGTGTAAGTTTGTTAATAGGTTCATATGATATCAAATTTTGATTTGTAGTTTGTTGATAATATAACTAATCTATATGTAGTAAAACTAAAAATTCAATGATTTATATACGAAGGAGTAAAAAATTTAAGTCATGGTTTTACTATATATATATGATAAAAGAATAAGTTAGTCAAATAGTTCATAAACAAGCTTGAACTAGTTTGACAGACATATAAACCAAAATTAAACATATAATATTTTTTGGTGATGATTTCAAACTCAACTCGTGTTCGAAATGAAAAATACGTTCAGTTTAGCCTGTTAAAAGAGAAAAGGTTTTATGCTCTACTCCTTTTTTCCATTCCAATTAAATCAGATTATCAGATCAATTTTTGTCCTTGAAGACCTTGCTGTAACAAGGTTATAAGACCCAAGAAAGCAGATAAGTTATCACTTATCACCAAGAAAGTTCCTATACAAACCAGTTGGATACTTGGATTTTTCATGAACAAATACAAGTTGATCCCATTCTTGTCATGGACCATACATGAACCAAAAGTCCAAAGTAAGCATACGATAATCACTAGAACTAACAAACAAACAGCAAAACTATTATGAGTAAGAAAATGACACTTTTTTTTTCTTTTTATACTTCATCTTTTCTTTTTCTTTTTTTAATTTTCCAAAATGTTAAATTTGGTTCAAAGTTAGTACAACTATTCTACTATCTAACCTCTTTTCTTTTCTTTTTTTTCTTTTTTTTTTTTTTTTTTTAATTCAGACCTCTTCGAGTATGTAATTATTCTCTCAGACATATACAGTCTCTCTATCCCACACACCAGGTTATTACAAGGAAGAATTTCTTAAGAGTGACCCTAAGATACACAAGAGGTTTCGAACTTAAAATATCATAGATAACATAAGACTTTAGAATTCACTTATTTTTTCTTTTTAACTTCATCTTTTTTTAATTTCTCAAAATGATAAATTTAGGTTCTAAAGAAATCAAGCACCATAGTTAATACTATTCCATTATCTAACCTAAAAATTTAAGCCAAATAAACTTACAACGATCTTTTTTTTTTTTCTTTTTTTTTTTCTCCAAACATTAAGGTGATAAGAAATATTGATGTAATTACTCATTAATTATCTATCAAACTAGTCATCTTGACAATAATATCATATTGGATGGCTGATATCACTGGTGACAACTAAAGGATATATAACACCAATATTGAATCTCTTTGCAACTAGGTTGGCCTGTATATACCTATTTGTGGGTGTGTTTAAACATGCTTAAACATTTGTTTTTTGACTTCTTTCTCCATGAAAGATCCACTCACCTGATACCAACCAGATTAAGCCAATTATACCACAATTGTAAAGAATCCTTTTGTAGCCACAATTTGGAACTATATGTAGCTCCAAATAGATTCTAGCTTTTGTTTTTTTTTTTTTTTAATAACATATACATTTTATCTATATACACTCTACATTAATCACTTTTTAATGGAGCAAAACTTATATGGTACTAATTTTTTGCTTACAATTATTCGGTTAGAGTTCTGCAGAGAGAGAGGAATTTGAACCTTATTTGTTCTCGTGTAAATAATTAGATAATATTGCTGAACTGTATGATTGTTGACCCAAATAATATAGTCATCTTTAAAAAAATTCAAAAAAATTATACTTATCTTACTTGCCACCTACCCAAATTTTCTCAAAATTCTAAATGCATATATAGCAAGGACCAAAGGCTACATCTAGCTAGGTGGGACAGCAACAGCCCATCATTTTATAGTTTGTGGGTGAAACTTTTATAGAAATTAATAATTTAATTAAAAACCTCTGCCCAAAAAATAATAGTCCTCTGTAGAGCAAATGATTAGACAACATATATAATACTGAGCAAAATAATAATTTCTGACAAACAGCAACTGAGAAATGTATTTTTTATATATAGTATTAATTCAATGTGTTCCCATATTTTATACGGTTGGGTAGATTCTCATTATTCTTCGAGCATGCTTCACTTTTTTATAAGAAAATTAATAAGTACCATTATTAGCTGGTCCCCAAAAAATATTTTTTTGTCATTATCAATAGTTGCATGGCAATCACAATGTCTCTTTGTATGGAAGACCATGTCTTATATGACACCAGCATTAACAATTGCAAAAGCCAAATTTATATACAAATGTTGCAAAGGAGAATAACTAACAGTCAAAGCTCAAGGATTGGTTTTAATGGAAGAAGTCTAATGTTGTGCAAAAGTGATATGTTTTTGTTTTTTTTTTTTTTTTTCTAATTAATAAATTGAGAAGATAGAGTAAATTTTATAAGTGAAAATCTCAACCCACCTCAAAAGGCACCTATTCCTTAAGAAAGATAATATGATAAATAGCAGCTTATGAATCTTGATCTTTATTTATGGATTCAAATTTTAAAATTTTAGGTTTAAAATCAAATAAATCTCGAACTTTAAGGGTGTAAATTGATTAATTGACTATTATAAAAAATTAAGTTAATAGATGTTTTTAAGGTAATTATTAATAAATAATTTTAGAAAAAAATTTGACACTATTTTAATTGGAAATATATATATATATATATATATAAACCTTCAACATAATTAATTTTTTCCATAAAAATTTTTAAAAATATTTTATAAACTAATTTTTTTAAAGAATCCGTTAACTTTTTAGTTGTAAATATGCTTAGATGGAGTTATTTCATATTTGGGTCAATTCCCCGATAAAAAGGTGCTAGCAGCACCAAATTAGTTACAAAGATAAGTACATTATCATTTCATTTTGGAGTTATTTCTAGGCGTATTAGGTTACTAAAGCTACCTTCTTGTAGGATCCTAGCTGGCTTGTATACTATTGAGTGCAAATTAGAGTTTCAAGAAATATATATATATATATATATATATTATCATTTTCCACAAAAAAAGCTATAGATTCTTTCATAACCAACCATTTATATGGTTGGATTTCAGTAGGTAAAGTTAACTTTCCTATATAATACTCGTTAAAAGAGGAAGAGGGAAAAAGAAAGAACTTCTATACCAATCGTGTCTTGACTTGTTTTCAATGGATACCTAAAAGATACATTCAGCTAAAAAAAAAAAAAAAAAAAAGTAGTAATGGACTTTTATCCATTTCGCCTAAAAGATGTAACAAAATGCTTCTGTTTTGAAATTATTTAGCAAAATACTCATGTTTTAAAACTCGATTTTTAGAAAATTGAATGTCAATGAAAAACTCAATTTGATGAAAATCGAGTAATGTGAGAAATTTTACATAGAACTTGACTTCTATGTTTTTTTTTTTAAGTTTGATTTCACATAACTCGATTTTCTAAAAATCGAGTTTCAATGAAAAACTCGAGTTTTAAAAAATCAAGTTTAAAATAGAGATATTTTGTTAAATAGTTTTAAAGTAATGACATTTTACTAAAAAAATTTGACAAAATGGGCAAATGCACGTTTTGGCCTAAGCTAAGATACATCTATGCATAGTCAATATTTCATTGGAGATAAATAATAGTTGCGGAGTATCGAAATTGATGCTAGCTAGCACTCATCCAAAGAAAATGAATTATTGATCAACTCGAAAGTAACTAGGAACCTTTTGGAATTTTGACGGTGAAGAATCCACCACCTAGACAAAGTGCTTTCATGGTCCTCTCATAAGAAGATTTCCCATATCCACTAGAAAACAACATTTTCATTTCTAGACACCATAGAGTACTCAACTTGAATTTGACCCCAATTAATGTCCTAATGCATATATTTCAACAGTTCCCTTCTTTTTCTAACCAAAATAACCATACAAAATAAAACACGCAAAGCCTTATAATTTAATTGACATCTCTTTATATACAAGTGTTTAGAGGTTTAGGAGGAAATAATTCAAGCAGTGAGATTAACCACATGTTATAACTATCTCAAAAAAAATAAATAAAACGGTCAAAATGATTAAAATTTCAAGTGAAAATCAAAATAATGCTACTTAATGTTTTATAAATTTTGATGATATGATAAGACGTAAACCATTCATTTGATCATGTAAATAATTAAAATTTTAAGAGTTTTACGGTAGAGTTAATCTTTAAGGAAGATATTAGATAAGATACTCCCTTACGTTTGTTCTTCTTCACTTTATCATGTACGGTACTTTCTTAAATATATTAATTGAGCATCGATTATTGATGCATGAATCTCACCAAAAGATGCAAAACAACAAATATTTATTATATGCCATCTCCAACATAAATTTGAAAGAACCAAATCTCCTTATTTAAAAACAGAGTTTAGTGTACACGTCGCATGCAAAGAGTGGCTCAAAGAGTCACAATAGGGAAGTGGTCCATGAAGTATATAGATATCCCAGTTACTATGTGACACCCTCGTATATTACAAATGCACTAATAGACTAATGTCATGTCTAACAATAATTTCATAATAAATCTTAAATAGCAAACTGTTACTAGTTTTAATCTAAACTTATCATTTTGCATTATTTTTTTATGTATTAATAATAATTTATCACCTATAATTTGTTTTGAAAATATTATAGATGCAGCATTTTTGCTAATAATCACCCCACCAGAAATCTCAAGGGTCACTTTTTTTTTTTTTTAATTTAATAGAAACACGGGTCACTTTAAAAACAAATAAAGGCTAGCAAGTTGTGTTTAGGACCCATTGCCCATTGGCATAATTCCCTCTAGGTCTAGAACTCGCATTCTTGTGCCTAATAACAAATAAAATAAGAGCAAGCAAGTTGAATTTAGGAGTTAGGAGTTAGGACCCATTTCCCATTGGCCAACTTCCGTCTAGAACTTGCAATCTTGTATAATAATAATAATAATAATCCTAAATGAATCAAAAATTTGGATCACATCTAACAGGTACTTTCAAATTAAACCTTATAAATTTGTTAGTCTCATGTATAACTTGTTGACTTTGACTATCTAATAGGCTTTTGTGAAGAAGGTGCCGAAGTACAAGTTCAATAAAATAACAAAAACTAAAAAAATAAGAGCAATGTTAGAGACACACTTATTCTCTTTTTAATTGAGAATGACTTAATTCATTAAAAAGAAAGTCCTTTGATAAAATTAGCACTCGCTAACCAAACCTAATACGATTTTAGCTTTTGAGGCATATTTTTCAATCAAAACAACTCAAATAGCATTTCAATTTCATGTCTCTCAAGGTCAAACATGATGACAATTTGCAACTTCACCAAATAACAAAAACTCAAAAACAAGAGTAATATTAGGAAGACAATCATTCCTCCTCTTTTAATTGAGAATGGTTTTTAGTTCCTTAGAAAAAGTCATTCTTTGTAAAAAATCGCAACAAGCATCGATACTCATTAATTGGATTCAATATAATTTTACCTTTTATGTGTAGCATATTTTTCGATCAAAAACACAAATAGCATTTCAATTTCACGTCTCTCAAAGGTCAAACATGCTCACAATTCACACCTTCACCAAGTAACAAAAACTCAAAATCAAGAGTAATGTTAGGAACACACTCGTTCTTAGCAAAAGTCATTCTATAATTTTACCTTTTTTGCTAGCATATTTTTCGATAAAAAACAACACAAATAGCATTTCAATTTCCCATCCCTCAAAGGTCAAACATGCTCTCAATTCGCAACTTCACCAAACAAGAGTTATGTTAAGAACACATCAATTCCTTAGAAGAGAATCGCAACAAATATCGACACTCGTTAACCCGACCCAATATAATTTTGACTTTTTTGAGGGCATATTTTTTTTTTTTATCAAAAACACAAATAACATTTCAATTTCATGTCCCTGAAAGGGCAAACATGCTAGCAATTGGCAGCTTCACAAACCACCCTTTCAAAATTCAAAGAGTCACAAAAGTTTTATACCCCAACCACAATATATCTATCCATGACAATCTGTTCATCATCATCAACGTCATATGGCACCAACCATCTCTCAATCACAACCGTCCAATCAATAACACGTTCCTCGAGATCTTCCATCCCCCAATACCTCACGCAAACGTTCCTATCACTCCAACTTTACAGCTTTTTCTTTTTTTTTTTAATATTTATATTTACTATATTTGTTCCCCCGTTTCGCTCCACACACGTGTCAATTCCCCATTCGACCAGCTTAGTACCAATCATGTCAACGTAGCAAAATTCGACTGCGATAACTCGTTTCGTTTTAACCCATAATATCGCGATATAACTAATGACACAAAACAAGTGGGACCAACCGACTTTTTAACCTCCACAACGGAATTTCCCAGATACAAAACACGCGAAATTACCATAATACCCTCATACAAATTTATCAAATTAAAAAAAAAAAGACACAGCAGGGACACAATAATTTTCATTTCCAACCAAAAAAAAAAGGCAAAAATTAAAAAAAAAAAACAAAAACAAAAACAAAAATTAAAAAAAAAAAAAGATAATTAAGATTGATCGAGAAAACGAAAATCAGAGAGAATTTTGATTTTCTTTTACAACAATTTTTCTCTCCTCTTTTTTTTTGTTTTTTTTTTCTTCTAAGATTTTCTCTCTCTAGGATTGAGAGAGAGAGATCGTAGCGATCGAATCTCGATCTCTATTAAACTTTTTCAACCTTTTTTTTTTTTGAATATTTCTACAAAATAATAATAATAATAATTTATTATTTAATAATTTCAGACTCTGACAATTTTGGCTGCCTTGACGACCGGATTCTCTCTCGCAATCGCCTCGCGACCGGCGGCTTTGTAATCGTAGCTGCACACGTGGCGATCGGTGTACCGGTGCTCCGCGCAGAAGAGCTCGCCGCACCGGCACCGGAATCCGGTCAACCCTACCTTCCTCCTGCAACCGAAGCACCGGTTCACCTCTCTCTTCACCTCCGATCCGACTCCGAAACTGAACCCCTCCGATCTAACCCGATCCGCCGCCGCCGCCATCGCAACAACGTCCTCGCTCGACACCTCCGTAGTAATAGCAGATCTGAACGAACTCGCACTAGATCTATGATGAACCTTCAACATCTTGTTCATCGAGACCGTTGTAACGGTCGTCGTCGTTGTTGATGATGAAGCGTTTGTCGTTGTTGTAGAGTTTGTGTTTGTGTTTGTGGTGGTTGTTGTTGTTGTTGTTGGTGAATTCGAGGTGTTGAAGCAGTTTTGGCACATGTTGTTGGTGGCCGGATTACCGGTGAAACCGCAGTTATTGATACAAAGAGGGATCTTCTCGTGTACCTTGAACTCGGTCTCTTCTTTTCCGGTTTTCTGAGCCATGGTGTTTTGGATCGGTACGATCGGAACGAGCTTTGAGAGTTTCAGATAGAGAGAGAGAGAGAGAGAGGTTTTTTTTTTAGAGAGAGAGAGGTTTGGGTTTGGGGTTTCAGTTTTGGGGTGAGAGAGAGAAATGAGGGGAGATTTGAAGGGATTGAGAGGTCGGTAATGGCGATGGAATATGGGCCTCATAGAGACGCGTAGCCAACATTTTTTTTTTTTTTTTAAGTGAGTGTGAATTTACTGAAATGTCCTTTTGATTTAACTAGATTTAAAAAAAAAAAAAATTATCCTTCGAAGATAGTACTGCTTATAGATTGGGTTCTGACGTGTTAATTTCTTGTCCTTATTAAGATCAACTTATACAACCCCTTTACGCGAGTGAAGAGTTTTTTTTTTTTTTTTTGGTTTAGTGTTATATTTATTTAAAAAAATCTGAATAAGTTTGTTTTAAAGACATGAATTAGTAGATAAGTATTTTATTTTGTAGACATTTTAAGTGGACTTGAAAATATATTTTTCCTACGTTGTTTTCAAGTTTTTTCTTTATTAAACGTAAAGTTAAAGGATATTTCTGAACTATATAAAAATTTAATTCAAAAAAGAAATCCTCCTATAAATATTATAGATATCATCTTTTTTTTTTTTTTTTTTAATTAAGGTTAGAAATAACTTATATCCTCTCTCTTTGAATGTTTTCTGATGTTATAAAATTTTATAAATAATTTATAAGAAGGTCAAATGCTGGTCATAAATCAATCTGGAGTTATCTTTTCAAACTTATTACTTAGTAATTTATAAGGCTATCTATATGTAGTATTTAAATAACTACGCATGGACGATCTCTTTCAATTACTACATAAATAGGTTGAAAGAAAATTACAATATTAAGGAGATTAATAGAGGGCATTCAAATCCTGATCTTTCTAATAAAGAAGAACATATTTTTTTAACTTTTTTTTTTTGCTAATTACTATATGTTACTCACAAGCGTATCGATTAAATTAGTCCTAATTGAATGTTACTTTCAATGTTTTTAGAGTTGAGTCATGTTAGTGAGATTACAAATGTTAGTATACAAGTCCAAAATTTTAAATTAATGTGTAATCCGGAATTAAAAAAAAATGTTTCTACATTAATTTATTTATTATATGGTTGTGGCATCACCTATCATGTTTATTAGCATGTTTGTAATGTTTATGGTTTTTCCTTTTAAGATATGATACCACCCTCAAGTTATTGTCTAGTGTCTCATGAAGTAGTATTTGTTCAAATCAATATTCCAGCTCTCTCTTGTGAAGCTTAAATGCTTACCACTGTTACAATAGAGTGCAAAATCATCCCACAAGCTATACATTTTGTTGATACCCACTCAAATTCAGTTTCGATGGTGGTCAATTTTCTATTATCACAGCAAAGATTACGAATGTGACAAGTATATACTCTAAAGTCACTACTATATCAATATGTGATCTTGTTGGTATAACAAAAAATGAAAGAAAAATGTGGATTATTGTTGAAAGTACGTAGAAAAAAAGTTAAAAATTAACTGAATAGAATGATGAAACTCATAAATAGTATAAAAAAGTGCAATGAGACCCATGAATAGAAGCAAAAATAAGTTTAAAACTCTAATAAACTGTGGATTTAATCACTTCCCAAACACACTCAATATTTTATGTAGACATTAGAATTATTGCTTAATGTGACATGAATTACCAATAAATATGACAATTGACAAAGTTCAAAAAATTTACTGTTTAATGTGACATGAATCACTTGTAGATATGACAAAGTCATTGCCATATAACCCTAGTACTTTTTCTTTTCTTTTTTTATAAATGTATTAAATAATTTCCTTCCCATCCTCCATTATATTCAAATGAATTTGCTAACAATTGACTCTTAACTTTTACAAGTTAAATGTATTTAATATTTTATTTTTTAAAATTAAATTGAGACAAAGTTCTTGATAGTGTTTTTCTTTCATGTTTGGGTCTGAGGTGTTAATTGTCACTGTTGAGACATAAGTTTTTCGAGATGAACTGGACCTGCTAGCTTACTTTAATCAGGGTGTCTCCTTCATTTGGATCAAAAAGCTTTGTTTACACCTTAAATTTAAGGTGTACTTAATTTTTTTTTTCTTATCTATTTTAAAATGTAAAACTGAATTGTTCCGCAAAATAGAAAGAAAATATTTAATGAACCATTAATAAGTTATTATTTTTGTGTTGTCTTTAAAATATATGCATTTACCACTGTACACCCTTGGTGCAGTAGTCATTTTATAAGTATAAACGCTTGTAGAGTGTGGGGGGTAAAGGCCGGGGTTTAAGTTTCCAAAAGAAAGTTTCGCACACATATACACTTAGATTATGTTAGAATAAAAATTCTATCTTGTATAAATATATATATATATATATATATATATATAGATGCATTTGAGAATATTTCTTAATCTATGTTTTAAAGAAATTGTTAGTGGAGACCTTTATAGGAAATTATTCTTTTTTTTTTTCATTAAAACAAATTAAGCGGGATCTTCAATCTTGTACACATTTAGTTCACAAATCATGTCTTCATTTTTTTTTTTTTTATAGAAAGAAATCACGTCTTCATTTAAATTTTAATTATATAGCGGTTAAAATATAAATTAAAAAAAAAGGTAAGCCATCATCAGACTAATTGAAGTTGTTTTTTTTTTTTCTTTTTTTTTTATAGTCACGTTTTGTTAATAAGATATTAGGCTCACCTTTCGTTTGAAAAAAGAAAAAAAGAAAAAAGTAAATGTGGCAGTAAATATAGTAATCAACTTTTTTTTTTCTTTTCTGGCTGAATAATTAATAAGAACTACGATTTATCACCTTTTCTATTTCTTTCTTTCTTTCTTCTTTTTCTTATTTGGATTCGTTCGTACTTATTGATTAATATTTTTTTTCAGGTTAACACATATTATTTATGCATTGCTCAAGTAACAAAATTTATGATAAATTATTAAGTAGGTGAGGGACTTGACAAAATTTCTTGGGCAGAAACAACATGAAAGGTGAAAATCTAGTCAGCTTAATACACAAGCGATCTTATCTTATAGTTGGAGTTAGTGCTTGTTGGTGGTCATATGTGTAAGTTATCATTGCATAGTGCAATGAAATCTTCAGCACGATCCAATTTAGAAACAAGTTAAACATATTTTATTTTCGATAATGAGTTTCAAAATATTTTATGTTTATGCTATAGAAAATGCATTTGGAATCCTGTTGTCTCCATATTGCTATAAAGTATAAACAAACTCAATCTTTTCCCTTTTTTTTTTTTTTTTTTTTAATTTCTGTTTTTGTTTTTGTTTTTGTTTAGGGTTATACTATATACATCCGAATACTTTAAGCCGTACATAAAGTGATGGGATCTTTCCTTTTATGTCTATCAAGTTTCATCACACCCTAATCTTTTTCTGTTTGGTTAGCAAAGCATCTGAAACTGGATATAATCTGTAATATCAGTATATCACACTATATCTCCGTACTTTTCTAGCAATAAGGTAAAGTGACAAAAAGCTAACACAAACCCCCCATAAACAAAACAACCTGTACATTACTGTGGGTGTGCTGACGTGCATGCATAGCTTTATATTCATGACCATGAGAGATACTAAAAAATCTCATAAATCAATAATGTAGTAAATGAATATGAGACTGTAAATTTATAACACGTTTTTTAAATCCACTTAATACACCAATTGAATGTCCCCAATCTTTTTTATAAGATATATAAATAAAAGTTAACAAAGTTTACGACTATATGTAAGATAAGATGGTCCAGGTTAGAGCAAAGAGTCATTAAGATAAAGTATGATGCTACGGTCAATCAAAACAAGTCTTATATGGCTATTGTGGCTAGAAATTGGAGAGGGTGGTAACCATTATCCCACTTCAAGTCGAAGCTGAAACCATTAATTGGGCAACTCAACGAGCCTTGAAGCTAGACGTTTACTATATAATTATGGAAAGTGATGCCTAGGTTTGTGTGGAGGCCATTCATGGAGAATTGCCGTTTTGATTGCTAATACAATTAGGTTGACAAATCTCTCTTAGAATATACAGTTTAACTGGGTTCCAAGAAAAGTAAATAGTGCAGTCCACTACTTAGCAATCTGGTCTTTATCGAACAAGCTGGCTGATTCGTTTGTTTTAGACTCTATACCTCAAGCTATCTCTAATGTAGTTATAGCTTAACACATTAGTTGGAAATTAAATGTAGTTTGTCCAAATAAAATCACCTTGATTTTCTTTTTTTAAGTTATAAATAAGATAAGATTTTGTTTATTTGATAACAAAAAAAATTGCTCATACAACGTGGTATCATTGCCGTGACCCACTTAAATTTGAAATTATATGATATAAAACCACCAAAACTATTTGGAACTATCCAGGTGAACACAACATTTTAAACTAAAATGTCATAACTTGAACCACAATCCTTGAACTTGCAAGAATGATAATTCAAAAGACTCGTACTATCATGCTGTCACCTTCCGTGGTAAAATAAGATTGTGTTACAAACTCTCCCTGATAAACAATAAATAACAGTATCTTCCATTTCATTGAAAGATATAATTAATATTCTACCCCAAAAAAAGAAAAGATATTAGTATTAATATTAATATTAATATTATTTGAAAGCATGTGTTAGTATATTAATTATTAATGTGGGTGTTGTACGACATGAATGAGCAAAGCAGACAAAATTGGTATAAATTTTGGGTGGTAAGAGAAGAGGGGGCAAAATAGGAAATGGGAAGTAGGAAAGAAGGACGCACAGTAAAATGGCAATATTCACGGTCTGAGCCTTTTAAGCCGCCCTATCTGACCTGACCAGACCAGACCTCATCATCGGCCACCCTATCGTTTTCATTACCAATCGCTTTCTTACTCGCCGTGACGTACACGTGTAATTTACACGTGGCTCTGCTTCCTCTTCAACCTGTCATTTCAATGTCTTGCGCGTGCTTTATCGTATCCTTTGAACTGACCGTAGTAAACGACTTACGACTTTTTAAGTTTTAACACATGCTATGTTGCAGAGTCGAAATCTCACTAGTATAGTATAGAAATATAATGTTTTTTCTTTCTACATTCATGACGAGAGTATTTAATAACGGAGTGTTTAAAAAAAAAAAAAAATTTTGAGAAATGATATGTTCACAATATTTTTACAATAAATTTTAAGTGACATGTTGTTACTGATTGTTATTGTTAGAGCAAAAAAGTAATCTTAATATTATGTTCAAATTTGAATCAGTAACAATTAACCATCTATGATTTGTTGTAAAAATATTGTAAAAAATGTCGTGGACGTAACGTCTCTCTTAATAATTATTTTTATTAAATAATTTCGTTTGAAAGAAGTTTTAAGTTAAAGAACTCAATTTTTGGGAAAAAAAAATCTTAACAGAACTTTTTTCTCAATGGAACTCAAGTCTAAGCTCGAGTTATCCCTTGAAACTTGATTCTTAAATACTCAGAATTGCAAATGAGGCTATATAATGAAATAGTTTTGTTTCAAACTATTTTATGAAATTATTTGTGAAAATTAAATAAATAGAAAAAAAAAGGCATGGATTAATTTGAAGTTTTTAATGTCATAATCGTGTCAATATTTTTAATTTTGTTTTGATTGGTTGAATTTTTGTTAGTGAAAGGAAAGAATGTTAAATGAAAGAACAATCTTGTGTTTTCATTGATAAATGAACAAATGTGTAAGCAATACAAATAAGTTTAATTGATAAAATGCAAGATTGTTCTTTCATTTAATTGGATTTTTTTTTCCCCAACGTGAGTTTCTAGAACTTTTTATCGTGTGTTTGAATAGAGTAATTAACTAATTATTGACGTGAGTTTAACCTTAAGGGTTGTTCTCATTAGATGTAAGCACATGTGTTCCTTTATTTAAAATTTAAGTCATTTTAAGGTTTCTAGATGGATTGGTTTCTTGAGCATGGTATTTGCCATAAATGTGACAATGTATCTTGCCATAAAATGGTAAAATGCAAACCTTGATTGAGAGATATATATATATATATATATATATTTACATATAGTTGAAGAAAAAAACACACACTAATGTTATGCATAAAACATGTAATCACTTGTAATTCATATATTGAAGTATTGATAGCTCAATCGAATTTATTATTAGATCTTACAGATTAATATATCAATATCAAATTGTAATTTACAAGTGATTTTTATTATAGTCTCTCAAATTTAAAAATTGGATTTTATTGATCTAGACTGTTAATGAAACGATTGGTAAATACCACATAAACTAAATATAAGGTAATTTAATACACTAAAACCATGTCTCTTTTTATTACATCATAACAATATCTAAGGACTAAAAGTATATATTTTAAAGGTCAAAAGCATACATTAATATCAGTTACCGAAGTTTATCAATGGGGTGGCATAAGCTTGAATTCCTCGCCATAAGCATTTGGGTTTGAGTCTCACCAATAAGTGAGATAGGCAAGCCTAAGTTCAAGATTTAAAACACCTTTGTGTTTGGCGACTCTGACCCACGTGTGGAAACACCCACATAAGAGACAAAACTCTCTCTCCTTCAACGTCTTTTATATACCAAAAAATAGAAAACTTTAATCACATGGTAGTAATAGAATTGGTTCTTACCAAAAAAAAAAAAGAAATTGTTATTGTAAATTATAATATTAAAAAAGTGGTTCATTGATATTGGGTCGATTGGCATCAAGTTGTTTCACTTGGAACTATCTACGCGGCTAAACAAGAGACTCACCGGATAGAGATAATGGATTGGACGGTCGGTGCAGGGTCCACCACTTGACTGGGTCCATACTCTATGGGATTAGGATGTGATGTTACTAAAAGTCAAAACAAGGTGGTGGGAATTAGATTAGATTTAGACTAGATCAACGGTTCTGATTCTCTTACATGCTGCCGTGGCCGTACGTGGCGTATGAACATTGTGGGTGGGCCCACACAAGAGTAAGCCACTTTGTGGGGTTCACTTTCATCAGCCTAGCCTAGGATGAGTTGTGCAAGTGGGTCCTTTCTATAAAAAAAAAAATATTAGTGGGTCCCATATCCCAAGTTGGAAAGTCAGTATAAGTCACCCCCCTTTCTTCTTTATATAGAACAATTCAACTACCTCAGCCTATTTTATAGCCTTTTTTTTTTTTGTTAATAATTTACAAAAGAAGAAATATTAAGGTTAAGATATTATTAAGCCATCTAAATTTGGGATTGCATTTAAGTTTATCCCTTGATAAGGCGATGCATCGCGAGATTCACGATGTTATTACGTCCCATTTCACCGAGAGCAACGATGCGCTCCATCCGACTAACTTAAACAGTCTAAAAGCTTGATTTCATCCCATTTGAAGAATGAGTATTTTAACATAACTTGACTTTATGATATTTTAATACATTCTTTTTATCAATGTATATTAAAATGAAAATTTTACAGTTAATTTATTAAAATCTTGGCAACATTTAGACTAAATATTTGGTGAGCGTTTTCCTCACTTGCACTTCCTTGAAATTGAGAAATATACAAAACAAAAACCATATTTAAGAAAAGAAAAAAAAAAACAATTTAGTCTTCACAAAAAATCATTTATAAGAGTGATAAATCAGTTACATCAAAACTTTAAAAAGAAATACTTTGTTAAAGTATCTTGTATGGTACATGATGGTTTGCATGCACGCTAGCTAGGTTAATGAGAATGTTAGGATTTTTTTTTCCCCAACTTCAATTGAATGTGTATATATATATATATATATGGGCTAATGCCTACACTATCTTCGTTCTTCTAGTTACAACTTTCAACCCTCTCCTCCATTATCCTGATTTTCCCTAACTAATGGCAACTATCCTAAGGTTGTCCCTCACCTCAATTATATTCCTACATTCCTTGAACCCATACAAAAGCTCCAATGACAAAACCATAAAGTTGAATGTTGACTTTCCTTCATTCAAAAACTCATTGAAGTTAGCCATAAATATTGTTCAAAAAGAAACCTTTACCATGTACAATTTAAAAAATCTTGTCAAAGATTTTCAAAATTCCAACACTCTTTCTGATTGTTGGAATCAACTCAGGAAGTTATGGATTGGTCTCTGACCAAATTTGATGATCCACTTGGTAAGTATAAATGTATATTAGTTACTCTTTTTTATATTTCGGTGTTTATGTTGTTATATTATAAGCCTTAAACATGCTTGGATTGTTTCTATTTGGTAACAAGTGTGTTCTAATAATATAATATTAAGGTTTTATGACTAGTAGCCTGAATATTGAAATAAAAGCTATTGCAACAAAATAAATCATTGCGATAACTTATTGCAACACAATTTTTGCTGCAATAGGTATGATCTCACCTAGTTCATTGCAACTAAATAAATTGATTGCAATAACTTATTGCAACATAGTTTTTGTTGCAATAGGTATGGCCACACGTAATTCATCAAGAACTATTGCAACAAAAATTTTGCAACAAAAATATATAGATGCAATATATATTTTCAAATACCTTCACGCTTATTCGTGCATTTGTTGGCCAAATCAATAGGATTGCTATCATAAGAGAGAGCAACAAGAAAGCTTAAAAGGGAGGGGGCCATTGTAACAAACAAAGCAATAGTAAAATACTAATTATTAACAATTTGGGATGAGTTTCATGAGATCAAGAAAACTCCAAATATTTATATTCAGACTGTAAAAGTGCATCTTCAAAGGCAATACATAACAATTATACTATCTTGAGCATATAAGAGTTCCTAACAACTACTTGGTTTAATTAATTGTATGCTAGATTTTTTGATAATATTGGGATAAATTAAAATCTTTAGCTGGCCAAACCTCCATTGTATGGTCGCCAGGAGAGGAAAAACCAAGAGTCTCCATTGAGAAACTGAGAGATTGTGTATTCTTTGTGCTTGCACCTGGCCCATAGTTTTTGTAGTCTTCATAAAACAATGTCAATTCAAAGCTCTCATTCCATCATAGCCACCCTTCTGGCATTATGATGTTGCTCCATGGTCTGCCAAGGTATGTTGGGGTTGGATTGGCTGAGGAAACTAGATTTGTATCCTTAGATATGTTGCACCTATCGAAAGAGAAGCCTGTGGTTTTCAATGCAAATTGATGGCCTTGAGCATGGCGTTAGATTGTCAGGGCGATGATTCTGTCTTGGTCGGATATCACATTTTTGAAAGATGGTTGTAGCGTTTCCAAAGATAAAATCCACTGCGCCACTTATTTGGCACTTACGGTAGAATTGACGCTTAGATTGTGGACATAAGGTATGCTACTAGCCCTTAATCCCACAACGATAAAAGATTGATAGGTCGGAGTTAGATAGAAGTGCCACAGCTTGGCACTTCTATTAATTTATACTATAATCCTTATTTTAATATTTATGTTTGATTTATTTTGGTATTTTAAGATTTAGTTGTGATGTATGAAATTTTGGAATATAATTTATGTATATTATGTGAATTATAATAATTTATTGAAAAAAAAGTGATTAAACAGTTTATAAATGTTCAAATTTTCACTGCAATGACTTTATGATATTTCAATGCGTTCCTTCTATCAATGTATTTTAAAATTAAAATCTTACAGTTATTTTTTTTTTTTAAAAAGTCATTTTGAATATATGAATGTATGTATATACTTATGGGTAAAAGAGAAATATCATTCAAAAACTAGGAAATAGAGTTCAAGCTAATTCTACGATCATACAGGGTATTAGCAACATCTAGACTAAGCAAAAAAGAAATATCAGGAGGAGGTTCTATAAAAACAACAAATTCTTGAGTCAAAAGAGCCTCCCGCCAAGTAAGAGCATCAGCACATTTATTGGCTTCACAGTAATAATGTTGAATTCTGACAATAGGGATTTGTCAGAGTCCCTCCTTAGAATCTACCACAATGGTATCATTCCCATTCAAGCTGCCATCCTCCTTTCTTAGGAGATCAATAAGAAGTTTGGGATCCAGCTCAATTTCCACTGCAGGGAGATTGAAAGATAGACATAAGCGAATGCCATCTCTTAGAGCCCATAACTCAGTATATATATATTTTAGACAAAATTAAGAATGAAGACGTGATGAATCATAATAAAAAGGAGATTGATATTATAATAATAATTGATGGTGTAAAATTTAAGGCATAAGAGTTGATAAATTGATTTTAAAATCGATCTCAAATTTAGATAGAGGATATTAAATACTAGGATTTTGAGAGATTTTTTATATATTATATGATTATTATTTTTATGTATGTTTAATATATGCTATTTTCTATATAGCATCAGCTTCATGTTTTTTCAAATCTTTGCTTTAAATGTTTAAGATCAATATTCCAATGATTTAATATATTTTACATAGGTAAAATCGTGTTCTTTTCATTTTTATCAACTAATAATGCTAGATAAAAAAAAGATCAACTAGCAAGTGATATACGTGGTGCAACATGTTGTCCTTCCAAATAAGTAATATTGATTTTTCTTCTCTCTTCAGATAAGCTTATTCTTTTCAGCTTGTTTTATTTATTTTTGTTTATTAAGTAAAAAGTACAATTGTACTTTAAAAGGCATATATTCTCTTTTGAGGTGAGAATAAACCCATCCAAAATGAAGCCATCTCTCTCTACCAACTTTAGTAATACAATGATTTTTCCCTTTTCTTCCCTAGGGTAGGGATCCTAAACTCAATCAATTTTCTGTGGATTGTTTTCAAGGTTATTCTTCAAGGAAATTAAATTAATAAATAAAAAAAGAAAAAAAAAAACTTTTTTTCCTCCTCCTGCCCCATTTTTGCATTGTTTTAACTCATAATATATTTAAAGATTCTAGCACCTAGGCATTGCTTAAGCACATGCAGCCTATTGAGACATTTCTCCAGACATGAGCTTTCCTAGCACTAATCACTCTTCTTTTTGAAATTAGCCTAAGGAATATAGTTGTCACAAGAATATTTTGTTTGCCTTGAGCTTTTCCTTTTACCACTAATCACACTTCTTTTTTTTCCATTATCTTTTCCTTTTTTTGGGAAAAAAATATACAAGTCATTTGGTCGGAGGAGCTTTTTCCCTTTTTCTAAACTCTAATGAATGAGTTTTGTCGGAGAAGAAGGGAAGGATGATTTGAACAAAGCTAGCTTTCCTTGCACCAATCACATAGTCATTTGGTGACTCACTTTGTTTTTTTAAGGTCCGTTCGGTTGGAGGAGTGGAAAAATGAGAGGATGGAAAATTATGAGAGAATGGAAAAGTGGGAGGATGGAAAATATTTAGTTTTCTCTCTTGTGTGTTCGGTTGGAGGAGTGGAAAAGTGGGAGAGTGGAAAACTCTTGTGTTCAGTTAGAGAGAAAAAGAGAAGGATGAAAAATGTAATTTATATAAATTGACTATTATATCCTTGTTACATAATATGTAAGAAATAGATTTATTTGTAATCATTAAATAATTTAAAATTTCTCACATCATATATATATATATATATAAATTTATATTATTATAATATAAAAATTAGATCTAGTCACATTGAAAAAAAAAAAAAAAAAGACAACGATCAAGTAAAGATGAAAAAAAAAAAGAAAAAAAAAAGAACACAACATTCAGTTGACGTTGAAGAAGGAAAAAAAAAAAAAAAGAAAGAAAGAAAGAAGAAGAAGAAAGAAAGAAGACAACGTTCAGGTGAATGTTGAAAAAAAAGAAAACACACACACACACATACACAACGTTCAGGTGTCCTGAACGTTGAAAGAAAAAAAAAAAAAAAAAAAAAAGAAAAGAAAAGAAGAGACGTTCAGTTAGCTGAACGTTGAAAAAAAAAGGAAAAAAAAAAAAAAAAAGGACAGCTAACGTAAAAAATAATAATAAAAATAAAAAGTTGAAAAAAAATAAGTAGGAAGAGAGTATTTTTGTAAAGGTATTATTATAACACTTTTCTCTCCAGGTTTTCCTTCCGATTTGGAAGAAAAAAAAATGTGGGTCCGAAGAGAAAACTTTCTCTCGAGTTTTCCATCCTCCCTATTTTCCTTCCAAACGAACGCACCCTTAGTGTTTGACCAGCACAATCTTGCCAGGCTCAAATTTTCTCCAAAACTTTTAATCCCCAATAACACACCCCCTGCCAATTTTTACTCAGTAACACAAATCACTCCTAAAAACATAGGAAGCAGAATGTGGTTTATGCTAATCTAATGTCTTCATACATATGACCAATCCTAATTCATTTGTTTAACATCCATAACCAACCCAAAATTTTGAAACTAAGACTTTGATTATTATTATTATTACTATCTGCCTAAACTAATACCGTTCTAACATCAAAATCACATTATCCCCTTGTTTTTTAATTCATTTCCAAATCAAAAAGTTCGGCTCCAATCTGCTCTGCCCATGTGAAAAGACGGGGGGAAAAAAGTTGGAGCGTCTTCTTCTGGCTAACTATACATACCACTAATTTGGTAACATGTTTGTGTGTATCAACGCACACCATGCATAACGTACCAAAAAAAAAAAAATATCCCTCCATTAGAAATAAGAAGCAAAGTTGAGAGCACTTTATGGGAAGTCTAGAGGTTGAGAAACCATGTGGTGCAACCAACAAGCCCCATGGATTTACAATGGGAGTAAAAACGAAAGGGTAAAGATGAGTCTTTCTCCACTTCTTCTAGTTCGTAGTTACTAGAATTTGGTAAAAGCTATCCTCTCCCACCACATGAAATTAGTGCTCTAGGTGGAGCTGAGATCAGGCACTGGCTCAACTTACTCAAGGGAGCACTTGCGGCTCCCAGTCCTTGTCAAGGCCCCTCTCAAGCATTAGTTCCCCAACAGTAAGAGGAGCTACCATGATCACGCCCAAATAGGGTAGCCCGGCTGCTCCTTCTCACCTTCCTTTATTTAGGGGGGAAAAATCATAAACACGTGGTTTCATTTCTGCGAGAACAACGTATATGAATCACATCCAGAGTAAGAGAATTTGAAACAAATGGACAAAATAAGAAACTAACCACATTCCAATAAACCAGCAAAAACAAGCATCACATAGCAGAGCCAAGCAGTACACATCATCACACAAGTCGGATCATAAGGCGTAATTTCTTAGGCAAGATGTCCTCACATGCTTCCAGCCATTTATAACACAGGACACCAACAGACAAGATTTAACTTAATAGATGCCTCACAGATTGTTCCAGAGACACACCCCTAGATTTTGGTATCTAGCTTTTCGGCTTTGACAACAGGGTTGGCTTTTGCAATAGCATCCTGACCAGCAGCCCGATAATCATAGGGGCATTCATGCTTATCTGAGTACCGATGAACGGCGCAGAAAAGATTTCCACACCTACAGTTGAACCCCGTCAGACCAACACGTTTCCTGCAAGTGTTGCACCTATTTGGACCTTCCTTCACCTTTTCCTCACCCTTCACATTCAATGACGAAGTAGAGGATGCTTCAGTTGATATGACCATGGACCCCAGTGAACCAGCCGGCAGCTCTACAGCAGCAGCAACAGCAGGCTCCTTTGTGTTGGAGCTAGAGCTGCCACTCACAATACTCTCAACAGAAGATGCTGCAAGTTTAGCTTGTTCCTGCTTCAAAACCAAGTCCTTGTGGCACTTGGAACACAAGTTCATGGTTGCTGCACTTCCAAAGAAGCCACAGTTGTTGGCACAAAGCTTAGGTGCTTCAGGAGGTGCCTGGCATCCTGTCTCGTTGTGATCCATTTTCTTAAAAGTTCCCTGCAGCATCAGTACCGTAAGCTTTCAACCATGACACGTTCACAGTTTCCAAGAGCAAACATGCACAGCATAAAGATGAATGTGCCCAAGTGCAAACACAAACACAGAGGGCATATTTGAATATGCACAGACAGGAGATACATGCAAACACAGTATAGTCTAGGATGCATGGACACTTCAATTAAGGTATCGTATCTGTGTCGTACCAGTGTCATATTAGCTGTTTTATGGTATAATTTTTCAGAAATTTCTCAGGTTGTTGCACCGTACCCGTGTCTGTGCTTCCTAGAGTATAGTAGGTCAAATCAAATTGTAAAGAATACAACAAAACACAAGCTTTTCCCTTTCTACCAACAGGAACTACAATCATGATAAGAGTAAGAAAAAAAGACTAAGGACACAAGAAATGTACGGCTAGCGAACTCTTATCCAGACCTAAGATGCAATGAAAGAGACATGGACTCCTTGGTCACCCAATAATATACATTGGTACATGAAGATGTGAACTTAGAATATGCAACAGTATAAATTAGTTACCTAGGATATCCGTTTTAGTGAGATGCAGCACAATGCACAGAATATTTTCAAACTTACCCCCTTTCCTTGATTGGTTAGAGTCTTAGAGACATTATCCAAAATTGATATGAATCCTTAACCAGTAAAACAAGACACCTTTATGACAAAAACAATTAATCCTAGGAGCACAAGGCAAGCATGTTTAGTATGAATATACCAACATTAAAAATCAACTTCCAATCCATTAGCAAGTCCTAATAAAATTCTATCCATCACAAGAGATAAATGTTGATTCAACAACAAATGAAAATAGATCAAATCTACAATCACCATCCCCACCACCCCAATGTAAACAAAAGGAAAAGGTGGATAGAACAAGAACACAAAGAGAACAAAACATCTTATTGTTTGACAGAGCAATCTCACTATAAATGAAACAAGAATGCAGCAACTAGTAAATATGATATTCAGCAGTTTTATTTTTTAATCAAAAATACAAAAACAGATCACCAACATGAAATCCTAAACACAGAATTCTAATAAAAGAAATACCTTTCAACAAAAGTAGAAGGCACAAGGAGCAAAATCCAAATCCACAAAAGAAAATAAGAAGCTTTATTTCTCCACTTCTTCTACAACGCAGCAAGAGGTGCATTCTTGGGTTCTCCTCCCCCCAGCACACCCCCGCCCCTCCCCTTTTCTTTCTTTCTCTCAAGTTTAGAAGGGCTAATTGCCCTAGCGTCCTTATCAAAGGAGAGACACAAGTGGCTAAATTTTGCCATTTACTTCATTTCTTCTCCTCTTCATATTGAATTTAGTTCTCCTAAACAGGAATTCAAACTCAGTAAATGCAGGCCTCCTCTATACACCTTCCTCAATGATTAATGAATTTCCCATATAGGATCTACTAGTATATGAGACATCTTCTTAATAGAGGTCTACCATGTTCCTTTTTCCCCTCCTCTAAATTTCCATGCTTTTATGGATGTTTATCGGTTTTGAAAATCCATGATCTCACCCTCTACCCATTCTTGTGAGAGGAGAGGATGTGTCATTTAAGTCAAAGTTCATTGGCCCATTAGTGTTTATGGCCAGGGCAGACTTATCACAGTTAGAATGTTCATCAACTCAATTCAAGTAGGATAGCCCATGATTTCAAAGATTACAGGCTGGGTCTAGAATTGATATAGGGGAAGGACTGAAGAGAGGCTCCAACTATAGATGGGATAGGAATAATAAGGGAAAAGTTTTGATTGGACAGGTTGAAAGTATTAAGCCTTAGATTACAGGACTTTTCTAGTGGTAACCAAAAAACTCTAGCTCAAATGGTAATTTCTTCTACAGTCTGGGACCTGGGTGGAGGCCTAGTTCACAGGTTCAAAACCCTGCGGATGCATACACGCCCTTTTTTTTTTTAAAGGATTTGCCTAGCAGCAGCTATTTGGGGCCTTTAAGGTGACCATGATTTAGATTTTACAGGAAAAACTTGGAAAATAAAATGTACAGAATACACACAGAGCCACTCCTGTAAAGCAACTCAACCAAAAAAAACACCCAAAAGCCACTGCCTGGCTCAACTGAAGAAATCTCTTTAGCTTAAACTACCAGCCAAGACCCATGAAGATACAAAACCAACGACATCCAGAAGATAACACCCACACCACCCTTCACTAATACATGGCCAAAGTTATGCAAAAGAAAATATCCACGAATGCCAAGTCAACTAAAGAAAACACCTCAGATTAAACTGGAAGACAGAAGGACCTTCAATGATTAAAAAAAAAAAAAAAAAAAACAAAAGAACCTTGACAACTTTCATACAGAACTTGTTTAATTGTCTTTAAAATACTTTCTCGTACTGCAAGTAAACAATAATTCAGCAAAATAACATTAATTATGGTGAAGAAAAAGATGCCTCTTCCATCTCAATCCCCATATAAGACTAGCCTAGCTCTAATTAATGACTACTCAACCATCACCTACTAAAATGCACCGCTTTCAACATTGATAACTTCCCAAAAATTAAATGAATCATCAATTATTGTTCTTTTTTGAGTTATATATTGCTTTAATTCAACTCTATAGTACCTTTCACTAATCTCGCCTTTATTCACTTTAACATCAACTCAGATCTCCCACATCTTTGACCACAACCTTAATTATAACTCATCTAATTAAGGTTAGTGATGTTGGCATATTCACTATTACAACATGCTTTCAGACATAAAGCTTTCATCTTTTTCTTTTAATGTTTTTATCTCCATCCTCACCCAAGATCATATTTTTATCAAATTTTACAATGAAATCAATACGCCCATAAATTTATTTCTATCCTTTCCCCCCAAACCCCGCAAAAGTGGGAGCTTTGTACACCAGGTACACTTTCATATATATAATAACAATCCTTGTCTCCTTGTGTACATTAAAGAAGTTCCCATAAAAGAATAAAAAGCTAGTTCAAATGGCTCCTTGTAAATATACACAAACATATATATGCAATAACAATCCTTGTGGCTCCTTCTAAACATCATCAAAAAGATTAAAGCTAGCTCAACTGGCACCTTCTAGTGTTTCAATCGAAGACGTCGAGGCCCGAATCCCTGCTCCCCCAACTATCAAATTATCAACCCAAAAAAAAAAAAAAAAAAAAATTCAAAAACCCACATAATTCTCCAGATATTTCAACCTATACAAACCCCAAAATAGTAAAATAATAAAAATTCCTAGGAAACAAACACAGCCTAAACAACAAATAACACAAACAAAACCAATAACATTAAAAAACATAAAACATTAAAAAGGAAGATTTTTTAAGGAACAGAACTCTTACCTGTTCACACACAGATTTTCTTTCTTAGCTCCCCCTGCAAATTAAGAAGAAGAAAAAAAAAAACATTCGCATCAAAATTAAATAAAGAATATATTTATATATATAAATTTTTTGAATTTAAAATTAAAAAATAGAAATAAATAAATCAGAGAGAGAGAAACCCTAAAGCGAAGAGGAAAGGAGAGCTGTGTGTGTGTCAGAGAGAGAAGAATTTGGAAATAGAAGATCGAGGTCGCTATTTATAGCTCGCAATGAGTGAGAGAGAGACTTAGAGAAGGGGTTTTATTCGAGTGCGGTCGATATTTTTGTGGACGATAACACGTGGATGAGTTTTATTGGTTTGTGACGGAGCAGTTATTGTGAGTGATGGTGATTGTTTTTTGTTTGACCTTTTGAGTTGGGAGGTCAAAACTCTCTAGAACTGGCGTGTTGGAGTTTCATGAATTTTTTTATTTTTTTTGTTGTTGTTTTGTGTGAGTCACAGAATGGGTGTGAGACACGTGGCGTGTTCAGGAGAGAGTTGTTTGTTGGTGGTTGTGGTGGCGGTAGCAACATTAGTAGATAATATTTTCATGAATCTATCAACAACAATAAAAAAAAAAAAACAAAATTGTATGATTATGATTCCAATAGAAATGTGTTTGATCAACTGATATATTTCTCTTGTCGTTGAATAAGGAATTTGAGTTTGATCTTCGTCTTCACAACAAATTTATTGATATATTAATTTGATGATAAAGAGCAATCATTTGCGTCATAAAATCTCAAAAAAAAAAAAAAAAAAAAAAACACCTAGGTGATTATTATGTTTCAATGCACTTTGGATTAGTAAGGTATAGTTTTAAGGCTACTCATTAACCGTGGGATTTAAACTGAAAACTTTTCGTTAGAAACACTAGAACAAGCACGGGTAAAGTCAAAATTTTGGTTTGGGAGATAAAATATTGAAGAAAAAGTAATTGCAAATTTTTTATTAATATAATTAAAAAGTACTAATTTATTGAAAAAAATATTTGATTAATATAGAATTATTGTGTAAGTTATAACTTGTTTTTTCATGTTTGATTTCAACTTATTTTTTCAAGACTAATATTAGAGTTAGTATATATATTTTTTAAAATTTAATCTTTTTTTTTTTCAAACAAGTAAAAAAATAAAAATAAAAAACAATCTCTCAAAATTTTAAAATGTCTTATGTATGCCTTGATTTTAAAAGATGTATGATGTTTTATTTTGAATTAACTTAAAAGTATCAATATTTGTTTTTTCTATCTTAAATAACATTTCCAACTATCAGAATCGTTGATTTGTTCACAAAATAACTTAAGAAATATAGATCATGGTAAAAGATTTATTTTTAAATAATATATACAATTATGCACAATAGTTAGGAGATATTGATATAATATACCATTTAAGAATTTATTTATTTTTACTAGAGTACGTTAGGGGAGTTAAAAAGTACTTTCGATAAAAACAAACTTTGAGTTTGAAATATTAGTTAAAAATTGGAATATAATTTCTTTTTAAATATTGGGAAATGAGGGACCTTGGGTGGTGTCAGGCTTCCTTCGCCCACCCTTGGCTATACGTATGGGTGGGGTTAGGCTCCCTAAAAAAATAATACAAGATTTACAAACTTATACATATACTTACAATGATTTAGTCCTTGATCCTTAGGTCCTTTTGCTCAATAAGTCAAATCTAAATAAGAGCTTTCTGTACCAATTTCCAACCAAAACAAAAAAAAAGAGCAAAAATTAGCACAAAACTCCATGACCCATTAAAGAAAAACCAAATCAAAGCAAACCCATAAACCAAAAACAAAGACTTACACTCTAAAGACACTTGAACAACAAAAACTTTCCAACCAAAATAGAAAAAGAGCAAAAATTAGCACAAAAGCTTCATGACCCATTAAAGAAAAACCAAATTAAGGCAAACCCATAAGCCAAAAACAAAGACTTACACTCTAAAGAAACCTAAACAAACAAACAAAAAAAAAAAAAAAAAAAGGGAAAAGAGTATGGCGGTGGTAGTGGGTGGTAGTGGAGGATCGACGATGGCCGCGGTGGCTATGGCAGTGGCAATGGGTGGTGGCTAGGGAGTAGATGACAACTGTGGGTCGGGGTTGCTACGTCGGTGGCTAGGGGCGGCTAAGGGTGGCGGCAGGAAGGGAAAAGAGGTGTGGCGGCGTTGGAGAAAGTGGGTCACAAAGTGAAGAAAGAAAAGAAGAAGTGTGGGACATGAAGTAAACAAAAGAAAAGAAAGAAAAAAAGAAGGAAAAAAGTGTGAGAAATGAAACTATTGGTGAAATGTTGAAAAGATGGGGGAACATGTTGCAACGTTTTGAAAACGTCTCTATAGAGTATTTATTTTTTATTTATTTTTTTTTTGTGATGTGCCCTTTTAATCTCTACTTAAAACGTTGCTATAAACCAGGCTACTAAAACTATATTTGTTGCAGCATTTTAAGAAACGCTACTATTGTTTTGGGTTACAACGTCACAGTATACCATTTATAGTGCGCGAATTTAAAAACGTAGCTAAAAATAATGCCACCTAAACCCATATTTTTTATAGTGCCAGGAAGTGTTAATTAAGTAAGTTACAAGATTTTTAGTGGTGGCCTATTTTGATATTATCCCTCAACTTATAGAGATATGTACATTATGAAAAGATTTTTAAAAAAGAAAACAAGAAAGTGCAATATCTACATTGTTTTGGAACTTTGGTTCCTATTGCCATTTTGCCTCAATTTAGGGGTAGCAACTAGTGCCTAGTGGGGTTAGTTCTTGGTATATTTAAAGGAAAAACACCCACACGTAGATTCCATAATAGATGTAACCTTTAATTAGAAAGAAAAAAAAATCGCTAAAGACATCTTGTATAACATGAATTAAAAAAGAAAAAAAAAGAAAAAAAAAAAGAAAAAGAAGATGTTCACTAGAAAGGTATTTCAAGTGAGTAAAACCTACACTTAGGTTTGTTAAGCCAACCTAGGTTTAGGATATTTTAAGGCATCAAGTTTAGTTTAGTTAAAAAAAAGGGTTTATAGACTTTTTAGTTTGTTTTGACTTAGACGTGATAAATCTCACTAGATTGACTTTTGTAACTTAAAATTTTCAAATACTAAGGTTTACCCATAAGACTTAAAAAAAAACTTATTTGTTGTCTTAACAAGCAAAGGAAAGTGTTGCATTCATAAATAGCAATATATTTTAAAACCCTAATTTTTTGGGGAAAAAAAAACATTCACTTTCGTTCATTTATTCATTCAAGACGATTTCATGTAAATTTATGATGAAAATAATGAGTTATAAGAGAATAGAGGAGCGGGTTTCACTCTTCTATTTTAGTTTTATTTCAATTCAAAATCAGTTTATTACAATACAAGACATAATATAACAAGTTTGAATGATATTTTTTTTCTTATGTTTAATCCAAAAAAAAAAAAAAAAAAAAAAGCTAACATGTATGTTAACTTTCTATATTATAACTTACTCAAAAAAAAAAAAAATTTCTATGTTTTAAATTTCTTATTTAAAACTTTCATTTTTGGGATGAAAAATTAAAAGTTAAGAATTATATATGATACTAATAAATAAGATTATTTACCTTAAATAGACAACGTGGGAATAAGTTTATGGGCAAAAGAGAAAAAGAGTAGTTTAATAATGATTGATTTTCAAGAGATGATTTAAAAAAAACCATGATGAGAAGATGAAATTTCTTTTTAAAATATGAGAGAGAGAGAGAGGTTTCATCCGTTTTCAGCTAAACATAGGCAACATAGCCCACATTTACACACACAAAATATATATATATATATATATACATGTAGGATTTTCTTTAGTTGAAACTACATGATGATCAATCTTTGAAGCTTGCTACGTGAGCGTTTTTTGTCCATTGAGTTTCAAATGAGCGCTATTAATTCCTGAGGTTTCAAAAATATGCATTATTGGTCCTACTCTTTTAGTGCTTATATAACTAACTAAACAATGACATGACATCTTTTCATGTGACGATGACAACTTTTTTTAATTAAAAAATTACACATGTATTGGTTTAATAGACATAGCATTTTAATATGGGTTTTCCCAAATTATATCCAATAGTTTGAATATGATGCTTAACTTGACGGAGAGTGATAGAGAGATAACTAAGCTCTAACCCATGCAGGCTTTGCCCCATGCGATGGCTCTGCCTCACAAATTGCATAGCATAATTCATGTTATGATTCTAGTGTCTCACATGAATTAAGTATAAGCTTAACCATATGTTTATAAGCTCTTGGGCACCCTCTCCTTACAAGTCAATTTTCAATGGTGAATTTTAACCATGGGTTTGTAACAGTTGAACAGCTCCATTCACAACTCTACTTTTAAGTTCAAGTTGTTACTTTTAGTCTTTTAACTCAAGACCAGCCATAGAATCTGTTGGACAAAGGTTTTGGATCACAAGTCCTGCATTATTGACTGCAAAGCCATCATTAAAACCATTTGTAATGAAATTGCAGCTAAAGTTCATCATCTATCATTCTTAAAAAAGAAAAAAAGAAAAAAAATCCCCATCTATGATCGATCACACAAACATGACAAACTGGCAAGGTATTAAATATAATACAAACCAACTTATATTTTTTGTTTTTATACATAAATAGTGTAATTCCCAACCACGATTTCGAAATTATATGTTCAATTGAGCTAGACGATTTGTGAGGTAGAGACGTTGTGTGGATTAGGGATCAACTCTCTCTCTCTCTCTCTCTCTCTTTTGAGGTGTAATTTTTTAATTAAAGAAATTTGGACATCACTTAAAAAAACATTATATCATTGTTCTATTAGCTACATAGATATTGAAACAAAGAGTAGTTAACATAAAGATCAATAGTGAACAAAAACCAATAGCACTTGTTTGAAACACGAGGGGTCAAAAGCACCCACGTGGCAAATTTCAAAGAAAATCAATGTAGTTTCACTTATATTTTACCTCGGATGGCTATTTCAAGGACAATAAAAGATTCTTCTAATTTTAAGGGATTAAAATAATGCTTGACCCATATTTCAGAGACTGTAACCAAACTAAACACATGGAACATAATTTCCAAACAAAAGAATTAATGAAAGTACACAAAAACAATAGAGAAATGAAAGACCAAAGCAATTTGTTTTTTACATAGGCTACTGTTAACGGGTGCTATACAGCATTTATTGATGACTATTATTTAAGCTGCAATAATTATCCTTTGAAAAAAAATAAAAGAACTGCAATATAATTAATAATATTTAAAATAGCATTAAGTACGATTTGGCCTTAAGTAGTTAAGTACTATGATTTTGTTTAAAATAATTATAATATTTAAAATAGTGTTATCTCATAAAAAATATTCATGGTAGGATTATTTATTAGCTAATAAGTTGAGCATCAAACAAGGAAAATATGTTTGTTTTTTGCGCATACAAAAAACATGAAAAACGTGGGTTCTAATTAACTTAACTAGTAAGTTTATGATGGTTGAATAAGAAATCTATTGTTAAATCCCTGCATGCCTATACTAAGAATCAATTTGTGTCTTGGTTTGACAATTAATAGTACAATCATCAAAAGCAGACGTTATAGGTTGAAACTCTATAAAAAAATGAAAAATATTAATATATGCATACATATATAAATGTATCGTTATATATGTGTGTGGAATATATAAATAATATTGATAATATAAGTGCATTTATATGTATGCATGTTTATCAAAAGTATATTTAATTATATTATAACTAAATAAAATATATGAACTTTACCATGTGATATTCATCTAATTTCAATTATATAAAAATCATAGCAAAAAGGAAAAACAAAAACATTGAACAATATAAATAAAAATATCAACTGTTTATGTTTAACCATGTAAATATTGAATAGTGAGAATTTATATATATTCAATTGATGCTAAATGGAGTCAGGAATATATATTTGTAGGGGTGAAAGGCCCAATATCAGGTAATGGGCCGCGGGCCTGTCCGAGGAGACCTGTACATCTGAGGACAACAAATCTTAAGGAGTGTGTGCCCAGCCTAACTCGATTCTAAAGTGTAAGTCACGTGGAAAAAAGACTGGTCCGAGAAGACTTGCCTGTTCGGATTGTCAAAAGGGTGTCCTAGATGAATGCTCCAACATCAATCCTAGCTTTCTCGGAGAAGCCCCTGACTTATATGGGCAAAAAGGACAGGTGGCAAAGATCAGATATTAAGCAAAAGGCTGCTGCCACCGCATTTATGATCCTGCAGCTAACATTATGGCTGCATTAATGGGAAAAGATACCTGAACAATGACCTTCATCCTTTACAGCTACCAAGTGAAGACTTCAAGTGGAGGCTGATGGGACAAGTATCAAAGAAAACCCACCTAACTGGCACATAAGGGAGGAGGGGCGTATAAATAGAGCAGAAAAAGGAGGAGAAAAGGGATCGAACCATCATAAGAAGAAAAAGAGCAATCAAGAGAGAGAGAGAAGTATTCATTGTAATAGTCTAAACATACTCCTCGGACTGTGCTGAGAAGAGCCTTGTATCTACCTAATATTTCATTAATGATAGTCTAATCATAATCATACTTGGGCCATCAACTCATACGTTCTCAATCAAGTATTCTTCAGTCCACTCTCTTTACAAATTTATTTCAAGGATACTGCACACAGCCTGAACCTTAACCTGTTCTGTTCGTAGGCCCAACCCGTAGATTTGTGTCCTTACAATATTTATTTTTAAGTATGTCATATATTTGAGTGTAATATGATCTAGTTACAGTATTTATTTACAGGAAATTTTTATGCTTCCAAAATCCATATTTTAATAATACACTTATAATTAAATTCATAAATACTATTCAAGAAAAAAAATTTGTTAATCTTTTTTAAGCGTTATATCAAATTACTTTCATTCATATGTTCAAAGTCTCATTTTGTAAAATAAAATAGATATATTGCAATGCTAAAACAAAGTGTACATTTGCATAAGTTATTATGATTAAAAAAAATCTATTTTGTTATTTTATTGGCAGAATCATGCATGTGAAGATAATCTCATAATAAGAAACACTTACAAACATGCAATTTATAAGATAACATGCTAAAACAAAGTTTACATTTACATTAGTTACTATGATTAAAAACATGTTTCTAAAAAAAATGATTAAAAACATTCTATTTTCTTCTTTTATTAGTATAATCAAGTATGCATCTGAAGATAATCTCATAATAAATAATGCAATTACAAAAATTTAAGCATGCCGCTTGTCAGTGGTATGGAAAATATCAAAATGGCGTGGACTTCAATATCGGGAATGTGTCATAATATTTTGATTATCTCTTCCTATTTTGCTCCCTTTTAAAGAGACTAATTTAGAAAAAACTATGGTGATTGTGTCACGAGTAATTGTTTGATCATTATACAATTTAGAAACCATAAAATTATACACGTATAACCAAGGAAGACGATTTCGTACTGTATCGGCCGATATATATCGTATCGGTTAGTAGACCAATATAAAAACACTGAATTTTCGTGCCAGTGTAAATACCGGCTATACCGGACCAGTTTCGATCGTACCGAGATAAATACCGGATTTCGGCTAATATACTAGACGGTATTGAACTTACAAAAATGCTGATTTCTCTCTCTTAATGCCAGACTGAGCTATGTCTTTCCTATTGGGGATATTACACAAAGTAATAATGGAAGAACAAGATTAACATAAAAGACAAACAAAAAATAGATAACTTGGAGGCATTATATTGTTTTCCTTAAACAATATTTGCCCCCCACATTTTTGTTGCTAAAGGGTTATCGCAAATTTATCTCTAGGATACAACCAAGATGTTGGGTTTTACAGATAGCAATTCTGGAGAATGATCACAGGATTTCTCGTGTGTTTTACCTTGTGAACATAAGCCTCTATTTATACCCATAGGATTACGTTTCATGAAAAGACATGTATGGAGAGTTAGTTATTTTTCAAGTAAACATAAGCCTCTATTCGTGAAAAGACACATGTGTTTCATGAAAAGACACGTATAGAGAGTTAGTTATTTTTTTCAAATAACGGACGGTTAACAAAGATTGAAACCTCTTCAACTTTTTTGAATAGTCACTAAAAAATTCTACAGAAAATTCTAGAAAGTTTCAAAAAATTTAGATTTCAAGTTTTCATTTAGAAAATTCTAGAACTTGAATTTTCAATTTATGAAACCATATTCTCCAAACTCAATGATCATTATTACAACCTATCCTTGTATATACCTATATATACAACAATGCCTCACTAGATTGTAATAATATGTCTTACTTGATTGATATCCTATCATGCATAATGGAAGGTGTCTTCCAACTTAAACCTCCTTTTAGTGTAATTGCTCAAGAAATCAACAAAGTTAATGGTGGCTTGGTGCTTAAACCAAAACTCTTCTGTGTTAAAATCGGGAACAACACACACATGAGAACATCCACAACACATTTAAAAATCCAAGTTGTAAGCGCCATTATGGCCTTATGCTCTACCTGGTTTAGTGAACATGCACAAGAGAAAACCCATTTACTCTTGCTAGAAGTGGCACCACTCCTATGTTCACAAAGGTGAAGTTCCTTCTTATGTCCCTGTTACATAGACATTTATGATTTATAATTTCATAAAGAGTTTAAAACTCATCCTCAATTTTATCGTAACAGTCTGCACTAATCCATCCTGAATGAGATACAAATTTAGTGCTCCTACTAAACACGTATCAATAGCTTGTTGTTACCCTTTAAACCTCTTAGATATAATCAGTTTAAGGTTGGGTTCCTACTATTGGTGATTCTCTTAAAAGAAGGATTTTAGTCACATTTCAATAGATGTTATCCTTACTAAGTCTCGAGACACACTTCAGTAAATGACCTATTTTATATATAAAATTACGTAGGCAATGGACTAGTCCAGCCACACTTGACTTGCCTTTTGTATTCTTGTCTTAGACTTTTAAGTCTAAGTTCACATTGTATACAACTCGTGTATACCATATGCATTGTGGTTTCACAATTACTATACAAAGAATGACTCACTATGGTCATGGCCACGACACTTTATCAAAATCTTAGTCATTTTATTTCCTTACCCGTTACCATTATAATCATTGCTCTCAATTTAATTCTATAGTAAAGTAAGAAATACACCTTATTTCTTCAATGCTTACACATAGCACCCCTATATGTAGTGATTATCTAACTAGACATAGATATTATCACTCACATCAATAATAGAATTAATCTTGAATACTCTATATTGTAGATATTCATCACAATTAAGTACTTTCTAGTGATCAATCTCAAGTTTTTTAAAAATTTTGAAAGTCAACAAACTGTGAAGACAATGTCTAATTTAGTTCCATACATGATGCACAGCATGTATTTAATACACTAGCAAACTCGAGCTATGCATCCGCTCTTACAGTAATTTCTTTATTTAATATTGAAATCAAAGTGTGTCCACCTCTTTAAAGATATTAAAATCTAAGAAGCAAGTTCTCAACACTAATCTCAACACAATGAGATAACACAACTCCCAAAAAAATGAGAAATCACTAATCTTAACACAATGAGATTACTCAAATTTCAACAAAATGAGATAACATAAATCTCAAAATGAGATTAATATGGTGTACATCTCTACTATATTTCTTTACTTGATTCTCATTCATAAAAGACTTTCATTTAATTAAGTAAGGAAATAAAAACCCACCAGTCTTTCAAGTAAACTTCCTTACCAAGATCACTTTTTAAGAAAATCACTTCACATCTATATGATGCATACTCAAATTATATGTGGAGACACAATCCAATATTTCATTATCGATCCTTGAATGTTCAATTAATGAACTCACTTGTACTCTCTTTATTTCACAAAGAGCTACTTTCAAAATAGGATCACAATATGTGCTTATTTAAACTCGAGACATCTACCATACATGGCAGAATTTAATCACAATGAATTTAACATCCCTAAATGTTAATTCTCAATACCTTTATCAAGCACATCTTTGATGCACATTAGCATTCTTATGAGTCCATGACTCGTTTAAAGGTTATACCCCCACACTTCTTGGATATCATAATTCCACAATTTGAGTTTCTAAATCCCACAGTTTGGGTTCTCAACCATTCCAAAATTCACATATATACACACTATATAATTACATATATCAAAATGTAATAATAGAATATAGTGAATTTCTTTAAAATTATATGAATGGTTTTAAAAATATCAAACTAATAATACAAATAGTTACTAGTGTTTAGATATTAAAATTCTATCTTTTTTCCTTTGTTTCAAACCTTTTACTATTAACTTTAGACCAAAAGATTTTATAATTTATTCTAATACCCACTCACTACCGATTGATTTAGAAACTAGAGGTAGATCCATTAAGACTCAATTATAATTAAATAATATTGAGTCTATCTCATCATTAATAGCTTTTACAATAGAAAGCTACATCTTTTAGAAACACAAAACTTTCTTAAACTTTAGGATTATTTCCTTCAAAGAATACTATGGGTATTTAATTAGGACTACACTTTTATTACCTTTAACAAGGTAAACAAAAGCTTTACATGAAATAAAAATTAGATTAAAATCCTTTTTATTTCTCAAACTTTGACTCCACCTTTGTTTACTTAGTGAACCACATTTAAATCTTTAATATTACTTAATGTGATATTTAAGATTTGAGTCATTTACTTATGTTTAAGTAGGTATCGGGGTATCCTTGAAATCATCTTTGAATTCAATATCCTTTAATTTCACTCTTATATTAGACATAAAGTCTAATAAACTACATACCCTCGAATTTACTCAAAACCTACATATATACTTTATATAGCTCTTTGACTAATTAGTCATGTTTGGTTTATCATTTACAAAAAGTTAAACATCCCCACAGTTTAAAATGATAAGCATTTGGTCACATTCTCATTTCATAACACATATGAAACACATTTGGGATGGAACTCTATTATGCACATAGCATATACTAAGCAATGTTTCTTCCCATTGATCAGATATGAACTTAGCTGATTACATTCAAGTTTATGGTATTCATCATATCAAATAGAGTTCTCTCTTTTGACCAAACCATTTTTATTAGGGTGTATAAGGGACTGCATTTTGATGTATTATGACATGTTCTTCACAAAGAATAATATACATTTAGAAATATTCATCATTTCTAGTTAATACACCATTCAATTCAAATCATCATGCTTATATAAATTAGATCATGCTTTGACATAAATTTTAAGAATTTGAAATTTAAAAGTCTCAATCTAGCATGCCACAAATAAAGAATCAACAATATAAGCACAACCAAAACATATTGATAAATAACACTCATATAGTAGCATATCTATTGCCTACTAATATCTCATTCTTGGACAAGACCATTCTTAAATAACAAATTGGCTTTTCTTGATATTAAGTACATGAAATTATAACATTTGTCAAGATAACTTCTTGTCAAAACTCAATTTCACTTCAACAATGCACTTTTCATGAACTTTTGTCTTACTGTGGATGTCCACAAGCACCTCTAGTTCTATGGAAGACTCCTCATAAGTCTTGAATTGTGCCTTGTTGTTGCACACATGCAACATTACACCTAAATCAAAACACCAATTAGAAATATCTATAATTACAGTCATATTAAATATAGTGATCTTTATTACATACATCACTCACCATAGCAATAATGTCCTTAATGACAATTGCTTCATTAGCATTTCCATCTTCATCATTCTTATTCTTTAAGAACTTACATTCTCAAATGTAATGGTCTTTCTTTTCACAAAGGAAACATGACATTGTACTTGTTATTGTTGGGATCCTTAGAGTTGTTCTTCTAAAACGATTAACACTCTTGTTCACATTAAAGTGTTTATTGTTCTTACTAGAACTTCCAATTTTAACATTGTTCACATTCACTTTAGAATCGGTATTAAATACACCTCTAACCGGACTTTCCTCTTCAATTCAGTGATGTGGTCTGAATTGATCTAAAGTGAGATCTTCTGCCATGTTTCTTAATGTCTTCACATAGTTTAGAAAATCACTTAAGAAAATATTCATATACTCTATCACTTTAAGAGTTTAAATTCCCATCATTTAGATTTTTTACTTCACTTATAACATTTAAACATGTTAAAATTTCATTCTTATATCTCAATTCAAATAAATTCGCAACACATGCAAACATTCTAACAAAGAAACTCATCAATCAATTTGAAATTCAAATTGCTCATGAACAATAAATTCGTACCTTCAATGTTTAAACTATGAACATGGCTTTTAACACATTCACAATGTGAAAGAATCATCACCTTGTCTTGCCAACAAAGAAACTTGTTTTTTTAAGCCTTATTCCATTGAATCTTCTTTATGATCGATTCATCATTTGAAGAACTCTTCAAATCCAAGCCAATTGTTCTTTCTACTATGTAAAATTGGTTCCATCAAAGCGTTCCAGTTTCACCAAACCATGGTTCAACATCTTCAAAGTTGTACCATCATTTACTCCTTGTCTTATAGTGAAATATTGTTTACGATTGTTAGGGATATTACACAAAGTAATAATAGAAGAACAAGATTAACGTAAAAGACAAACAGAAAATAGATAACTTGGAGGCACTATATCGTTTTTCTTAGACAATATTTGCCCCCCACACTTTTGTTGCTAAATGGTTATCGCAAATTTGTCTCTAGGATACAACCAAGATGTTGGGTTCTGCAGATAACAATTCTGAAAAATGACCACAGGATTTCTTATGTTTCTCGTGTGTTTTACCTTGTGAACATAAGTCTCTATTTATACCCATAGGGTTATGTTTCATGAAAAGACATGTATGGAGAGTTAGTTATTTTTCAAGTGAACATAAGTCTTTATTAATGAAAAGACATGTATATTTCATGAAAAGACACATATGGAGTTAGTTATTTTTTTTCATAAAACGGTTAACAAAGATTGAAACTTCTTCAATCTTTCTGAATAGTCACCAGAAAATTCTGCAGAAAATTCTAGAAAATTTCAGAAAATTTAGATTTTCAAATTTTCACTTAGAAAATTCTAGAACTTGAATTTTCACTTTATGAAACTATATTCTCCAAACTCAACCATCATTATTACAACCTATCCTTGTATATACCTAAATATACAACATTTTCATCTCTTTTTTTTCCTCACACTGGCAGTGGGCGATGGCGTGTTGAGAAACAGGGTTGAGAGAGAGAGAGAGGTGAAAGTGAAGCCATGGAACTGAGAGAGACAACAAGATAGATGTATATGTGTGAATTGAAGAGAGTCAAGAGACTGAAAAAAATTTGAAAGCATGAGAGATAATGAGTGTGTAATGTAAAGTAGTAATTTCCATCCAAAATACGTGTGAAGTAGACTGAAAAACCAAAGACATATTGGAACTTGGAGTGACAGGCTATCATGCATAGGGAGTAGTGGTTGAGTGAATAAAGAAAAGAAAAACAATAAATAATATTTAAATGTTTTTGTTGTGAGTAACTTTTATTTAAACATTATACTAAATAATTTTTCTATTTTTAAGAATCATGTACAATGATTACTAAAATAATATATTAATCTTATAAAAGTTTCTCCCTAAAGAAAATCTTTTAAAAGTATTTATTTTAAATATCAATGAAAATAATTGTTGTTAATAATATATATATATATATATATATATAAACTAGCGATAACCCTGAAACGGTACACCGATATTAACCTATACCAAAATATACCATTTTTTTAGTCAAATCAAAATGGTCTCCGTTACGAAATTGACTTCATTGCGTGTAACACAATTTATAAATCATAAAATTATACACGTGTAACACAATTTAGGAACCATGGAGTTTTAAATGTTCGACTAGTTACTTTTCAAAACTAAATGATGCAAACCTCAATCGACACGTTTTGAGATTCAACAAACAATATTGGAATACTTGCCCAAGAAAGTTAAAATTTAGATTTTTGATAGAAAACCCTAACCCAACGTCTATAAATAAAATGTGAACTAAAGGTATAAAGTAACAAACCTTGACCCAATGATTATAATTGAATTACGAGCCAAAAGTATAAAATTTGAACGCTATGAGGAAGAATCCTTGATAAGTTCACAAGTTCTTTAAAGAACCAACAGAAGAAGCAAACCTCACGTTTGTCTTGATTTTCATTCGAAAATTAATCCCTTGATTACAATGAGTTCATGCTATTTATAAAACATTGCTAAAAATAAGAAGTAGATAAAAAAAAAAGACTAAATAATAGAAGCCTAAAATTAAGGTTGATTTGGTTTTAAATTTGCAACTCCTCCATGCCAAACATAGACTGAAATGGGCAAGGAATCATGCCTAATGAAGGCAAGTCAATCATCCAATTAATTGGTATGGAACTGGAAAATCAATTAGCCAGTAATCCACACCATAACTATGGAAATTACGCCCAATTAAGCAAGATTAGCCCTATCAACAGCTTGGATTAAATTTATTACGCATTCATCTTCTTTTGGGTCAAGCTTGAAATGCCCCGATCTAGAATCAGCACAAATCTCTTAAATCAGCCCATTAAGTTCTTCTTTGATCTTTTTGGATCTTACTCTAGTAATAGGCCTAACTGAAACATGCAATGGATCCTTTAATGGTGCTTATTGATTGTCATCACTAAAAGTATACAAAGACCAGATAAAGTTTGCACCTTTTTCAATTAACTCCCTCCCTAATCATTTTGGTAGAATTGTTTATTAACTAATAAGTTTAGCATAAAACAATAAAAATATGATTGTTCCTTCACAACCAAAAACACATGAAAAATATAAATGTATACGTACATATATTGTCATATATGTGTGTGCAATATATAAATACATACTTACACTTATGCACATAAATTCTCTTGTTATGTGCATTTATATGTGTGAATGTCTACAAAAAGTATATTTAATTATATGTTAACTAAATAAGATATATAACTTTTACCATGTAACATTCATATAATTTGAATTATATAAATAAGTAACAAAAAGGAAAAAAATAATAATTCAACAATGTAAATAAAAATATACAATGTTTATATTTATGTGTAACCATGTAAGTATTGGATTGTGAAAATTAAAACAAATATATATATATATATATATGTGTGTGTGTGTGTGTGTGTATATTTCAATTGATGCTAAATGAATTCGGGAATATAAATAATGAGAATCAACAAGCATCATTAAAGGATCTATTGCATGTTCCAGTTAGGCCTATTATTAGAGCAAGATCCAAAAAGATCAAAGAAGCACTTAATGAGTTGATTCAAGAGATTTTGGGCTGATTCTAGAGATTTTGGGTTGATTCTAAATTGGGGCATTCCAAGCTTGGACCAAAGGAAGATGATGGCATAATAAATTTAATCCAAGCTATTGATATGGCTGATCCTGCTTAATTGGACGTAATTTTCATATCAGTGGTGTGGGTTAATGACTGATTGACTTTCCAGTTCCAGACCAATTAATTAAATGATTGACTTTCCTTCTTTAGGCGTGATTTCCTTGCCCATTTCAGCCTATTTTTGGCATAGAGGAGTTGATTAACTTTCCAGTTCCATACCAGTTAGTTTACTATTTACTACCAAATTAATACTATTTAAAATATGGAGCGTTGCACAACTTTAGAATAAAATTTATGGACTATTTTATTAAAGTAAAAAAAATGAGAATATATATATGTACATGTGTATATATATATGTGTGTGTATGTTTTCAAATTCTCTTCTATAGTATTTATTGTGAGATTTAATTGATTAATTTAATTAGTAGTGTAAGTGAATTACGTTATTTTTTAAAATAATATTAATGAAAGAATGTATTACAAGTGGTAATTATAAAAAAAAATTATTAATACTCTTGAAATTATATTAATAGTTGACACTTTGTAAAAATTAGTAGAGTTTAAATCGTTAGGACCACTTAAACCCAACATTTTCCCTTTTAAGGTTATAATCCTAATTTCTTAAGTTTCAAAAAAATCTATTTTTCTCTTTTTCTTATGTTGATGGCTTTGGATTGTTTGAATCAATACATCTTTTAGAAAAGATGAACAGTGAACCTTTAGAAGATATCCAAATTTGGATTATATACATTTATTTAACTAATTATAATTTTCTTCTAAAAAAAACTAATTATAACTTAGTCTTGTAAGTCTAGAAATTTTTTTGGTGCATAAACACTTGCCTCAAATTTTGTTTGCTAATGTAAATTAAGCCCACCTTAAAAATATTAAATTACCCAGCTTCAATTAACATCACTTAAAAACCATAAAATCAATATTTCAAATTCCATGCTTTAGTATTTACATGGTTAAACATAAACATATTGTTTTTATATTTTTATTTACATTGTGGATTGTTTTAATTTTCCTAGCTATTGTTTTAGTATAATTTGAGTATTGCTTGCCTCACAGTGTAGCTCATAAATCTTGTTTTTATATTTTCCACACACCTATATAACAATATGTGTATTTACAAATTTATATTTTTGATGTGAAGTAAAACTTCATACTAAGAAAAACCATGAATTAACAAAGAAATTTTATTTTTTAAAAAATACATAAAACAAAAGCAATCACATTTTTATGGTTCCATGTGATGTTTATTAGACATATGGGTAGAAAGTTAATATTTAGAACAAATTTTATAAAGTTATTTATATTTAATTCCTTTCAAATGTGTTTTTAATACCTTGAAACAAATGACTTAGGGTGTGTTTGATATGTAGGGGTTTTATTTTTAAAAAGCTGAATCCAATACAACTTTATTATTTTTTATTAGAGGAGAGATAATTTTGTTGCTGACTTGTCTAATCATGTGGAGCACAGGTTGTCCAAAATATTTACAATAATGCCATTGAATAACATTGTTTAAAAATTGAAAACTAGTAAGCAGAGTTTTCTAAAATCTTTTTTTTTAACCACAATTTTCAGTATTTAAACACTGAAAATTGTTGTTTGAGTTACATTACCAAACGGTTACTTATTTTGTATCTTATTTATTTTGTCCTTAATGTGAATGCTTGATTTTATTATATCATATAATTGTGCAATGATGTGGATTAACGGCTGATTGACTTTCCAGTTCTAGGCCAACTAATTGGATGATTGTCTTGCCTTCCTTAGGCATGATTTCCATGCCCATTTCGGTCTATTTTTGGAATGAAGGAGCCGATTAACTTTCCAATTCCATTCCAATTAATTTACTGATTTACTACAAAATTATTTTAAAAGTATGGTGCATTGCACGACTTTAGAATAAAATTTATGGACTATTCTATTAAAGTAAAAAAAAAGAAAAAAAAAAGAGAATATATATATATATGTATGTATGTATGTATTTATGTATATATGTATATATATGTGTGTGTGTGTGTGTTTTCAAATTCTCTTCTACAGAATGTATTGTGAGATTTAATTGATTAATTTAATTAGTAGTGTAAGTGAACTATGTTATTTTTTAAAATAATATTAATGAAAGAATGTATTACAAGTAGTAATTATAAAATAAAGCATTTTATTAATACTCTTGAAATTATATTAGTAGTTGACACTTTGAAAAATTTAGTAGAGTTTAAATCTTTAGGACCACTTAAACCCAACATTTTCCCTTTTCAGGTTATAATCCTGATTTCTTAAGTTTCTAAAAAATCTATTTTTCTCTTTTTCTTATGTTGATGGCTTAGATTGTTTGAATCAATACATGTTTTGGAAAAGATGAACGGTGAACCTTTAGAAAATATCCAAATTTGGATTATATATTGTTTACGAAAATTGTTAACCTATGTTTAACAATAATTGTTAGATTATGTTTAATAGATATTTGTCAAATTATGTTTAACAAGAATTGTTAAATTATGTTTAACAAGAATTGTCAAATTAGTCAAATTCATCAAACATAATTTCGTCCATTAGCCTTTTGGCATATGAGTTTTATTGATGTGAGTAGTGTCCATTTAAGATAATGTATCTCTTAATTACAATCCTTTATTTCAAGAGAAGACCCTTTGATTCCAACCACCTAATAATTTATTTAAGTTGTCAACGTACCCTTGACGGGGATCAAGCCAATTCAAAGTTCTTAATTTGAGGTTTTAGATTTAAAGTCTTTAAATTGATTTTGTCCAATTTAAATGATGGAGATTTAAGTCAAATACTTTGTATTTAATTAAGCATAGACTTAATTTTGGTTTTGGGGTGAGATAATTGATTTAAATCTCGAGGATAAATCAAGGTCCATGTTTTTATGGCAATTGAACCAATGATTCTCTCCTTGAGACGTTGAATGTCTAGGCAATTTTTCCTTTCTTTCACTTACTTCTTTGTAGGAATTTTGATTGAGGTTCCAAAATTTAATTAAGGGAAAGAAAACTCTTTTGAAGCAATTTTATTATTTATATTTTTTGTTATGAACATTGGGAAATAGAAATTCCCTTAATTCAATTTTTATGGTCATTTTGTGAATTATTAACTCCAATCTTGATTAAGAAATTATGAATCCCAAAGAATTAGTCATGGACTCCAATAATTTGGTAGTGTCAAAGACTCTATTAATATGGTAGGGTCAAGGACTCCATTAATTTGGTAGAGTCAAAAATTTTATTAAAATGGTAGAGTCAAAGACTCTATAAATTTGGTCGGATCAAGGATTCCAAATAAAATGGTAGAGTCAAGGGCTCCATTAATTTAGTAGAGTCAAGAACTCCATTAATTTGGTAGAATCAAGGATTCCAATTAAAAAGACATTACACCACAACTTGAGAGAATTTTTATTTGACAATTTTCAAATAAGATTTACGAGTCTGGGACTTGTATCTAAAGCTTTATGTATGGAGTTAGGAACTCCTCATGAAATCCGATCTTATTTGTTTTACAAAATAAAAATTTAGATTTGAAGAAGGGTGAGAGAGAGAGAGATTTTAGTAATGCCAAGATGAGAGAATTTTTATTTGGTAATTCTCAAATAGGATTTACGAGTCAGGGACTCATATCTAAAGCTTCATGATTGGAGTTAGGAACTCCCCATGAAACCCGACCCTATTTGCTTTTACCAAACAAAAATTCAGATTTAAGAATGAGGAGAGAGAGATTTAGAGAAGAATGAGATTGATGAAATCCCATATACAAACCTATGCTTCGTATTGCTCCTCTACTTGATGTTGCTCTCTCTGTCCGTGCCTCTCTTTTTTCTTCTCTGTGTTTTTGCTGTGTGTGTGCATGCTTCTCTCTCTCTCTTTCTCTCTTTTTATTTTATTTTTTTTACGGGTAATGTCATTAAGCCATCAATTTGACAAGACTTAACCTCACTTCTTTTGCAAGTGAGTGTGAGGTTATTTAATATATGCATGTGTGCGTGCGTGCGTGCGTGCGTGTGTGTCATTCTATTTTTTTTCAACTATTGACTTTGTTAATTTTGGATATGACATATATTATTGGTCCCACAAACTTGTCCAAAATTTATGTTCTTTCATAAATCTTGCTTGAACATTTTTTTTTTGTAAATTGATTTTGCTTTTAAATTTCATATTTCAACATATGCATTTATTTAACAAATTATAAATTTCTTCTAAAAAAAAACTAATTATAATTTAGTCTTGTAAATCTAGAAATTTTTTTGGTGCATAAACACTTGCCTCAAATTTTGTTTGCTAATGTAAATTAAGCCCACCTTAAAAATATTAAATTACCTAACTTCAGTTAACATCACTTAAAAACTAGAAAATCAATATTTCAAATTCCATGCTTCAGTATTTACATGGTTAAACATAAACATTTTGTTTTTATATATTTATTTACATTTGGATTGTTTTAATTTTCCTAGCTATGGTTTTCGTATAATTTGAGTATCACTCGCCTCACAGTGTAACTCATAAATCTTGTTTTTATATTTTCCACGCACCTATATAACAATATGTGTATTTACAAATTTATATTTTTGATGTGAAGTCAAACTTCATACTAAGTGTGGCGGGCAAAAAGTAGTGAAAAGACAATCAGTAAATGATGGTTTTTTATTTTACTATAGTTCACTCACTTAATTAATTTGTAGAGATGGGATGCAATATTAACATTAAAATACCCTATGTAAAAAGGAATCTCCAGGTTAAACTTTGATATGAGTATAAGTAATCAATTTGAATTCTCATTGAAATTTGCTGTGTTTGTCCTTGGGTTCAGCCCGAGGATAGAATTACAACTGAATGATCTTTTTTCTTTCTCCTTCCCTTTTTTCAACCTCCCTTTGATCTAGGTGCTCCTTGGCTTTATAGAAGTTGCAAGGATGCATCTGAATCTTAGATTTGGAGGGTTGATATCAGATTCTCTTGATACTTATCCCATCAAGATCTTGCTAGAAGACTTCTACAATAAAATATGAGCTGTGATGAACACTGTTCATCGTCATTTCTTTATTAATGTGGTCAATTAAGTGGTTGCAGTATATTTAATGTAGAGGGGATGGCTTCCTTGTCCTTCCTTTTTCTTCTCTTCCTCGTTTAGAACCAAATTACCTTTGTCTCTCAAAGGGTCGCACCGTGTTACCTTCATTCCAGAATCTCGGCCTTCCCGAGGTCAAGTAGGCCCCCTTGGCATTGTCAACAGTAGCATCATCCCAAACTCCTTACTAGTTAAACAAATCCTCTCCGTTTAGTTCCCCTCTTTGGAATTACTCTAATTACCTCCATTAACTACCTTTGATCCTCATCCCCCACACTAAGAAAAACCATGAATTAACATAGAAATTTTATTTTTAAAAAAATACATAAAACAAAAGCAATCACATTTTCATTGTTCCATGTGGTGTTTGTTAGACATATGGGTGGAAAGTTAATATTTATTACAAATTTTATAAAGTTATTTATATTTAATTCCTTTCAATGTGTTTTTAATACCTTGAAACAAATGGCTTAGGGTGTGTTTGATATGTAGGTGTTTTATTTTTAAAAAGTTGAATCCAGTACAACTTTATTATTTTTTATTAGAGGAGAGAATTTTGTTGCTGACTTGTCTAATCATGTGGAGCACAGGTTGTTTAAAATATTTACAACAATGCCATTAAGTAACATTGTTTAAAAACATAAAACTGGTAAGAGGAGTTTTCTAAAATCAGTGTTTAAACTTTAAACACCCTAAATTGAGCAATGTTGTTCAAACACTCTAAAAAAAAACCCTTACCAAATGTTTTTTTTTTAACCACATTTTTCAGTGTTGAAACATTGAAAATTGTTGTTTGAGTTACATTACCAAATAGTTACTTATTTTGTATCTTATTTATTCTGTCGTTAATGTGAACACTTGATAAGCTTTAAGGGCAGTAGCAAAGCTGAATCAACAACGAAAGAAGAAATATCTGGGAAGGAGATTGTCACCACCACATTAAATGCATTGCACCAAATGAATTGGCCGCATTTATGAAGAAATGACACCTGAATAGTGCCATCTTAACTCACAGCTCCTCTCATATCTTCCAGGAGGGTCCTGATGGGACAAGCATCCAAGGGATTTCCTAGAAAGTGAACAAGTGGAGGGCTGAGATGTAGAGGGGAGGGACTATATACGGAAATGGCCACCATGTTGCATGGAATCTGAGAATAAAAGAGAATACTTTGTAAAACAGATAAAACTTGATTAATATAAGAACACTTCATCCTTGGACTTGACCGAGGAACATTAATTTCATCAATTTGTGCGTTTAGTCTTGTTATTTTGGATCCTATTTGTTAAGGCCTGCACTTAATTGGCTAAGTAGTTTTCTTGTGAATTCTACTCTCTAACAAATTCATTGTGTTGGGCTTATTGGACTAGCTTCCATTGTTCTTGGTGGGTTGAGGTTCTAATTACTGCTCCTACAATTATGAACAAGAAATGTTTATGCATCTAGAACCCCCCCCCCCCCCCCCCACACACACACACATAACATGGGTTAGATATTTTAAAAATATGTTTTTGTCCTTAATTGTTTTTTGCAATATATCTTAATTAATTTTTTTTGTCCTTAATTGTTTTTTGCAATATATCTTAATTAATTTTGGATACTAATAATAGTGTTGAAATTAAGGAAAAATGGACATGAAGAGTCCTATTTAATTGGCCTACTAACAAATATAGTTCAACTAAGTAAACAGCTTTTTCACCAAAAAAGAAAAAGAAAAAAAAAAAAACTAAATAGACCCTTCTAAAATAATAGTCCTTTACAACACCTTATTTATTTTACATTCCCATTTAATAATATAATAGCCTCATGTACGCGCAGAGCGCATGCAATATGAGACTAATGTGTGATATATATATATATATATATATATATTTTTTTTTTGAGAAGATCTAGAATCCATATGTCAGTAGTACACTTATAATTAAATTCATAGATACTATTGAAGAAGCGTATTTTGTTTATTTATAAGTGTTTGTGCGTGCCAAATAAGAGCTTATTGGGCTGGGCTCCTTTTTAGGTTCACAACTAATTTATGAAATGGGTCGAGTATTTCCTATAATGGTTAGATCATTGCACTGAGGCCCAACAATCAATTTCTCAATCCTTGACACACTCTCCTTGTTCTCAGCACTCTTCTTCCTTTCTTTTTTCTTCCCCCCTTTCTTTTTTCTTCCCCCCTTCCTCTGTGTAGTCTTCTCCTATTTATAGCCCCCATTTGGTGGAGGGATTATAATTACTCAGGAAGATAATGGAAAAGAGGGTCCAATGTTGTCGTTGATAAGTGGGAGTTTGGTTGTTGAGCGGCAAGAGTGGCATTGGAACTCGCTCATTGCTGCTGGTAGTATGTCCGGCAACAACTTCGCTGGCACTTTGCCGGCCAAGTTCAATTGTAGCGCTTTCCTGCGAGCAAATATTCTCGGCAACATTCACCACTGAGTTATGACAGTCCAAATTGCCAATCATGTGAAAATGAAAGTATTGTGAGCAACAATATTTTGGGTGGCTACATTAAAGCCCAATCTTTCGGGCATTTAATGATGTCCGTCCCAGCCCATATTTGAGTAAATTGACAAGGATTATGGGCCGCATGGCGAAAGGCTACACCTGAGGCCCAGCAAAGGGTGAACCCTGACCGTACAGTGTTAATATCAAATTTCTTTCATTCATATGTTCAAATTCCCATTTTAACATGGACGAACTTCTTCAATGGATGAGTAATCGAACCCCTATAAGAAACAATCTTGTAAAGAGGGGTTATTTATTTATTTATTTTTAATTTCTGTTTTTAGGTTGGATACCAATATATCATAATGTGAACTTCAATAATATTATTTAGCTAGCTATCATATAAACACACACTTACACACACACATACACATAATGGTTATGTTTATAATACATATATAATATTTATGGACAAAGATTTTGGATCATAAGTCCTGCATTATTGACTGAAAGCCATTATTATAACCATTTGTAATGAAATTGCAGTTGAAGTTCATCATCTATCATTCTAAAAAAGAAAAAGAGAAAAAAAGTCTCCATCTATCACACAAACATGACAACTAACGAGGTATTAAATATAATACAAACCAACTTAATATTTTTTGTTTTTATACATAATTAGTGTAATCCTCAACTACGATTTCGAAATTATATGTTCAATTCAGCTAGATGATTTATGAGGTAGAGACGTTGTGTGGATTAGGGATCAACTCTCTCTCCCTCTCTCTAGAGGTGTAATTTTTTAATTAAAGAAAGTTGCACATCACTTGAAAAAATATTATATCATTGTTTTGTTAGCTACATTGATTGAGACTAAGAGTAGTTAACATAAAGATCAATAGAGCTCATTTTTTTAATTTCAAAGACCAATAACGCATGTTTGAAACACAAGGGGTCAAAAGCACTCACGTGGCAAATTCCAAATAACAACAATGTAGTTTCACATATATATTACCTTAGATTGCTATTTCAAGGATTAAAATAACGCTTGAGCCATATTTCAGGGATTAAAATAACGCTTGACCCATATTTCAGAGACTGTAACCAAACTAAACACATGGAACATAATTTCCAAACAAAAGAATTAATGAAAGTACACGAAAATAGTAGAGAAATGAAAGACCAAAGCAATTTGTTTTTACCACCGCATACCCTTAGTGCGATGGTCACTCTACAAGTACAATTGCTTATGGGGTGTAGGAGGCAAGGGCTGGGGTTCAAGTCTCTAGGAGGGAGCTTCACACACATATACACTTAGATTAGGCTAAAGTAGAATTCTATCTTGTATAAAAAAAAAAAAAGCAATTTTTTTTTTTTTGCTTAATAAAGACAATAACATTAAATAAAAATTTATTGATGATTATTATTTAAGTTGCAATAATTATCTTTCAAAAAATAAAAGAACTGCAATATAATTAATAATATTTAAAATAGCATTAAGTACTATTTGGCCTTAAGTACTATGATTTTGTTTAAAATAATTATAATATTTAAAATAGCGTTATTTTAATAAAAAAAATATTCATGGTAGGATTTTTTTTTTTTAGGAAAGGTAGGATTATTTATTAGCTAATAAGTTGAGCATCAAACACGAAAAATATTTTTTTTTTCTTCATGTACAAAAAACATAAAAAAACGTGGGTTCCAGTTAACTCAACTAATAAATTTATAATTGTTGACTAAGAAATCTAGAGTTAAATCTCTGCATGCCTATACCAAGAATCGATTTGTGTTTTGATTTGACAAAAAAGATCACAATCATTAGAAGCAGATGTTATAAGTTGAAACTCGATAAAAAAAAATGGAAAATATAAATGTATGCATACATACATAAATGTATTGTTATATATGTGTGTGGAATATATAAATAATATTGATAACATAAGTGCATTTATATGTATGCATGTCTATCAAAAGTATATTCAATTATATTATAACTAAATAAGATATATTAACTTTACCATGTGATATTCATCTAATTTCAATTATATAAAAATCATAACAAAAAGGAAAAACAAAAACATTGAACAATATAAATATAAATATCAACTGTTTATGTTTAACCATGTAAATATTGAATAGTGAGAATTTATATAGATTCAATTATATTTTCCAAGTCTGTTACATGTGGAAAAACCTGTCACATTAACGAAAATCATGAATTATTAACTTATGATAATATTTCCAATACTAAAATTTTAATTTTTAATGCAACAACGGAGCAGGGTTAGGGACTTAGGGGCATTCCCCACAATTTGTTAAAAAGTTTATAATGTGTGTGTATATATATATATTTTAATAAACTTTTAAGCATTCAATTGAAAAAAGAAAAAAAAAAGAAAAAGGGTTCGCCTCCAAAAAAAAGGTCTTGCTGCCCAAAGTCCTTTTTTTTTTCTTTCCAAATGGCCCTCTTATAGAAGAAATATTTTTTTTAACAAAAACAAGTTGTCTGTTTTTAATCGAAAAAATAAAATAAAAGATTAATGCTAAAATAATGCTTCTCCCTTTTACCTTTTTTCCTCTTGTCTAGTGAGTTTGGATTGTTGGTTTCTGTGCGGGCCAGTCGAGAGCTTATTGGGCCAGACTCTCGCTTGGGCTCAATTTATTTGTGACGTGGGTTTTGTATTTCCTACAGTGGGATGCTCAGCACCCTGAGGCCCAATTTATCCTTTGCTTCCCGACCGATTCGTTCTCCCCTCATGAATTTCTTCTTCCTCTCTCTCTCTCCTTCTTGTTTCCTCCACTCTCCCCCTTCTTCTTCACAACCCTCTCTTATTTATAGCTTTCACTGGGTGGAGGTGTTATGATTGTTCTAGTCGATAATGGAAGAGAGGGTCCAATGTTATATTGTTAAGTGGGAATCTGGTAGTTGAGCGGCAAAGTGGCTTTGGAACTTGTTCATCGTTGCTGTGTTTTGTACGGCAACGACTTCATGGGCGATTTGCCGGCCAATCCGAACGCCACGCTCCCCCGTGAACAAATACTTACGGAAATGTTAACTATTACGTTATGGCCGGTCAAACTGCCGACCATGCGAGAATGAGAGAATATTGTGGGCAACGGAGTTCCCGTCAGTTGTATCAACCTATCTTTGGGAGTCCAATATTGTCCGACCAGGCCCAGGTTATGGTAGACCGTTCGGGCTCATGCGCCGCGCGGTGAGATGTTATGCTTGAGGCCCATTAAAGGTTGGGCCCTGACTGTACAATAGCCCCCCCCTTGATTAGTACCCGCTTGCCGGGGATGAATCAAGGTAACCCGGGTGCTGTTTTTGCCGTTGAAGGCGAAGAAGTTTGATTCCGAAAGGTTGACCAGCAAAATTTTAATGCGCCCTGAAAGGACGCGTCACTCCAGCCTGTTGCTCCATCCGTCATTATTGCCTAACGGTTCGCAAACCGAGGCGGCACAGGCATGTTAGTTGAAGTGAGGGGTCGCCAGTTTTCCCGCTCTTCCCTCTTCCATTAAATAACGCTCATCATTACTCTTTTGCTCCTATAAATAATCCGTTCCAAGTCGTTTCTACACTTTTGCTTCCTTAAATTCCTGAAATCCCTCCCTGCCGAGCATTCATCTGAGTGGTTGTTTCCCAGCCTAGAACACCTCCTTTCCTAGAGTCCAAAGTAAGTTTTCTGCCTCCTCTTCCTACTTTAATTTCGTCATTTAAGCTTCATTCCTTTGTTTCCATTGATAAGGATGGGTTTCGCTCACTTGTTAAACTCTGAAGCATCTATAGCTTCTTTCAGGCAGACAATCAACATCCTAGAGGATGTGAATGTCGCATATTGTCACGAGAGTGATTTTGCTTTCCATAGGGGACCCAACGTTGCTTTTTTTCCTTTAATGTCCATTCTGGAGGATGGGATTAGGTTTCCCGTGAACCTTCTTTTACTCAGAACACTTAGATTTTATGGGTTGTGTCCCGAGCAACTTCCTCCCAACTTTTACCGGGTAGTTAGTTGTGTCAACCGATTGAACCAGATTTATGATCTACAATTGGACCATAATGACATAAACCACATGTATAGCTTGTGCGGAAATAAGAGGACCAATTATTATTTGAAGGTCAGGGACATGAGGGTACGGCTAATCTCCTGCCTACCCGATTCAAATAGAAATTCTGCCGGGGAATTCGTCCGGGTGAGCGGCAATTGGTTTGCCGATGATGCTCCCTGCCCCCTCTCTCAGCGCGAAGTTGGTTCGTACCGCACATTAACCTTCCCCCAACTTTTCCCTTTATTATTATTATCACCATTTTATTTTCTTCTTGTTTTTCATTTTTGCTTTGTTTGTAATGGGGTCTGATTTGGTATCTCCCTCTTTAACAGACGGAAGAGTGTTCACACCGGACATTAGATCAGTACATGTGCGGGACCTCAATTTTGTGCTAAGGTCCAAAATTTTTGTACACACAGACGAGCAACTTCGGGCGTCGCATTTAATTTTGGGTTGTACACCCGTCTACCGAACCTGGCAACCATTCTCTCAGGCCCTTTTGGTAGACAGTCCCCTGCTCTCTTACATAGACGTTCGGCACGCCACCTTTTTGCCCCCCTCCTTGACTGTTGGAGAATCCCGAGATATCGGCCTACGTTTCACAACAGCCGACGATATTCCCCTCGCCCGGGACGAGTCCGTCAAGAGAGTGTCTCAGTTACTAAGGGAACGAGCACACGTTCCAATTGATCAGGGTGACGTTGAGTCCCAGATACCCCAAACTACGCCAGTTGCCGAGATGGTTACAAGGAAGGTGCTTACGGTTGATCGTTTTTTACCCGGCTCGCGGCAGCCAGGTCAACAGCAGCAAACCCAGGCTCGAGACCGTTCCCCTCCTTCTCCGCCTGCCAGACAAAAGAAGAAACAACGCGTTGAGGACCCCCCTCATGGGAGACAAGGTGATACTTCCTCCAAAACCCCTCCCCGCCCATCAGGCGGGATAGTGATCCGCGAGCTTGCCGGTAGCTCCCAGCCGGCCATTCGTGGAGTTGCTGGGCAGGCTTCTTCCTCCAAGCAGACGCCTAGTTGGAAGCCGACATTCATGCTAGGAAACGAGCCCCTGCCGGCCACAGCAAGCCTACGGCTATGGGCACAGGGGGAGGGTGGCCGAGTAGCTCATAGCTTGGCCAGTGGCCTGATGCTGCCCGAGGACGTCCAGTTTTTCCGGGACGGCACTGAAGAGTCCATAGCCAAGCGGCTCCAATGGCATACCATAGCGGTGAATTTTCTTGTCCATGTTCTCTCTTAACTTAATTAATGTGTACTTATCTCTTCGTTTCCTTCTGAATTCGCCGATGCTGTGTCGCAGGCCGCTCAGATTACCCATGTGCTCGGAGAGAGAATGAATGAGCTAGCCGAGGATGCCGAGCGGGAGAAGGCGCTTAGAGAAGTGGCTGCTGAGACGGCTCGGGAGAAGTCCACAGCTGCTGAGAATGCCGAGAGGAGGGCACAATCTGAGGAGAAAGCTAAGCAGCAGGCAGAGAGGAGGGTGGTCGAGCTGGAGGAGAAGCTAAATGAGTCAGAGTTGAAACTTGCACAAGCCGAGAGCCTAGCAATGGCCCATGCTGACGAGGCGGCCGACCTTAAGGCGACCTTGGAAGCATGTGAAGAAAAATGGTATAACGAGGGCTTTACGGACGCTGAGAATTCTGTGGAGCTTGTCGTTTTGCAGGCTAGGGCTCACGGTTTTGAAGAGGGTTGGTTGGCCGCCCTACGAGCAGCTGGTGTGCCCGGGGACTCCCCGTTCTGGATCTCGGAGAACATTCCTCGACCAACTCCTCCCAACCCGGTTCAGAGCCAAGCAATTCCTGCTGATGAGAAGGACACCCCGAGCATGAGGGAGCTGGTCCGGGCCATAGATACTCATGTTGAAGACCTCGATCTAGAGGTATCCAGCACCCTCAATGCTCCCGGTAACAAAGGGTCTCAGCAACCACCCATCGAGGAGAACCGAGGACAAGAAGCGGTAGGCTCATCTCCGCCCTCTCCACTCTGCCCTGCGACTTAAGTTTGTTAGTGTTTTTACTTTTTTCTTTCCTGTTGGTGATCTAGGTGTTAATATTTATTTGCTTAATTTGCCTAGGCACCGGGCTGTGGTGCCGGAACAAATTTAGAATTATTATTGTCGTTATTTACTTTCTTTTTTATACTATGTGCCTAGACGTCGGGTTGTGGCGTCCGTACAATATTTTATTTCTTGGTTTTACATAGACTTATTCCGGTCTGTTTAGTTATTAAAATGCTCGATCTGATTGTTGTATGTTTGTGCTTGTTGCATATTCCTAAACATTTTGATTTTAACCTGATTGTTCCGTGAAAACGGTCAGAATCATTCAACCGAACATTTGCATGATGGTTTAGTTGTTGATTTTGATCGCTCGGTGACTAGGATCGGATCAGGGGTAGATTTTTGCTCGGCAAATAGATCGTACCGAGAACATTTTCTGTCTTTAGAAATTTTACTTTTAGGTTTCCACCTGTCCGGTGAATATGTTCGAACCGGGGACAGGCTTCTGTCCTTGGAGTCTTTTTCAGGTTTCCACCTGTCCGGTGAAAATGATCAAACCGGGGACAGGCTTCTGTCCTTAGAAATTAGAAATTTTACTTTTAGGTTTCCACCTGTCCGGTGAAAATGTTCGAACCTGGGACAGGCTTCTGTCCTTGGAGTCTTTTTCAGGTTTCCACCTGTCCAGTGAAAATGATCGAACCGGGGACAGGCTTCTGTCCTTAGAAATTAGAAATTTTACTTTTAGGTTTCCACCTGTCCGGTGAATATGTTCGAACCGGGGACAGGCTTCTGTCCTTGGAGTCTTTTTTAGGTTTCCACCTGTCCGGTGAAAATGATCGAACCGGGGATAGGCTTCTGTCCTTAGAAATTAGAAATTTTACGTTTAGGTTTCCACCTGTCCGGTGAATATGTTCGAACCGGGGACAGGCTTCTGTCCTTGGAGTCTTTTTCAGGTTTCCACCTGTCCGGTGAAAATGATCGAACCGTGGACAGGCTTCTGTCCTTAGAAATTAGAAATTTTACTTTTAGGTTTCCACCTGTCCAGTGAATATGTTCGAACCGGGGACAGGCTTCTGTCCTTGGAGTCTTTTTCAGGTTTCCACCTGTCCGGTGAAAATGATCGAACCGGGGACAGGCTTCTGTCCTTAGAAATTAGAAATTTTACTTTTAGGTTTCCACCTGTCTGGTGAATATGTTCGAACCGGGGACAGGCTTCTGTCCTTATGCGTAGATGAAATACCAGTAAATTACACCGCACCGATCATGAATCCATTGAATCGTAGGAGGGAAAGAAAACGAACACAGGACAGCAAACAAATTCATACTTTTGTATAGAAATTTCAGTAATAAAATTTCTTCAAGTTATGAATGTTCCATGGCCGAGGAAGAGGTTTTTCATCCAAACATTCCAAATAATAAGCCCCGTCCCCAGCAATCGCGGTGACTCTGTACGGCCCCTCCCAAGCTGCAGCTAACTTCCCGGCGTTTGTGTCACGCATGTTCCCCACGGCCCTTCGCAGAACTAGATCCCCGGCACAGAATCCCCTTGCCCTTATTCCTTGGTTGTAGCGTCGAGCCATCTTTTGTTGATATTCGGCTAGCTGTATCAGAGCGGTGTCCCTGTATTCATCAAGCAGGTCTAAGTGCTATGCTAACATTTCTCCGTTCTTGTCGGGATCAAATCCAACAACACGTGCACTGCACAGGTGTACCTCCGCAGGAATTACTGCCTCTGCCCCATAAGCCAAGGAAAAGGGCGTTTCCCCCGTAGATCTCCTCGGCGTAGTTCGGTATGCCCATAGCACGCTGGGTAGCTCCTCCGCCCACCAACCTTTCGCACCATCCAACCTTTTCCTTAGTCCATTCACAATCGTTTTGTTAACAGCCTCAACTTGGCCGTTACTTTGTGGGTAAGCAGGTGTCGAGTATCTGTTTTTGATGCCCAGATTACTGCAAAATTCACGAAATGCTCGGCTATCGAACTGCAACCCATTGTCGGACACAACACAATGCGGCACTCCAAACCTTGTCACGATGTTCTTCCATACGAATTTCTTGACGTCCACATTCCGAATATTTGCCAAGGCTTCGACCTCCGTCCATTTGGTAAAGTAGTCCACGGCCACCAGGACGAATCTCCGGTTGCCCGTTGCCCGGGGGAACGGACCGAGGATGTCCAGCCCCCACTGAGCGAAAGGCCAGGGGCTGCTAACTGGGCTTAGAGGCACTGCTGGCTGATGGATTGAGGGAGCGTGTTTTTGGCACTTCTCACACTTTTGGACGTATTCGGAAGCATCTTTCTGCATTCGCGGCCACCAAAACCCCTGAGTGATTGCCCGGTGCGCCAGCAAACGTCCTCCCACGTGACTGCCGCACACTCCATCATGCAACTCGGCCAAAAGCTCGTTCACTTTGCTGGGGTGTAGGCATAAAAGGTACGGCCCCCCGAAAGATCTCCGGTATAATCTGAGGTCTGTCGATAACCAATACCTAGCTGCAGTTCGACGAACTTTAATGGCTTCCTTCTCATCGTCCGGGACTTGGTTACTGGCTAGGAATTGGATAATTGGATCCATCCAGCAAGGGCCGGCATTGGAAACTGTAGCAACGTCTATTGCAGGGCCCTTAGCATCTTCCACTTCTAGGATGCTGGGCTCCTGTATGAATTCTATTCTGATCATCCGAGGTACGTTCTTCGTTAATGCCGATGCAAGTGTGGCTAGTGCGTCGGCGTGCCTGTTTTGCCCCCGAGGAACTTGCTCCAATTTTACTCTGCGAAACCCGACCATGATCCTTCTTGCCAACTGCAAATATTTCCTCATTCTGGGGTCCTTTACTTCAAAGCTGCCGTTCACCTGGTTAACCACTAACCGTGAATCCGAGTATACTTCAATATCCTGTGCTCCCAACCCATGCACGGTTCTCAGGCCGGCAAGCAGAGCTTCGTATTCAGCCTCGTTGTTGGAGGCGCCAAATCCCAGTCTGAAAGAATGTTCTAGCCAAATTCCCTCCGGCGTGATTAAGATTACCCTTGCTTCAGCCCCCGTTGCACTAGAAGCGCCGTCCACATACACCTTCCAGGGTGAAGAGGCCACACAACAAATAATCTCGCCTTACTTCTTAGGGGAAAACTCGGCTACGAAGTCAGCCAACACTTGTCCCTTGACCGAACTCCTCGGTCTGTACCTTATGTCGAAGGAACCTAGCCGGGTACCCCATTTAGCTATCCGGCCCGTGAAATTTGATCTCCTAAGCAAGGATTGTAAGGGGTATTCGGTCAATACGTACACGGTATGGGCTTGAAAGTAGTGAGGCAACTTCCTAGTAGCGTGTACAATGGCCAGCACTAATTTTTCTAAGGGCAAATATCTGACTTCCGCATCGACCAAGGTCTTGCTGATGTAATACACGGGCCGTTGTGTGTCCCAGTCTGTTAGAAGCACAGCGCTAGCTGCGTGTTCAGATACCAAGAGGTACATAAGTAAGTCCTCCCTGGGCATAGGGGCGATCAACATAGGGGCCTGGGCCAAATACATTTTCAGATCCTAGAACGCCTCTTCACATTTTTTATCCCATTCAAACCCCTTCCATTTCTTCAGAAGTTGGTAAAAAGGACGGCAGCGGTCGGCAAATTTGGAGATAAACCGGTTGAGGGCTGCTAGCATCCCGGTTAATATCTGTACTTCTTTTGGATTCCCCGGTGGCTTCAAATTTTTCACGGCATCAATCTGATTGGGGTTGACCTCTATTCCCCTGGTGCTGACCAGATACCCCAAGAATTTTCCAGCTCCAACTCCGAACACACATTTCTCTGCATTAAGGCGCAACCAATATTGCCGAAGAACTTCAAACACCCCCTTCAGATCTTTGCTATGTCCGGATTCCAGTTTGCTTTTGACGACCATATCGTTTATATATACCTCCACCGTGTGTCCAATCTTGTCGCGGAACATTCTCGCCATCATTCGCTGGTAAGTGGCCCCGGCATTTTTTAAACCGAAGGGCATCACTGTGTAATGATAGTTGGCTTTAGGTGAAATAAATGCCGTCTTCTCCTGATCTTCGGCTACTAGGGCTATTTGGTGGTAACCCTGGAAGGCGTCTAGAAAGCTCATTCTCGGGTGTCCGCATGTGGCATCTACCAACTGATCGATTTTTGGCATTGGGAACGGATCCCTTGGGCATGCCCGGTTCAGGTCCGTAAAATCTACACAGACCCTCCACTTGCCGTTCTTCTTCTTCACTACCACCGTGTTTGCCAACCAATCCGGATAGAAAATCTCCTTTATAGCCCCCGCTTCTTTTAGCTTCTTCACCTCCATCTTTACAGCTTCAACATGCTCCCGGGTGGACCTTCTCGGCCGTTGTCTTTTAGGGATTATGGTCGGGTCAGTATTGAGTCAGTGAACTATGAAGTCAGAATCCACTCCGGGTACTTCATATGGGCTCCAGGCGAATACATCCACATTCTGTACAAGGAGCAATAATATCCCCACCTTATCCTCGTCGTTCATACTTGCCCCTATTTGGAAATACCTGCACTCATCCGGCAAAAGTTTGACCTTTATTAGTACCTCTGTCTGGTTAGTTCCCGTCTCCCCGGAGGGCTGCTGTAATTGCTATGAAGGGACTCCTTCGGTTTGGTCTCTCCTTTCAATAACCTGATTCTCCCGGCTGACTACCGAAATGAGACATTTTCTAGCCGTGTGTTGGCTACCTTTTACCACTGCGATGCCGTGTTCGGTCTGGAACTTAATTTTTACATGTAGTGTAGACGGCACTGCTCCTATCGCATGAATCCACGGTCTCTCGAGAATTGCGGTGTAAGGAGAAAATGAGGCAACCACTATAAACGATACTGAGACTTCCTTACCTTCCAATACTACAGGGAGAGAGATTTGCCCTTCAGGGACCACTACTCGGCCGTCGAAACCGACCAAGGGCGTGTCGTATTTCGTGAGATCATCAACCTTCAAGCCGAGTCCCCTGAACAGATCAGGGTACATAACCTCGGCACCACTCCCTTGGTCCACCAATATTCTTTTTACTAAAAAACCGCCAATCTGAGCCGTCACCACCAATGCATCCTCATGGGGTTGGATTGTCCCTATTAAATCCTCGTCACAGAAAGAAATTTGCTCCCGGACAGTTTTCAATCTTTTTGTAGGTAGATTCTCCCCCAAGCAGACCTTGGCCGAGGACGCCATTAACACTTCATTTCCCCCAATCCTTCTGATGTGCCTAGGTGCGGCGTGAATTACTTCAATTATTCCAATGGGGGGTGGGCGGGGGTTCTTGTCTGCTCTTGTGCCCCGTTCAGGTTCAGCGTTACCTGTGTCGACAACGAACTCCTTCAAATGCCCTGCCTTCAACAGTTGGGCCAAGTGATCTCTCAATACTCGGCAATTCTCGGTGGTGTGTCCCTTATCCTTGTGATACGTACAGTACAAATTTTGATTTCTTCGGGACGGGTCTCCCGCCATCTTATTCGGCCACCTAAAGTATGGCTCGTTTTTTATCCGGTCAATGATTCTGTGCACTGGTTCTTTGAACATTACGTTCAATTCCCCTTGTTGTAATCTTGGCTCTTGAATGGTTAACCCCCTTCGGGGCCTTGATTGAAATTCGTTTTGCCGTGAACGATTAGTTTGCAAGGCTTTACCTTTACTCTGCATTCGATCATCCTCTAGGCGTTTGTATTCCTCAATGCGCCTCATCAATTGCCTCATGCCCTCAGGTGGTTTCCTCGTCAGAGACTCTCGTAGCTCGGAGTCCTCGGGTAGCCCCATCCTAAAGGTACTCGCTGCTATCTTCTCATTGCCCCCACCGATCTCGTTATAGAGCTCCCAATAGCGGTTCGCATAACCGCGCAGTGTCTCTCCAACCCTCATCCTTATAGATAGTAACGCGTCTACCGGCTGCGGAACCCGGCTGCAGGTTACAAACCGGGCACCGAACTCTTGAATCAACTCCGCGAAGCTGCGAATAGAACCCTTTGGTAGTCCATTAAGCCATCTTAACGCAGTGGAGCCAAGGCTGGAGGGTAAGACCTTGCACATCAGCGCGTCGTCATGCTTGTGCAAGGACATCATGTGAATGTAATGACTAACATGCTCCATCGGGTCCGTTTTTCCGTCATAAGAGTTGAAAGGTGGCCGATTAAACGTGTTCGGCATTGGGGCCTGCTCAATATCATCCGAGAACGGAGACCGTGCAGCTTTTCGAAGCGCCCGACTCATAGCGTCCATGGCTGCATTTCGCGGGCGTTGCTCATCCGGGGAATCCGAGCCACGGTCGGCGTAACCTCTCGATCGGGAACGTTCCCGGTATCGTTGCATCTCCCGTGAATGTGAACGATCATGCGGCCGGTAATGGCTGGAATGCTCGGATCTTTCTCGCTGGTGATTCCTCGCTCCTCCCGGTCTCCTTCCCCGTTGTTCCAAATTCTCTCCCCGACGTCCTTCCGCTTCCAGCTCTAGATCCCTCTCCAGCCTACGTAGTCGCTCCAGTTCTTCGTCTCTCGGGTCAGGTCGTCTGTTTTCTGTGGCGCCGGACACTGTTTGCTGGATTCAGCGCGATCCTTCGCTCTGGCCGGACTGCTCTTCATCTTCTCCACGGTGTCTGTCTTCGTGCCTTTTCTGTCTTCGCTCCCGCCAAGTGGATCCTCGTGAGGACCCTGTCAAACTGCTCTCAGCATGACCTCCCGAACGCCTCTCAGACATCTCACCTGGTGTGGACCACGGCTGAGCTATAGCTTAGTAGGAGTTCCCCACAGACGGCGCCAATTGTGCGGGCTAGTCGAGAGCTTATTGGGCCAGACTCTCACTTGGGCTCAATTTATTTGTGACGTGGGTTTTGTATTTCCTACAATGGGATGCTTAGCACCCTAAGGCCCAATTTATCCCTTGCTTCCCGACCGATTCGTTCTCCCCTCATGAATTTCTTCTTCCTCTCTCTCTCTCCTTCTTGTTTCCTCCACTCTCCCCCTTCTTCTTCACAACCCTCTCTTATTTATAGCTTTCACTGGGTGGAGGTGTTATGATTGTTCTAGTCGATAATGGAAGAGAGGGTCCAATGTTATCGTTGTTAAGTGGGAATCTGGTAGTTGAGCGGCAAAGTGGCTTTGGAACTTGTTCATCGTTGCTGTGTTTTGTACGGCAACGACTTCATGGGCGATTTGCCGGCCAATCCGAACGCCACGCTCTCCCGTGAACAAATACTTACGGAAATGTTAACTATTACGTTATGGCCGGTCAAACTGCCGACCATGCGAGAATGAGAGAATATTGTGGGCAACGGAGTTCCCGCCAGTTGTATCAACCTATCTTTGGGAGTCCAATATTGTCCGACCCGGCCCAGGTTATGGTGGACCGTTCGGGCTCATGCGCTGCGCGGTGAGATGTTATGCTTGAGGCCCATTAAAGGTTGGGCCCTGACTGTACAGTTTCAATTAGTGAGTGTTTAATAAAAAATAGAAACAACTTTTTGTTGTACCTTTTTAACTATGAATCATTCTTGGCTTTTAATGACATCATTGGAACAATTGTAATTGTGATTTATTTGCTTATGACTTATGAATAATAAGTATGATTTAATAATGCACAAAGCATAAGCACAACAATTTTTAATTTAAGCATGAGCATAACATTGATTATGAAAATACCTGTGAAAACTCGTGTCACTAGACTTAATGAAAGAATGTATTACAAGTAGTAATTATAAAATAAATATTTTATTAATACTCTTGAAATTATATTAGTAGTTGACACTTTGAAAATTTTAGTAGAGTTTAAATCGTTAGGACCACTTAAATCCAACATTTTCCCTTTTCAAGTTATAATCCTAATTTCTTAAGTTTCTAAAAAATCTATTTTTCTCTTTTTCTTATGTTGATGGCTTAGATTGTTTATATCAATACATGTTTTAGAAAAGATGAACAGTGAACCTTTCGAAGATATCCAAATTTGGATTATATACATTTATTTAACTAATTATAATTTTCTTCTAAAAAAAAACTAATTATAATTTAGTCTTATAAGTCTAGAAATTTTTTTGGTGCAAAAACACTTGCCTAAAATTTTGTTTGCTAATGTAAATTAAGCCCACCTTAAAAATATTAAATTACCCAGCTTCAATTAACATCACTTAAAAACCATAAAATCAATATTTCAAACTCCACGCTTTAGTATTTACATGGTTAAACATAAACATGTTGTTTTTATATTTTTATTTACATTGTGGATTGTTTTAATTTTCCTAGCTATTGTTTTCGTATAATTTGAGTATTGCTTGCCTCACAGTGTAGCTCATAAATCTTGTTTTCATATTTTCCACACACCTATATAACAATATGTGTATTTACAAATTTATATTTCTTAGTATGAAGTGAAACTTCATACTAAGAAAAACCATGAATTAACAAAGAAATTTTATTTTTTAAAAAATACATAAAACAAAAGCAATCACATTTTTATGGTTCCATGTGGTGTTTGTTAGACATATTGGTGGAAAGTTAATATTTATAAAAAATTTTATAAAGTTATTTATATTTAATTCCTTTCAAATGTGTTTTTAATACCTTGAAACAAATGGCTTAGGGTGTGTTTGATATGTAGGGGTTTTATTTTTAAAAAGCTAAATCCGGTACAACTTTATTATTTTTTATTAGAGAAGAGATAATTTTGTTGCTGACTTTGTCTAATCATGTGGAGCACAGGTTATTCAAAATATTTACAACAATGCCATTAAATAACATTGTTTAAAAATTGAAAACTAGTAAGCAGAGTTTTCTAAAATCTTTTTTTTTTACCACAATTTTCAGTATTTAAACATTGAAAATTATTGTTTGAGTTACATTACCAAACGGTTACTTATTTTGTATCTTATTTATTTTATCCTTATTGTGAATGCTTGATTTTATTATATCATATATTTGTGAAATGACGTGGATTAACGGCTGATTGACTTTTCAGTTCCAGGCTAACTAATTGGATGATTGTCTCGCCTTCCTTATGTTCGATTTCCTTGCCCATTTCAGTCTATTTTTTGCATGAAAAAGCTTATTAACTTTCCAATTCTATACCAATTAATTTATAGATTTACTACCAAATTATTTTAATACCATTTAAAGTATGGTGCATTGCATGACTTTAGAATAAAATTTATGGACTATTCTATTAAAGTAAAAAAAAATGAGAATATATATATATATACACATGTATGTATGTATATATATATGTATGTATGTATATATGTGTGTTTGTGTGTGTTTTCAAATTCTCTTCTACAGCATGTATTGTGAGATTTAATTGATTAATTAATTAGTAGTGTAATTGAACTACGTTTTTAAAATAATATTAATGAAAGAATGTATTACAGGTAGTAATTATATAATGAAACATTTTGTCAATACTCTTGAAATTATATTAGTAGTTGACACTTTGAAAAATTTAGTAGGGTTTAAATCTTTAGGACCACTTAAACCCAACATTTTCCCTTTTCAGGTTATAATCCTGATTTCTTAAGTTTCTAAAAAATCTATTTTTCTCTTTTTCTTATGTTGATGGCTTAGATTGTTTGAATCAATACATGTTTTGGAAAAGATGAACAGTGAACCTTTAGAAGATATCCAAATTTGGATTATATATTGTTGACGAAAATTGTTAACCTATGTTTAACAATAATTGTTAGATTATGTTTAATAGATATTGTCAAATTATGTTTAACAAGAACGGTTAAATTATGTTTAACAAGAATTGTCAAATTAGTCAAATTCATCAAACATAATTTCGTCCATAAGCCTTTTGGCATATGAGTTTTATTGATGTGAGTAGTGTTCATTTAAGATAATGTATCTCTTAATTGCAATTCCTTATTTCAAGGGAAGACCCTTTGATTCCAACCACCTAATAATTTATTTAGGTTGTCAATGTACCCTTGACGGGGATCAAGCCAATTCGTAGTTCTTAATTTGAGGTTGTAGATTTAAAGTCCTTAAATTGATTTTGTCCAATTTAAATGTTGGACATTTAAGTCAAATACTTTGTATTTAATTAAACATAGACTTAATTTTGGTTTTGGGGTGAGATAATTGATTTTAATCTCAAGGATAAATCAAGGTCCATGTTTTTATGGCAGTTGAACCAATGATTCTCTCTTTGAGACATTGAATGTCTAAGCAATTTTTCCTTTCTTTCTTTTACTTCTTTGTAGGAATTTTGATTGAGGTTCTCAAATTTAATTAAGGGAAAGAAAACTCTTTTGAAGCAATTTTATTATTTATATTTTTTGTTATGAACATTGGGAAATAGAAATTTCCTTAATTCAATTTTTATGGTCATTTTGTGAATTATTAACTCCAATCTTGATTAAGAAATTATGAATCCCAAAGAATTAGTCATGGACTCCAATAATTTGGTAGAGTCAAGGATTCTATTAAAATGGTAGGGTCAAGGACTTCATTAATTTGGCAGAGTCAAAAACTCCATTAAAATGGTAGAGTCAAAGACTCCATAAATTTGGTCGAATCAAGGATTCCAAATAAAATGGTAGAGTTAAGGACTCCATTAATTTGGTAGAGTCAAAAACTTCATTAATTTGGTAGAATCAAGGATTCCAATTAATTTGATAGAATTAAGGATTTCAATTAAAAAGACATTACACCATAACTTGAGAAAATTTTTATTTGGCAATTTTCAAATAAGATTTACGAGTCAGGGACTTGTATCTAAAGCTTCATGTATGGAGTTAGGAACTCCTCTTGAAACCCAACCTTATTTGTTTTACCAAATAAAAATTTAGATTTGAAGAAGGGTGAGAGAGAGATTTTGGTAATGCCAAGATGAGAGAATTTTTAATTGGTAATTCTCAAATAGGATTTACGAGTCAGGGACTCGTATCTAAAGCTTCATGAATGGAGTTAGGAACTCCCCATGAAACCTGACCCTATTTGCTTTTACCAAACAAAAATCCAGATTTGAGAATGAGGGAGAGAGAGATTTAGAGAAGAATGGGACTAATGAAATCCCATATACAAATCTATGCTTCGTATTCCACCTCTGCTTGATGTTGTTCTCTCTGTTCGTGCCTCTCTTTTTTCTTCTCTTTGTGTTTTTGCTATGTGTGTGCGCTTCTCTCTCTCTCTCTCTCTCTCTCTCTCTCTTTTTGTTATTTTTTTTTATGGGTAATGACATTAAGCCATCAATTTGACAAGACTTAACCTCACTTCTTTTGCAAGTGAGTGTGAGGTTATTTAATATATATATATATATATATATATATGTATGTGTGTGTGTGTGTGTGTGTCATCCTATTTTTTTTCAACTATTGACTTTGTTAATTTTGGAGATGGCATTTATTATTGGTCCCACAAACTTGTCTGAAATTTATATTTTTTCATAAATCTTGCTTGAACATTTTTTATGTAAACTAATTTTGCTTTTAAATTTCATATTTCAACATATGCATTTATTTAACTAATTATAATTTTCTTCTAAAAAAAACTAATTATAATTTAGTCTTGTAAATCTAGAAATTTTTTTGGTGCATAAACACTTGCCTCAAATTTTGTTTGCAAATGTAAATTAAGCCCACCTTAAAAATATTAAATTACCCAACTTCAATTAACATCACTTAAAAACCAGAAAATCAATATTTCAAATTCCATGCTTCAGTATTTACATGGTTAAACAACATTTTGTTTTTATATTTTTATTTACATTATGGATTGTTTTAATTTTCCTAGCTATGGTTTTCGTATAATTTGAGTATCGCACGCCTCACGGTGTAACTCATAAATCTTGTTTTTATATTTTCCACAAACCTATATAACAATATGCGTATCTACAAATTTATCTTTTTGATGTCAAGTCAAACTTCATACTAAGTGTGGCGGGCAAAAACTAGTGAAAAGACAATCAGTAAATGATGGTTTTTTATTTTACTATAGTTCACTCAATTAATTTGTAGAAATGGGATGCAATGTTAACATTAATATACCCATTATGTAAAAAGGAATCTCCGGGTTAAACTTTGATATGCATATATGTAATCAATTTGAATTCTCTTTGAAATTTGCTAAGTGTTTGTCCTTGGGTTCAGTCTGAGGATAGAATTACAACTGAATGATCTTTTTTCTTTCTCCTTCCCTTTTTTCAACCTCCCTTTGATCTAGGTGCTCCTTGGCTTTATATAAGTTGCAAGGATGCATTTGAATCTTACATTGGAGGGTTGAGATCAGATTCTCTTGATACTTGTCCCATCAAGATCATGCTAGAAGACTTCTACAATAAAATATGAGCTGTGATGAACACTGTTCATGGTCATTTCTCTATTAATGTGGTCAATTAAGTGGTTGCAGTACATTTAATGCGGAGGGGATGGCTTCCTTGTCCTTCCTTTTTCTTCTTTTCCTCGTTTAGAACCAAATTACCTTTGTCACCCACAGGGTCGCACCGTGTTGCCTTCATTCTGGAATCTCGGCCTCCCTCCTCGGCATTGTCAACAGTAGCATCATCCCAAACTCCTTACTAGTTAAACAAGTCCTCTCCGTTTAGTTCCCCTCTTTGGAATTACTCTAATACCTCCATTACCTACCTTTGATCCTTGTCCTTCACACTAAGAAAAACCATGAATTAACATAGAAATTTTATTTTTTAAAAGGCATAAAACTCATTTTCATCCCTACATTTTCACGCGATTTTCACTTTGGTCCCTAACTTTTTTTTCTACTACTTTTAATCCCTATCTTGGAAAACGCGTCTCGTTTTCGTCCCTGTCGTTACATCAGAGACGAAAAATGCACACGTGGCAGACGGAATTATTAAAATATTAATAAAAAAATTTTATTTTAGCATTAAAAAATCCATGTCAGCATCTAAATTAAAAAAAAAATTTATTAATTTTAACTAAATAAAAAAATAAAAAATAGAAATAAAAACCAAAAATCAAATTAATTGAGATCTAAGTGTGTCTTGAACAAGAACAACAAGAACACAAATCCAAATATAAGAACACAAACCCAAAAATTAAAATCCAAAAATTAAAAATCTCAAAATCATCATTTTCTCAAACCCAACAAAATCATCAAATACTAAAACCCCAAAGTACCAAATCAATCCAAAAATACAACACAACCAATCCAAACAAAAAAAAATCTCAAACTCAGAAACACCCATCACAAGCAACTTGAACCCAGCAAACCCACCTCAAGCAAACCCAGATCCAAAAGATTAAATCACCAATTCAAAGCAAAACAAATTACTAATTCTGCCAATAAGAATACGAAGTTAAATTTGGAAGCATTAAACTTTATACAAAAATTTATTTCAAAGAATTAAAGAAGAAAGAGATCCATACCGTTAAATTTATTGCAAAAAGGGCAAGCTTCGTATTGGTAAAGAACCACGTCCTTGGGAACGAGATCCGGCAGCGGTGGCTCCTTCGTGTGGACCTCTTGGGTGGCGGCGACAGAGATCAAAGCCCCAGCGACACCGAGAGACAAAACTCGCGCCGGTGAACACTTCATCCTCGGACTTGACCGAGGAACATTAATTTCATCAATTTGTGCGTTTAGTCATGTTATTTTGGATCCTATTTGTTAAGGCCTGCACTTAATTGGCTAAGTAGTTTTCTTGTGAATCCTACTTTCTAACAAATTTATTGTGTTGGGCTTATTGGACTAGCTTCCATTGTTCTTGGTGGGTTGAGGTTCTAATTACTGCTCTTACAATTATGAACAAGAAATGTTTATGCTTCTAGAAACACCCCCCCCCCCCCCACACACACACACACTCACACACATAACATGGGTTAGATATTTTAAAAATATGTTTTTGTCCTTAATTGTTTTTTTTTTGCAATATATCTTAATTAATTTTGGATACTAATAATAGTGTTGAAATTAAGGAAAAATGGACATGAAGAGTCCTATTTAATTGGCCTACTAACAAATATAGTTCAACTAAGTAAACAACTTTTTCACAAAAAAAAAAAAAAAAAACTAAGTGAACAACTAAATAGACCCTACTAAAATAATAGTCATTTACAATATTTTATTTATTTTACATTCCCACTTAATAATATACTAGCCTCATGTACGCGCGGAGCACGTGCACTGAGACTAATGTGTGATATATATGTATATATAGATATATATATATATTTTTTTTTTGAGAAGATCTAGAATCCATATGTCAGTAGTACACTTATAATTAAATTCATAAATACTATTCAAGAAGCGTATTTTGTTTATTTGTAAGTGTTAATATCAAATTTCTTTCATTCATACGTTCAAAGTCCCTTTTTACATGGACGAACTTCGAAGTTTGTCCATGTAAAAGCCAAGAATGACATGTCAGTAAAAGCCAAGAATGATTCATAGTTAAAAAGGTAAAACAAAAAGTTGTTTCTATTTTTTATTAAACACCCACTAATTGAAACCAACAATCAAACTCACAAGACGAGGAAAAAAGGTAAAAGGGAGAAGCACTATTTTAGCATTAATCTTTTATTTTATTTTTTCGATTAAAAACAGACAACTTTTTTTTATTAAAAAAATATTTCTTCTATAAGAGGGCCATTGGGAAAGGAAAAAAAAAAAAAAAAAAAGACTTTGGGCAGCAAGACCTTTTTTTGGAAGCGAACTCTTTTTTTTCTTTTTTTCTTTTTTTTTAATTGAATGCTTAAAAGTTTATTACAATATATATATACACACACATTACAAACTTTTTAACAAATTGTGGGGAATGCCCCTAAGTCCCTAACCCAGCTCCGTTGCCGCATTAAAAATTAAAATTTAAGTATTGGAAATATTATCATAAGTTAATAATTCATGATTTTCGTTAATGTGACAGGTTTTTCCACATGTAACAGACTTGGAAAATATAATTTTTTTTTTTTTTGGTAAGACTTGGAAAATATAATTGAATCTATATAAATTCTCACTATTCAATATTTACATGGTTAAACATAAACGGTTGATATTTATATTTATATTGTTCAATGTTTTTGTTTTTCCTTTTGTTATGATTTTTATATAATTGAAATTAGATGAATATCACATGGTAAAGTTAATATATCTTATTTAGTTATAATATAATTGAATATACTTTTGATAGACATGCATACATATAAATGCACTTATGTTATCAATATTATTTATATATTCCATACACATATATAACGACACATTTATGTATGTATGCATACATTTATATTTTCCATTTTTTTATCGAGTTTCAACTTATAACATCTACTTCTAATGATTATGATCTTTATTGTCAAACCAAAACACAAATCGATTCTTGGTATAGGCATGCAAAAATTTAACTCTAGATTTCTTATTTAACAATAATAAACTTACTAGTTGAGTTAATTGGAACCCACGTTTTTCTTGTTTCTTGTACACGAAGAAAACAAACATATTTTTCTTGTTTGATGCTCAACTTATTAGCTAATAAATAATCCTACCTTTCCTCAAAAAAAATCCTACCATGAATATTTTTTTATTGGATAATGCTATTTTACATATTATAATTATTTTAAACAAAATCATAGTACTTAAGGCCAAACAGTACTTAATGCTATTTTAGATATTATTAATTATATTGCAGTTCTTTTATTTTTTTGAAAGATAATTTATTGCAACTTAAATAATAATCATCAATAAATTTTTATTTAATGTTATTGTCTTTATTATGCAAAAAACAAATTGCTTTTTTTTTTTTTTTTTTTTTTTTTTTTTTTTATACAAGATAGAATTCTACTCTAGCCTAATCTAAGTGTATATGTGCGTAAAGCTCCCTCCTAAAGACTTGAACCACGACCGTTGCCCCCCACATCTCACAAGCACTTATACTTGTAAAGTGACCATCGCACCAAGGGTATGCGGTGGTAAAAACAAATTGCTTTGGTCTTTCATTTCTCTACTATTTTTGTGTACTTTCATTAATTCTTTTGTTTGGAAATTATGTTTCACGTGAGTGCTTTTGACCCCTTGTGTTTCAAACAAGCATTATTGGTCTTTGAAATTAAAAAAATGAGCACTATTGATCTTTATGTTAACTACTCTTAGGCTCAATATCTATGTAGCAAACAAAACAATGATATAATATTTTTTCAAGTGATGTGCAACTTTCTTTAATTAAAAAATTACACCTCTGGAGAGAGGGAGAGAGAGTTGATCCCTAATCCACACAACGCCTCTACCTCACAAATTGTCTAGCTCAATTGAACATATAATTTCGAAATCGTAGTTGAGGATTACACTAGTTATGTATAAAAACAAAAAATATTAAGTTGGTTTGTATTATATTTAATACCTCGTTAGTTGTCATGTTTGTGTGATAGATGGAGACTTTTTTTTTTCTTTTTTTAGAATGATAGATAATGAACTTCAACTGCAATTTCATTACAAATGGTTATAATAATGGCTTTGCAGTCAATAATGCAGGACTTGTGATCCAAAATCTTTGTCCATAAATATTATATATGTATTATAAACATAACCATTATGTGTATGTGTGTGTGTAAATGTGTGTTTATGTGATAGCTAGCTAAATAATATTATTGAAGTTCACATTATGATATATTGGTATCTAACCTAAAAACAGAAATTAAAAAAAAAAAAAAAAACCCCTCTTTACAAGATTGTTTCTTATAGGGGTTCGATTACTCATCCATAGAAGAATTCTTCTATGGATGAGAATTCTTCTATGGATGAGTAAATTAAAATTACAATTCATCAATGGAACAATTGTAATTTTAATTTATTCGCTTATGGCTTATGAATAATAAGTATGATTTAATAATGCACAAAGCATAAGCATAACATTTTTTAATTTAAGCATGAGCATAACATTGATTATGAAAATACCTGTGAAAACTCGTGTCACTAGACTTATTAAATTGGAAAAACCAAAGAGCATCCATATCAGTGGATGCAAAATTTTTGTAAATTTGCACATCTAAAGCCTACTTTTTCTATTTTACACATTTATTTTTACAAAACACCCATATTAATCTATCTGTTCTACACATTTATTCAATAAAATTTTAATTCTTTTACCATTTTTTATTATTTTCTCACTCATGGCCTCTCTCTCTCTCTCTCTCTCTCTCTCTCTCTCTCTCTCTCTCTCTCGCCAAACAAATCTACAACTTCACCATCATCTCTTGAGCCAAACTGAAAAAATTTCACAGCAGAAACTGAAAACCCAAAACCCACCATTTTAGCCAAACTGAAATCCTAAATTACCTGCCACCGCCACCAGATAGCCCAAATCTCCACCATTGTCACCCACGCTGTCACCGATCTGCAACTCAAACCTTGACTCGCAACACCACCACCCAAAGCCGAAGCTTTTGACTTGAGGAGGTGGATAGTGATCTGAAAAACGGTGGAGATCTCTTTGTTTTGTGGTTCAAAAGGTGATGTTTATGGCCAAGCTTTGTTTTGGAAAATTTTCTCTCATTACCTTCTCGCAAGTTCATGGTCTATCATTATTTGGGATTTCAATTTGGCTAATATGGTGGGAGAGTGAGGTGAGGTGAGGTGAGGTGAGAGCAGAGACAAGGAGAGAGTCAGGTGAGAGTGAGAGCAGAGACAAGGAGAGAGAAAAAATCATTAAAATATTAAATACTGTACAAAGATAATATTAAAATAATAGATAAACGAGCTACAGTAACCATGTAAATATACACGGTTACTGTAGCTCATGGAAATATTTACACATCTTTACACATTTTTACACACACTGATGTGGGTGTTTTTTTGCTCAAAATGTGTAAAATTTGTACTTTTTTCTATTTTAGAAGACTATAGATGGGCTGATGAAGTTGCTCTAAGCATCCTAGTTACTATTCATGGAACTATACATGTGTAACACAATTTGGAAACCAGTAGTTGCTTTTCAAAACCCAAAGCATACAATATTCCAAAAAAAAAAAAAACCCAAAATTATACACAAGCCAATCAAATTTGCACATTTTCCGTTTAACTCTCTCCTTGTTCACTTTGATGATTTGTGAGATATTTGCCTTGCTCATGCTAGATATACGTGTAGCATAACAAAAAAGAAAAAGAAAAAATAGCATATAGTTTAATTGAGCTAGAGTTTGGGGATAACAATGAGGCGGGATAGAGTTAGATCAGGGTGCCTTGTCTTTGTTTTGTGCACTATTTGAGACAAAGAAAATCTATGCGGGATAAGAGAGGGGTGAGTTGGAGACATTGTCATTCATAATGAAACATTTTTTACATTAATGAAGTAAAGATGAAAGAGAATGTATTACTAGTCGTGAAAGTTCTAAATGGGAGAAGAAAAAGTGTTTTAGGAGATCGTAATAAACATATGTAAAAAATAGTAATAATTAAGATTTGTATAAAAAATAAATAACTTGTAAATATAAATAATTTGCAATGCATATTGAATAAAAATATATATTCATATTTGTGGTAGGGTGAGACAGGACATGGGTCATAGAGAGGAAAACCTTGGCCTTGTCACCTTTTTAATACGGAAAACTCGTGAATTTAAGTGGGTTGATAAAATTTTGCCATCCTTGTGACCTAACCTGTGAAGTATAAGAGCATTCACATCAAACTAAGAGCTTTTTTAGTTAAATTTGGTAAAAAAAATTATTTTAGCTAACTAATTTGCAAATACGCTTACATCGAATTTAATATTCTATCATTATTTAATATGTTTCTCTCTCCATACTCACTAATTTTTGCTCTCTCTCTCTCTCTCTCTCTCTCTCTCTCTCTCTCTCTCTCTCTCTCTCTCTCTCTCTCTCTCTCTCTCTCTCTAAAACACTGTAAAACCCTTCTCTCTCAACATAACTCCATCACAACCCAAATCAACAATCGACATCCTTCATTGTGAGCTCCACCATGAACCCCACCATCATTGCTTCACCACGAACCCAAGTTCAGCTTCAACTACCAAGCACAACTAAACCCAATCATTTATGAAACCCACCATTAAGCACGAAACCCAATCGCACCACTTTCAATCACCAAGCACTACCAAACCCACCAATCACCGATTGCCTTTGAAATTCATCCACCACCATCATTGAATAAATCTGTGCATGAGAGAGAGAGAGAGAGAGAGAGAGAGAGAGAGTAAATAATTTAATTTAGCACTGGCAATGAACAACGCCTATTAAGTCTCGTGTGATATTATTCATTTGCAACTTTTCTCGATATTACGTTGATCATGATGTGGAGCATTTTTTGGTTGATTAGTCAAAATTTTTGCTAGTTTTAGCCTATGACGAGACTACTGTGTTTAGTCAAATTTTTACTGATTTTCATTCGAACCCACTACTAACATTTTTTTTTTTACTTTTCACTAATAATCTATCACATCAACAACTGTGAAATTTGTAATATTTATAGATTTCTCATATAATTTGGTTTGATTTTTGTCCCCTTCAACATTTCTTTCTTATTTTGGTTGTAACTTTTCACATTGCTTTCCATTTATATTACATTGCCTATATATACACACAAATAATTATGGAAAAATATGGCTATAATAATAATAATTGTATTAATAATATTGACTTTGCAAAAAAAAAAAAAAAACGTATATATTAGCTTCAAAACCCTTTTCTTTCTCATTCTCTCAACAAAAGCTTTTGTTCCCGTTCCATGAAGCCCAAAAACCTTAGCCGAACAAAGCCACAACCCAAACCCACAAATATATCTCCACTCGCTTTCTCGTCTCTCTGCTGCTAAAAACCTTTCACCGACATTAGTTCTGTACCCAAAATTCCATTAACCTAATTTTGTAGAAAAAACCCAAAAACCCAAAATCCCTTAAATATTTTCTGTCACACTTTCCCTTTTTCGTTTTCCCGAGAAAATCCCTGGAATCGATTTCGCATTGAGCAAAATCGTATTGGGCAATTTTTGTTAGGTTTTGTTATTTTCCACTTTCGGTGAAAATCTCAACGGTTCTATATATATATATTTGAATTGTTTTTTGCCGAGTTTCAGAGGGGTTTGAATCCGCGGCGGAGATTTAAGGGTTTTGTGGAGGATCGAGATTTTTGAATTGGGTTTTGGAATTTGGGGCAAAATTATTTAGGGTTTTGTGGTTTTTATTTTTTTATTTTTGGATTGAGAAAGGTATTAGAGATGGGAAGCGTCGATGATCAGACTTTCAATGTGAATTTTACTACCGATGGCGTTGGGAAGCTGAGGGAGGTAGTGAAGGAGAAGCTGATGGAGTTCACGGATTTCAGCGATGATCATCTTGTGGTATGAGCATTTTTTTTATTGCTTATTTGGCTTTTTTGGAATCTGGGTATGCTAGAAAATTTGTATTAGATGTGTACTGGTTTGTTTATCTATTGGGTTTTGTGTGGTTTAGAGAATTTGTGATTTAAAATTTGGTTTTTGATTGGTTTTGGGATATGGGCATTTGGATTGGTTCTTGTTGTTTATGTTGTTATATTGTGTTTGATTCATTTGAATATACTGTTGGGAAGGAATGTAGAGTAGAGATGCTGTAAACTTGAGAGAGACTAAAGAAGTTATGTATTATTTCGGTGTCTGGTTTTAAGAAAAAAAAAATAGTATTGCCGAGTATGAGGTGTGAAGAAGAGGTGAATGGTTGTTCAACTATTTCTTTAGCAATTTTGTGACTCAATTTCATTTTCTACTTGCTATTGGTATATCTTGTTGTTTATAGCAAATTTCGTGATCAAGGAGTTTGGAACGTGGAGAGGGGTGGGTCGGAAAAGAATGGGTGTTGCTGCCTAGTGAGGGTTTTTCCAGTATGTTTGTTGTTGTGTATTTGGAATAAGGGCAAGAAGAGTGTGCTCAAGATTGTTGAGAGTTAACCCTGGTGGTGGGCTTATTGCTCTAGAGGTTCTAGGTTCAATCCACCACAGTATTGGTCCATGGGGTTTCTACTTGCTCTCTATTTAGTTAATATTCTTTTATTTAGGTTTTACCTGAATGGGTACTTGAATGTTTGAGACTAGGCTGCTGTTGCCAAAGCTTAGATGGTTTTAAATGGCTTGAGTAGGTGCACTCGATTGGGATACTTTGCATCACATTTGAATGTTGTTTAATATCATCTGATTGGTTTAGTTGATATTTTGATTTATTTTGGGGTGGCCGTGTAGGGCCGCTTGGGTTTTGCATGTTTGGATTGAGCCTTATGTTGTGCATAGGTTTGACTTGAGTTGGATTAGGCTTGCTAGTTGCTACTGACAGGGTAGGCGAATCGACATTTGGTTGGCAGAGGTGAATCAGAATAGGGGTTTTGTAGGCTTGGATGACATGGTTTGTATGGAGGTTTGGCATTTGATGTAGTGGGTTGCGGAGCTCGTGGAACGGAGATGTGGTTGTGTAGATTATGAGGTTTAGAGGTGCTGTCTAACATAGATCAGGTTATTGGGTTCCTGGTCTGTTTTCTTTCTGTCGTACAGAACTTGGTGTGGTAGTTGTTTTCATTCTTCCATGAAGAAAATCATTGTTATTTCTGAGAAAAGTCTGAGCTTTGTGTCACTGAAGAAGTTAGCAAGTTCTTGAATCTTTGGTATTTTAAGATGGAAGCAGCTTCTGGTTCCGTGAGGACTATTTACCTTTTGGATGATGGTATGATGTGTCGTTTTGTTCTGGTAAACCTTTAATGATGACAAAATGGCTGGAGAGATTCCATACTAAATAATTGGTTGTAATTTAGGATCTGGATATCTATGAATTATTAGTACTATTTGGTTGGGCTATTCATAGTTTTTCCTGGTGTGAAATTGATTAAAAAATCGCATCAGGCTTTATTTTTGGTATTTAAAAAAAATCCATTTTTCTACTAGTTTGGGTAGTCACTGTAATTAGAGTTTGTCATCAAGTTTTTGCTGGTGTTGGACAAAAGTGTGCTTTAGTTATGGTGGATGTCGTATTGCTGATGAAACCAGAAGGTATGTACAAAGTAACACAATCATAATGTAATGTGATTTTAATGAGGCTTCAACAAATAAGTATTCCATTTGACCCTTCATTATTATATATATATATATATATATATAATCGGTTCCATGGAATTAATGATGATTATAAAGTTTTTTAAAGTTATGTTTATTCGTATATCTCTTCAGTGCTTCTAAATGGTTCTTTTGCTTATCATTTTTTTTTTTCATTCTGTGCATTTTTTTGCTATATTATATTGTGTTTAACATCTTCCATCTCTGTTGAATTTTAGTGGGTTGCAGAAGTGAATGTTGATGTATTGCCATTGCTTTATGATTTTCATATTTGAAGATCTTGCTTGATTACTCAACCAAAAAAAAGAGAGAAGATTTTGCATGATGCCATGATCTGACATAGATTTAACTACTTCATCATCTGTTTGAAAAGAAGGGTTTGGTATTGCAACTACAAAATTGACCTAATTCTCCAATTTGTATGGGCAGGAATATGTGATTGTGTTAGTAAAGAATGGCAAGCGCAAGGAAGATGCAAGGAATGAGTTGCATGTGTTTTTGGATGGGGACACTGATTCTTTTGTATCTTGGTAAAACTTAGCCCCTTTTGTGTGCAAATTTGAGGCCTAAGCTAATTTTCAACAACTTATCTCTGTTCATAGTTAGCTTTAATGTTATTTATTTATTTATATGCCTCCTTATTTAACAGGCTGTGGGATCATCTTGCTTTAAACTTGGATTTGTATGTACAACATGAAGAGTCTTATATGGAAGAAGCTCCCAAGGCAAAACCCCCATTGTGGGACCAAGGTGGAAAAAATGATTCTCATCGTTCAGATTCTGAATCAGAAAAAGAGAAATCTAATACGTTATCTAGAAGCCGGCACAATAGGGAATGGAAAGGACTAGTGAGGGATGCAGCTGAACCCCCTCCTCTTCGGAGCTCTGATATTGACAAAATTCATTATGAAGAAAAACCTCATCGCAGAGTAAGTCGTGCAAAGAGGTCTCCTTCTCCCCGTTCTTTTCAGAGGAAAAGGAGTCAGCCGGATGAGCGTGAGAACAAGAAGGTTTGAATTTCTATTTTTTTCCTGAACATAAAATGAATGTTATTTTCTTTGTATATTTGAGCATTTGCAATTCACTACATGTATGTACAAATTCAGCAGCTTCCTAAATAAAACATTAAAATCAAAGTGATTTGATAATTTATACAAATAAACTTTTAATAGCTTCTTCGTTCCACTAAATCTTATCATGTTTGGCGCTTTTCTTACTCTGTAGCTTTCTTATATTAAACATCTATGTACACTTGGTTTCCTCTTCTTCTTTTTCTTGCTGAATTATATATATATATATATATATATTTTTTTTTTTTTATTGTTAATTACATGCATCTAGTGGGTCTTGGACCCATGACCTCACCCTCCAACTTGCTCTTCCATGGGAGGAGGTGCTATTTGCTCTAGTTCTCATTGGTTTAAATTTCAAATAGAAATTTTGATATTATTCACACGTCTTGTACTTATCAAAAAAAAAAAATATTATTCACACGTCTTGCTTGAGGACTTCAGGCTAGTTTCAATTTATTGCCTCGGTTCAATGTCAGTTTGCTTGCTACTTACTAGATACATTTATTGTTAGGAAATATTTTGTTTTGGTAGTTCTATGTGGGAGTAATACAGTAGAATCTTTTGTTCCAGTTTTTGTCAAACTAATTGTCGAGGATTAATGGGAAAGTGATTTAGGAAGAGTTTCCTTGGATTACCTGGCACACGGTTCTGGCGGGTTGGGTTGTGTGTACATGGTTTGCTCCCTAGGGGTGGGTCTAAAGGGCCCTGCCTTGGTGAGGTTCCATGTCATCAACAAAAAAAGTGGTCCTTCTGTTTTCATTCTCTCCATTGCCATTCTCTTCACTTCAAATCTTTTTCTATGTTGTACATGTGAGAAAGACGGTGGAGAGAAAGAGAACAAAAAGACCACTTTTTTATGGTGTTCACATGGAGGAATGACATGCCGTGCTACCATGCCATTCCTGTTCCCGTTTTCTAGACTTTCTTGATTTCTGTTACAGCTTGAGGCTGTCAATCAGTACACAGCTTGTGTACTGGTAGGCTTCCTGCTTTTCTGCATTTTCTTTACTTATAAAAAAAAGTTGTATTATGATCAATAGCCTTTTCTATGGTGTACATGTGTTGGGCTCAACATGATGTGGCTCAATCTCATAAATTGGATGATACACACAGTACAATGATTGTTACGATTCAAGTAAAATTGTGAATTTTAGATCTTGAAACAGTGAAATACGAATTTTAGCCAAATCACTCATAAATTATATTTTATCCACCAAAAAAAAAAAAAAAAAATAATGATATGATTCATGTTCTGATAACTACGATGTTTATATCCAAAAGCACAAGAATTGAAGTTTTAGCTCTTCGTGTCAACATGTACTACAATATAGTAGTTTGATGTATGAAATCAAAGGTACTATTAGTTAATTTGGATATTTGTTAAATTTAGTATCTTTCATATCATACTATTAGTTGTTAACTAATATATGATTTGTTGATTCAATCTTGTTGGGAAGGTATTACGCTTTCTATTTTTACTTTTTTTTCCTCCCTCTCTTAAGAATTTTATGACTATGTACTTAATTAGGAGATTAAAAAAATAGAATAAGAAATTATGCTGTAGTCATACAAATGGTGTTACAGATCAGCATTATTTTTCTTGCTATTCCTTTTTCATATGTGCTTTGTTTGTTCTTCAAAACCTTCTGATCCTTAATGAACGTTTTGGCAGAGGGAGGCAGTTTCTCAAGTAAATATTGATGCCCCGAGGCGTCTACTTCAGTTTGCAGTTCGAGATGCAGTGGGAACTTCGAGGCCTTCCAATTTAGCAAAGGAACCCAGATTGAAGCGACTTCGTTCTGTGGTTTCAACATCCACTGGGGACTCATCATTTGTTGATCATCCTCAGCGGATTCAGTCTGTTGCCAGAGTGCTAAATCCCATGTCAACTGTAATTAAAGCAGTGGCAGAGGCTGCAGAAGATGTAATAAAGGTTAAACCTTCTGGAAGTGTGTTTGACCGACTTGGTCGTGGTATGGATGTATCAGAGACCAGTGTCCAGCATACAGAATTTAGAGAAGCCGCTGTTGAAGATGGAGAATATGGGGATGTTAACCAAATTCAGCAGCAAACATGGCCGAGCTATCATCAAAGAAGCAAATACAGTGGACAGTATGTTGGGGATATGACTACGTTGGAAAGTGAAACTGGCTTGGCATCTGATTCTACATCTGACAATGAAGGATATGATGATGTCAATGTCATGGGCCGTAGAGTGATGGATGTTTCTCAGACTGGCACGTCTGCTGGAAGCAAGGGTGAGGATTCAATGATGGTGCAGTATAGTGTAGCTAACAATGCTGATGATGTTGTTAGACGAAATAAGGATCATGATCAAGCCGTGGCAGCAGCAAATACTTCTCGTAGTAAGATAGTGAACATCTCTGTGAATGTAAACACTTGGAAGCCACCTCATTATCAGGAGCCTAGGGAGATTGCAGAAGTGGATAATAGGAAATCTCTACTGGAGAGTGACACAGGATCTGGCAAGTCTGGTGTGCGTCTTATGACGGAGCCAGCCAAAGTTGGTAATGGAAATGTAAGATGCTTGTGTGCATAAATATATGTCCTCATGCATGAATACACAATTCAAAAGTCTAAAATCTAATGTGTGCATGTGTATATTGCTTGTCTTCAATTTGCAATTTTTCTTTATTCTTTATACTGGGTTCCTAGGAGTAAACTTGTGGTTGTTGATGATAAACAGGCAAAACCTGCTGTGGATGCTCAGAAAGAGTCCCTGAAGACACTGTCAGTCACTCCTGGTGAGTGGTGAACGCTCCTAAAATTTAAGATTCTAAGTTGATATACAACACGTTTACTTTCTGTTATTTCTTCTCCTTTATTGGGTGTGTATTAAGATCCTTAGCCTTTTCAGTTACGAACTCCTTGATGATTTTCCTCTCTTCTGCTGTGCATATAATGTGATCCCTCTGTTGTACTGGCCTTTTAAAATGTTCTATTGTGTGGTATTTGCAGGTTTATATGCTGCTGGTCGACCTCTAGAGGATGCTGATTCTCGAACCATCTTTATTAGCAATGTAATATTTCATACTGGTGTCCTTTTGGGATAGAAGGGTAGCTCTATTCCTCACATGTTACATTTGTTGTCTTTAACAGGTCCATTTTGGTGCTTCTAAGGATAGTCTTTCTCGGCACTTCAATAAATTTGGGGAAGTACTAAAAGTGGTCATACTGACTGATGCAGCAACAGGGCAACCAAAAGGGTATAGATATTTCAGATGCTTTGCTTTCTAATTTGTTTGTCCAAATCTTTCCTATTCTTCTTGGGAAAGATGTTTTTTATTTTCTTTAATAACATTTTTCTATAACATTGTTTGAGCAGGTCAGCTTATGTAGAGTTCATGAGAAAAGAGGCAGCAGACAATGCTTTATCTTTAGACGGGACCTCCTTCATGTCACGGATTCTTAAGGTATATTGCTCATAAAAGCTGGCTTTCTTATGTTACTTGAAATGATAGTCTTTTAGTGTTTCTGTTGGTTTGCTTGTGGCATGAGTGGCTTTTCTCTTCCTTTTGCATGTGTAACATGCCAGTAAGTTGAGACTATTGTAATGGGTTACTAGATAGCAGTTGTCCAAAAGTTTGAACAATTTATTATGGTCTTGCATATGCTAATGAAATAGAGAAAATTATGGTATAGCACTTGGATAGAAGATAGCTGTGTTAAGTGGTCATACTGTTAGAATACCCATAACTCCTACCACCTCCTTCCATGAGTGGTGGCTAAGCTTGCACTAAATGCTTTTGTTGCCGGGCATCATGAATTTGCTACTATTTACTGGTAAGGCATAAGATGTGATTTAGTGATATGATGGAGGTGCTTATACAAGAAGGCCATATATGGCACCCCTTCATTGCTTTTGATAGATATGTTAAACTGTTTGAGAGTTCAAGTTGTATTATGGGACCCATCTTAGGCTGGCTTTTCATGCATTGTGGTTCAATGTTGTTAAGAAGTTTTACAATATTTCTTGTGAAAGTCACTTGTGGCATTCTGCATTTGTCATGTTTCATTTTCTAGATTTGTTTAAGAAATGGAATCATAGATGCTGCCTCATAACCTGGCATATTAATGTTTAGGGTTGCAATCTGAGTGACTCTTCAAAGCTTATGTGAATTACTACTACATGAAAGCTGGAAAGTCAAGAGAAGCAGCAGATAAATAATTAGAGATTTAGAAAGGTCCAATTTTAGAACATTCTAAGATGTGTAGGTGCTATCGTATTTCTCCCATCTGGTATTGGCATTAGATTTGATATACATTGAAAACATCATTTGAGGAAGTTGGAAGGATCAACAGTCTATTAATTTTTTTGAAATCACCATTATCTGTTAAAGTCTTGTTATTGGCTCAAAGCAGGGTAGCATTTTAAATTTACAGACACATATCTTACTAAGCATCAACAGTATGAATTAAGTGGATAAAGATCCTTTGGAGTTTCAAGCAATGATGATTCATCTATCAAAAAAAAAAAAAAAAAAGATCCCTTGGAGTTCTTAGGGTAACAACACCGTGGAGTACTTAAAATCCTATCCGTCTATTTTGAAATTAGTGGATTGGATTTTGTCACATCATCAATAATATAAATAGATACTAAATTGGTGATAGTCAACCTTTGATTAAATGTTGATAATGTGGCAAAAATCTAATTCACTCATTCCACAATGAATGGAGAGGATTTTAGGAAGTTTATAGTGGAGTTACCCTAAGAAGTCTAGAGGATCTTAGTCCCAAATTAAGTATTGTTGTGTCTTTTGTTTAAATGTTGCACTATGTTGGGTTGGTTTTTATTTTTTCTCTTTGGGATAAGTATGTTGGGTTGGGTTTCTTGTACCTCTCTATAGTTAATTTTATGGATCATTTGAAATTTACCTGTGTAATTGTATAAGAAGCTTTCCCATTTGAGCTTTCCTTTCAGTAGCAAAATTTTTATTACTTATAAAAAGCTAAATTAAGCTTTACATTTATATTGGAGAGGCTAATAGGTGCATTATGCAAGCCAAACCCTGGCAGAATAGTTGTACAATGCCATGAAATCCATGATGTTCTTTGGTTGTTCCTTTAACATTTGGTTTCTGAAGCAAGCAAAGTCTCTCCATTTTTCTTACCGTAGGTTGTGAGGAGAAGTGCTGCCAATCAAGAAGCTGCCCCTATCATGACATGGCCTCGGGCCAATCCATTTGCTGCTGCTAGGTTTGCCAGGGTTCCTTTTCCAAGAGGCATGTCTGGTGCATATAGGGCTCGCCCTCCATTAAAACTTGGTGCTAGGAGCATGCAGTGGAAGCGGGATGCGCAGGCCACACCAGCTGAGAGCGGTGCTTCTGTCTATGGAAATGCTATTCCGTCACCCACTGCTCGTAGTCTCACCTATGTCAGAACAGAACCTAAGCCAGATGGGAATCCCAGTACAACCTAGTTCAACAGCCTTATCTTTTTGCAAAATTCTCAACTACGATGCTCCAAAGTGCACTTGCAGGCCAGATGAGACCCTACCAGTTCTCTATATTTTGGAATATCATTCTTCTGTACATGAATGTTTTGAAGGGTTGAGGTCTGAAGAAGTGTAATAATTTTCTTGGTTTAATTTTTTGGCTGGAGAAGACCAGGTATTTTTTTTTTGGGATATAGTTCTGGTGGATCCAAGATGGGAAGAAGTTTAGAGAAAGTGGTTTGGACCAATTTCTTTCGATGCCTATGGTTGTAATCTGTGAATAGGGTGGATGGTTGGAATATTTATTAATTTGGAGGAGAATATCTTTGTTTGTTCTGTATTGGTTACTATTATTTTAATGATAAAATGAGAAAAAAAAAAAAAAAAGAGGAAGAAAAAAGAAAAGAAGAAAAAAGAGAGGAAAGATTTGGATCAGTTGCCTCGTTATGTACATACTGGTGTGCCTTTTATCATTTTGAGTTTTTGATATTATATACTGTTTACGCATGATCCCTCGTTTAGTCTGCACACTTGATGGTAATTGTCTTTTATTTAATCAGATATATATATATACGCATGCTTTATTTAGGCTAAAAAAAGATTAGTCCTTTGCATGTTCTACAGTCCTTTTATCTCTCGTCCATCAGAGTGCCGGGTTTGAAGTGTTCAAGATGCATTTTTCTTCTTCTTCTTCTTGTTCTTTTGTTTGTGTTTGTCTTTGTTTTGAGGGTGAGGGGCTGGTAGTGTTAGAACCTAGGCTGAGAAGTGCTAAAACCACTTCAGGATGCACTTACAGCCCTTTGTCTTTTATTCATTTCATGTTCACTAGCAGAAATAAACAGAAGGCATGCAGCCTAATGGTCTGTTTGGTAGGAGGAGTGAAAAAGTAGGAGAATAGAAAATGGTAAGAGGATGGAAAAGTAGAATGATAAAAAATATTTTAATTCCTTTCATTTTTATTTGGTTGAGAGTGAAAAAGTAGAGGGATGGAAAAAGAAAAAGTGAATTTGTATAAATTTACTTATACACCGTTATTAAAAAATGATGGCCAATTAAAATAAAAAAGTGACAAACAGCTAAAAAAAAAAAAAAATCACCCAATTTATTTAAAAAAAAAAAAACCATGTCTAGTTAAACAAACACAATCCAGGATATATATATATATATATATATATATATATATATATATATATATATATATATATATAAAGGGAACGCCCAGGAAAGAAAGGAAAAAAAAAAAAAAAAGAACACAGGCAACGTGCCCACCCAGCCCAGGAAATCAAAAAAAAGAAAAAAAAAGAAGAGAAAAAGAAAGAGGCAACATGCCTAGCCAAAAAAAAAAAAAAAAAAAAAAGAAAAAAGAAAAAATAACAACTGAATATGGGCTTTTTTGTTTACTAAGTTGTTTCATTTTCTCCCTTTAATTTTTTCTCCATTTTGATGAGAAAACTTTTTGGTGGGCTCGAAGAGAAAACACTCGGGCCCACCATTTATTTTCCTTCCTCCCTACCTAACCAAACACACTCAAAAAGTTTTCATTCTTATTTTCTTTCCAAAGTTTTTCACCCACTTTATTTCACTTCCAAACAAACACACTCTTAGGCTTGGACCTTCTGCAGATCCACTGCTTCTATATGCGTCTAGCTCTTCTAAATCAAACGAGAAAGAAAGTTGAATAGTAAACTGTTAACTGTCTGATTACTGTTGGCCGCCACATTTGAAGAGCTAAGCTGTTTTGAATATAGTAAATACTAGAGGCATATCTTTTACAATTGTTGACATGACGCAACACTATTTTTACTGACATCACTTTATTATACATCAATCACAACATGCTATATTAACTATTGTGAAAAATGTTTTCCTTCTACGTATAGTTTTAACTTTGCATACTTGTAAAGAGTCCGCCTTGGCTCAACTGGCACATCCTGGTTTGTGGTGTTTTAACAAAGACTTCCCAATATGTATTCTTTTGAGTATTCGTACTTTTGTTTTGGTTTCAAAGGCCATATCACCTGCATTTTCCCAATGACTATCATTTCCAGATTTCCTAAACGCATTATCATTTGTTCTACTTCAACTTCTAATTTTCCATTATATAGCTATGACAAATAGAGGTTTTTTGTATTTAAAATTTTTCTTTTTAATATCAATGAATCTTTATTACTTATAAAAAAAAAAAAAAAAAAAAAAAAGGCTATGACAAATAGAGAGCGTATACAGAATTGTGGTAGTTAGTAAACATGCTTCCTTGGCACATCTGCAATGCCTTGTATGGCTTCTGCTTGTTGCAAATTAGACCATCAGCAGCTCAACATTATGTAATTTATATTACATAAAAAGTCTTAAAAATTTCATAGCAATTGAAATAGTGGTCATTCTGTAATGTTATTCCTCCTAAGCTCTCTTTGTAGCAGAGAATATCTCACTAATGGGAAAGTGGGCGCCTGATGGGTGTATAGTGTGTCAGTTTCAATGCACAACAAAAGGTTAATTCAAATTATTTCTCCACTTTTTTTGTCACCCTACCATACAAATATAAGTTAACTATCACTAAGCTTGCTGAAGCTCCACTTGTCCTTACTATAAGCATCCCAAAGATCATTCTAAAACACATCCTGGTACTTCCAAATAATTCTAGAATGACAATGATGGGTACCCAAACAATGCAATCTAACACAGTGCACACAATGCCTTCATGAATTCTTAATTGCTATTGAATAAACTTTCTTCTTTTGAGAATTGCAAAACGCTGCTAGTTTTCTAGCCATTAGAAAAGCCAAAAACAAAGTTAACCTCTCATGTCTCCCAATGGGCAATGGATGACACCACCACTACAATAATCACTTTCTCAAGTGCCTCTTAATTAATCTAACTAATTAATCATATATGTGCCATATTAAATCTGTATATGAATTGTTCTTTCCCATTTGAATGAAATGTTTGCTTTAATCTCTGCAACTTCCCATTCATAATACCATCCAGCTTGCTATTGCAAGCAATCACCTATCTTTCTAGTGGGACAAATATGATGACTCAAAAGAAGAAAAAAATGAATGAAAATGAATAATTATCAGTCATTATACTACCAACCCAGTGAAACAAAAAAATTGAGGTCAAGTTTAAATATTTTTTCTTCTAAAGGAATGCATAAGAATATTCTCTTCCACCAAACTGCTTTTAGGTTATCACTTCACAAGTAAAATAATTAATGTATCAAATGCTATGGCTAATACTAAATCACCATTAAACATTAACATGTGACCTTGAGACAAATACATCCATAACATTTTGATTTAGCAATCAAATCAAAACTCAAAAGTCACCGCTGGACTAATTCTTAAAATAAGAAGACACAGCTAACTTTTCAACCAAAATGGTCATTTTATATAATGAAAGAAAAACATATGCCATCCAAGGAGAATCAAACATTAATACATGAAAATCCAACTAAATGGAAAACCAATATATAACTTTATACCATTAGTAAACTAATCTTTGAAAAAAAGCTTACTCATCTTGACAGCAGAGTGAACAATAATCCAACTGACAAGCCAGCAATACAAATGAAGGAAATTCCGCGAACTCGAACAAATAATGTATTCAAATTCTTAGCAACCTGGAGAGTCAGAGTCAAAATCTGTAACCTACCTAGCTCCTCCATCTTCTTAAAGAAATACATTGGCTTCAATGATTGCCTCAACATGAAGGCCAAAGAGAATGGAAACCCAAATGCCACAGCACTCATCATTGAAACCTCAGGAATAGGCGAAGACTTAGTGATATAAGCAATCCAAGCTCCAAGGCCAAGCTGAACCAGACCCAGAAAAGCCACAGCTTTACTCAAACTATAGATGGTCTTCATCATCCCTTCTAGAACTTCTCGGGTCTCATTGGCTAAAGCAGATTGGTCACGCTCCACTGTTGGTCCCTCAATTTCTTGGTGCTTGAAATCCGGGTTTTGACTTGGGTATTCACTAGGCTTTTGGGGTTTCTCAGATTCTGAGGATGCTTCAGAGGTTGAATAAAATCTGGGTTTTCCTCCATGAAACCAATCAAGCTTGAAACTTTGAGGGTTTTTAACAGGGTTTAGGGGTTTCCCAGTGTGTATCAATGAATCATACGCTGAAATATTTCTGGGTTTTTCATTTGGTGACCAATAAAGATCAGGGTTTTTGAAATTGGTAGCAGAGCTTGACCATGATCCAATGGAACCAAGATTGGAACTTTGGGGGTTTGGCTGTATTGGGGCTTGAAATTCAATAAGATTGAAGCTTGGGTTGGAAAGTGTTTTGGCAGAGATGACGGAAGTGGAGGATGATGAGAATAAAAGAGGTGTTTTTAGAAGCCTAGAGCTAAACCTGCGTGAAATCACGGCGGCCATTTGTGTGTGAGAGAAGGACAAGGGACAGGGTTTTTGTAAGGAGGCACAAGGTTTGGCCAACTACTATGTTTTAGCGCAACGACTTGTAGCACTTGTTGAAAGAGTTTTCTTAGAACTCTTGGTATGTCGGTTTGACTTTGGTTGTATAAGTTGTATTCATTCCATCTTTTCTTTTTTTGGATACAAATAAGATTTGAATCTATTGTTACAGACCCTAGCATATAGGAGACTATTTACGCAATTGTTCAATGCCCGTTAGTGCATTTGTGGGACTGAAATAACAGCTATGACTCACTGATATTCTTGCTTCCAGGCTCGAGCCTAGTGAATAAGATGCCAGTAATTTTGCAAATATAAAAAAAGTCACTCTAATAGCTCCTACCCTTCTCGATTATCAAAAAATTACTCTCATTTTTGACTTTTGCCCCTTGAAAAAAAGTTTCAAAATCTAACTAATCTACAATATTACTTTATAAATTAAGTTCTATGGTTCTTTGGGTGAAACTTATTTTATATTAGTTTTGTATTGTAGATCACATTTCTTTTAATTGTCTATATATGAAAAAACAAAAAAATAAAAAATAAAAAATAAAAAATAAAAAATAAAGTTTTAAAATAAAATTGGCAAACTAAATTATATAAGAACAATAATATAATTCCACATGCGATTACATATGTTTCTACATAGGGAAAAAAAAAAAAATCTTACCTAAGATTAGCAAAACGTAAATGCAAAAACTTTATTACTAATGCCGCATCCAAAAAGTGACAAAAGATATTTATTTAAATTAAAAATTATGTATACCAAAAAAAAAAAAAAATATGGAAAGGTTTTTTTTTTTTTTTTTTTGAGAAACATAATATAGAAAGTGAAATATATATTCTTTAATTTTTTTAATATAAGAATATTTTTATTTAAACTTATTGTCCTAAACCTCAAATTGTAATGGGCGGACCTTGTCTTGACCTTTTCTTTAATTTTTTCCCCCTCTTTGCTCCAATCCTCAAACTTATTACAATACAGTTGAAATGATTTTCCCCCCTTTTATATACAGTTACATGTTCTTTGATAAGAATGAAAATAATGTTACTGATGGGTAGATATTGCTCCAATCACAATTTACCATGTTAACATGTGGTGAACAAGAGGGTGAAAAATGTTGTATTACTCATTATACAACAAGTCCCTAAAAGAAAATTCACTATTAATTTAGATTTGGATTTGAATTTTAAAGTGACAGATTTAAAATGTCTTAATTCCAAATCCATAAATATTTAAGTATATCATATGAATTTCTAAATTTCTATTAGTTAAGAATTTATTTCAAGTTCAAGAACGCAAATTTGTCAAATCCAAATTCTTGACCCTTTGCAAACTATTCAAATAAGGTATTTGGATTTTAATCACCCAAACCCTACCATCCAAACACACAATAAAGATACACATATATGAGACAAACAAAGAAAATCAATGAAAAATCTGTTTTTTTTTTTTTTGCTAATAAAATCAATGGAAATTCTAAACCTTAATACATTACTGGAATAATATAAAGACAAAAAATTCATTTATACAAAATTCATAGTTCTAACAGTACAACATCTCTTCACAAGAAAAGAAAAAAAAAAAATCAACACAGCCTATTGAAATTCTGTTAGCAAGATTATTAAGGCATGCAAACAGTAACGTTAATTAACATAACAAAGAAGAGAACACCCTACAGCCACAATAGAAGCTGAGAAAGCAAAGCTGAGAAAGCAAAGCTGATCCATCCATGGCTGGCGATGGGGCAATCTCCTCCTCATAAGCACAAGCTCTCATCAACTGTGAGCAAACCATTGGACTGAGCCAAATGGCTGTAACCAAGGAAACCATCATGAAGGCCAATAGGCAATAATGGCAGTGACACAAAACTTAATTAGCAATTGAGATATAAATGTGGGTGACACTTTTGGACTAAGTAATAATTTATAGTGTGATTTGCTAAAAGAAAGAAGAAAATGATTTATTAAAGGGTTAAAAAGTAAGGAGAATGCATGCATGGTTGACATGTGTTGTGAGGATTAGTCCCTGTAGCTTCAGGTTGTCATTCATTTAGATAGTCTCATATGCCACGCTGTGTCTCATACTACATTTGTGATTTGTGTAGAGAATATTAGAATGTGTTTAAAAGATTCCTTATGCCCTAAATATCATGATGACCAATAGGCCAATGCTGCAACTAGAGAAGTATTAAGTTTGTGAAAGGCTGGTTTCAATTAGCTCAGTTAATTAGAAATAGAATTTGAGTTTTTTTTTTTTTTAATATAAATATATCAACATCTTAGAGCCTATTAAAATGGAAGTTAATATTTATTGTTGTTACGTTCTTGCTAAGTTACATTAGCGTAACATTTCGGTTCACTTTGATTTATTTCAGTCTATTTTGATCCATTTGGTTTACTTTGGTCCATTTTCGTCCATTTTGGTCCAATTCGGTTATTTGGTCGACTTTGATCCATTTCAATCCCATTTCCTCCATTTTGGTCATATTTGGTCCAATTCGGTCTAATCTGGTCCAAATAAGCCACTTCAGTCCAATTTGCAGTATTCCGTCCATTTTGGTCTAGTCCGAAGAATGAGAAATTTAAAACTTAAAAAGTTTATTTTTTTTAAATTTTTTTTAAGAAGTAAAAGTTTTAGTTGTACCAAAAAAATTAGAAAAATTAAATTCATAATAATAATATTTAGAAGAATATGGACCACTTCAAAAAGAATAATATCAGTAAAAAACACCAAAAATAATAAAATTATATAATATATATTTGTAAAAATAAAGAGATAGAAATTTATTTTAGAAATAGGTTAATTTTTAGAGAGAATAAATTATTTAAAATAAATTTTAGAGAATAAATTATACATTATACCATATCTTAAAATAATTTCTTATACATATACATATACATATACATATACATACATACATACATATAATAATTAATAACCAAAACGTTTGACTTTTTGTTGACTACACCTCGTTGCTATATGGTTACATAAATTACTGCCACGTTACACTTAAAAACGCTGAACAATTGGTGCCTTTTGGGTTTGAACTTGCTTCAATTCGTTCCAACAAAAAAAAACTGCCAATAATAAACTAGAGACACAACGTTTGGCCCCTTGGGCAGTAGTTATAAAAGACCAAACAACACCGTCTGTTACTCTTTTTATGTAATTATGTCTATACCTTCTCTTGCTCCATCTCTCCGAAACTTACATTCCCTCGCACACTAAACAATTTCGTCAAATAAGTTTTCCTCTATTTGCCGAACAAACTTGAACCAAGACTTCACTGGCTAGCAAAGTTCCAAATCATTTTAATGTTTTTAATTTATTTAATTGTTTTAGTAAATACCACACAAAATCTTTGATAAAAGCGATTTTTTCCTGCCCTCTTTATGCTTATCAACAACTTCAAACTTCATAGCCACAGATGCTTCCATAGAATTATTCATCACCAAGAAACTCCACCAATGGCTCTCCCACCGCAGTGAGAGAAAAAAGCACTGAGCCGTACAAATCGATTCGGGCACCGCAATCTATTGAAATTTTTGTCGGGTTTGATCAAGCACATGGAGGAGACCATCAATTTCTACCTGATTAGAACAATCTGTATGTGGCTTGATTTTTACTCTATGAAAAATATCTAATAGACCATTGCTATCTCATGAGAAGTCAGATTCCTCTTTGATAATAGAACATTCTAATGTTGATTTTGTTTTTCAATGGATCACTTTGAAGGTTTTTTCTTCAGTTTTGTATTTTTTGAGTGGATTCATGTTGTTAAACTGTCATTTCAATCCCATTTAAAACATGTACACCTGTGTTTGAGAAAATGTCTCACTCACTCCTGCATTTTTGTTTTCATTCCCATTTAGAACATGTACACCATGTGTTTGACAAATTGTCTCACACACTCTTGCATTTTTTCTTTTTTTGATAATTCAATAATTATTCTCCTACATTAGTTTAAGTCAACTTCATGGTTTGTGTCTCTTTGTTTTAGTAGTCAAAGGAATCGCTAACACATTGAAACACCACCCATGTGACAAACCAAAAATGCTATTGACAGTTGACAAACATGGCAAGGTGTAACTTAAATGCAATTTGCATGAGTCAATCTAGAAATGCTCATAAGTAGCCTGATTCATTCATCAGCACAACAAGCAAACTGATTGCCCAAGAAAATAAAATAGAACATTATCCCATTGCTTTCAACGTTTTTCTCCTTCCTCCAATTTCAGAGAAATACTTTGACATATTTTACCAAACAAGTCCACGCATTACACCAGAATGGCACACTAAATGCATTGAATGCACTAATATTGAATTTGAAAGAAAATTATATAGCTATACATTATATCAAACATGTCAGAGTGCTTGCAAATATTTTAATTACAAAAAGAATGATGGCTTTGAAAGACAATTATTTAGCTAAGCATTATATCAAACATGATGTGCTGTTACGTGCTAAAAAGTACAAAAAAAGTACTTCTCTTTGTATTGGAGACTAAATGTGCAGCCATAACTTATACTTTTTACTTGAAAGATGATCCACAATATTTTACCTATGAATAAGCTCAATCTTTATTGTAGGAAAATAATTTCATAATTCTCAAGTGAAATATGTGGGGATAGTGCAGAATCAGTGACACATGAAATATAGGAGTGCTCAGAAGCGCCAGAAGTCTATAGACCAACCATGATGTTTCCATAGGTATAGTGTTATTAGCAAAATGGGCATGTCATGGAGGTGGAGTTCATGCTAAATATAGCCTAGCTGTTATGGTACAATTAGAACCAAAGGTGGGTGAGTGAAGCTAGACAGCAATGAATTTGGTGCAGATAGCTTCTAATCTTTATATGGAAATTTATGGAAGCTTAGAAAACTAATCAAACAAGAGTGGTTGTTGAAGAGTGTAGATAGAGACCTCCGGTAGGTAGTACGTATGTAATATAAGATAAATTTGGCCATCAAGGAATTGTATAACAATGCCTATCAAAAAAAGGAAATTGTAGAACATAATATGGTTTGGTTCGGGGGTAGTTTGTGATAATGGAAGCCATTGTATAGGAGCTATGGCATGCAAAAAAAAGTAGGGAATAACCAAATTCTGTAATGAAATTGTCATGGTTGTTTGTAGTTGTTCCTATGAATGATTATTTGATTTAGATTTTCTTTCATTATTTACTTTTAGGTTTAGTAAGGTCTAGGACGAGTTGTTCACTTATCAAAAACAAGTCTAGGATGAGCTGTTCTCTTCACATGTTTTATAGCATGTTGTAACTACTCTTCAAACATGAATGACTCATTATAATGGAGAGTTTTCATTTATCGGTTTTTATTAACAATTATTGTTACAATTACGATAGTTCATATACAAATTTATTTTTTTGATAAATAACGAAATATCATTAATCAAAAAGACTCAGGTACATGGATAGGAGTACACCAAGATCGTAAATTACAACGATCAAGAATAACAAAAAGAGAAGAACATGAAAAAGAAGAAAAAACTAAGCACCAATCAAACAAATAGTGGAGTATGAGAGATTTAATCTTAAGAATCAACTGTTGATAGTTCATATACAATTAGAAAGCTTTTATGTATAAATTATACATTCATAAGAATTTTGCCCATGCATTGCACGGGTTAGCGACTAGTATATATATATTCCCATGCATAGCTGCAACTAGTTTTTTTTTTTTTGAGAAAACCAACCCAACTATGGGAGTATTATTAAATCTTATTCAAATCAAAGTTGTAAATAGCAGGAATGTCTGGAGGAACAATCTCCATCCAGACTACAAATGATTCAGACTCAAAGGCTCGTCTAGCAAGCATATGAGCAACACTATTTCCTAATTGACGAACATGACAGAAAAGAATATCCTGGAAACCAGCAGCAACAGCTTTGATATCCGGATAATGTGACCATAAAAAGGAGCTGCAGCTAGTTAGTATAAAAAGGAAACAATGAGAGATCATTCTACCTTATACTTTGTCCTATTACGGCTCTAATTAAATTTCCTCCCATTTATGCCAACGTACATAACAATATGGTCAGTAATTCTAACAATTCTTTTGCCTTTTCATCTTTTCTTGTAGGCTAGGCCAAAATAATATGGCAGAGAGGCAGAGCTGATTTTTAGTTATAGGACCAAATAAAGCTAGAAAAAAAATCGTTCTGGAACTTGATACGATTCTCTATATAGTAATATTAATTGGAGAACAAGAATCAAGGGATTTGATATAAATGGGATGTTGCCTATTGAATATTTAGCTGTATGTTGCCAGATACATTTGTATATAATTCATTTAAAGTTGAATTTTGATTTCCGATTTCCATACTAGCATTCCTTTCATCATGGGATATGATTATTCAGTTCACAATATCAAAGATTTTGAGTTATAAAATTCTTTGTATAGACTTACAGAACAGTTACAGTGATTGGCATTTGAACGAATATTATTGTCAAATTCTCGAAAATTTCATTAAAAAAAAACTTATTTACTATTTAGCCAACTTGAAATCACAATTGCCATCTTTCTTTCAAGTTGAGTCTAAATTGGAATATTGAGAAGAATTTGCATAACCAATATACAAACCATAGGCACATCTAAAATCATCAAACACGATTGGTTCCAAAAAAGAAAACCATGCACAACCCAAATATATAATCCAAATAATGTGCACAAAATGCTCTTATTTTTTAATAAATCAGATCATGACATAAGGCATAAAATAAATTGGAATTAGAAATCCAAGGATAAAGAAATACAAAATATAAGAAAACTCAAGAACACCCAAAAAAGATGTAATCTTTATTCCCTCACTAAGGCTCCATACCTTAACTAGTTTTAATTAAACATCTAGTACAAGTAATAGGCAACAAGTGACACAAGAGAAGCACCAACAAAAGAACCAACAACTGGGAAAGTAGCTGAGGCACCACTGCTTGGTCCTGGTGCTGGAGCTGGAGCTGGAGTTGGGGAGTAATGATGATGATGATGGTGATGATGGCCTTCATGAGCCAACACTGCACTCATTGAGGCAACAAAGAAAAGAACAGCACAAAGGATCTTCACCATTTCCATTGAGGCAGGAGTGCGTGAAAGGCAAAAATCTTGCAAATAAATGTGAGGATTATATCACCAACAATTCACCTTTGGTATTTGGGGGCTGTTGAATGAGGGTTGGGATTGAGGGGAATTTTATAGGAGATAACTGAGATTTTTTTTTGGAAGGCACAAAGGAGCTGATTTTAAGTTTCCTTTTTTAAACATTTTATTTGGTAGGCTTATGATTACTTGATTTTGTCTGGTAAGAGGGTCAAGGATATAAAAGGTATTTAAATTAATGATTTTTGAGGTTTTAAAATTCTTTTTGAGAAGAAAAATAGATAATTTTGAGGTTTTAAACTTGATTTCTGGTAAAGTTTGTACAAAAAAAAAAAAAAAAAAAATTGAATAATGCTAAAGATACAAACTATTTTACAAAATTTTATACAAATTGTTGATGTAGTGAGTGATTATTAATAAATGAAAAGGTGATATTAATAGTGAGTTTAGATGAAAACCAATAAGTGATTGGCCACATCAACATATTGTAAAAATATTGTTAAATAGTTTGTGACTGTAGTATTACTCAAAAAATTTTAGTGTGGTATGCCTTTAATTATTTTGAGTGGTATCCGGCCCAGTAATAAATGTAAACAACATTCGTCATATTTACATTTGGGATTTGTGAATGTGAATTTCATCTCATATGTATCTGTTTGGGCCGTTCATGAATGTAAATTTATTTAGTATATAAGACAATTGTCACGTAAGTAAAAGCCAATTGGTGTCTTATTTTAATGATAAAGAACAATTATTAAAATCGGATATCATAAGTTAAAACTTTTCAAAAATAAAAAAAATATGGTTATCACATAATTTGTATAAGATAATTAAACCTTGTTAGTGTTGATTAAGCCATTTATGAGAACTTCTAAGGATGGAAAAAATGCCTTATCTCATTAGACTCGCTTTGCTTCATGTGGGTTATTTTATTTTATTTGGTGAGGTGATGGGGTGGGGACATGTTTTTCTCTTCCAATAAGCTATGAAGAGAATTCCGTTTAAAATTACTCTTTTATTCTAAAAAATTACAACTAAAAGATGGCAGGAGTACTTTAGAGTTTAGATATCCTATTTGTCTCTTTTAAATTAAGGGTTTTTTTTTTTTTTTTTTTGTGTGTGTGTGTGGAAAATTATACTTTAAATTTTAAACCTCTAATTTGGGAATAAAATAAATTAAATACTGTAATTTTAAAAGTAACATTTAAAAAAAAATTTAAAAAGTAACAAATCAGGGCATGTTTTCGTTTTCTATTTTCGTTTTCTTGTTTTCAAGGGAAAAAGAAAAAAACAATTTTCTTCTGTTTTCAAAATTTAAACACGTTTGGTTAGTTGTTTTGAAAAACACATTTTTCAAAAACAAAATTCAGGAAATTTGTTTGGTAGTTGTTTTTGAAAAAGTTGAATTTTGTTTTCTTTGGTTAATTTTTTTTAAATTATATTTATTCTAATTCAAAAACACATTTGCTCCAAAGTATTTAAAATCCTTACACCTAAAGAAATTATAAATCAATTGTTTTGTATATAACATTCAAACCTAAAACTTTAATCACATAAGTAAAGATTGAAACTATAACAATTATCAAGTGTTATAAAAGATAATCAATAATTAAAAAGTTTACTATGTGGCATCAATGCCAAGGAATCAATTTCATCCCAAAAAAAAAAAAAAAAAAGTGGCATCAATGATGCCTATTATTTGCCAACATCAATCCTACAATCTGATCTCTATAAGCTGCTATAGCTTCAGCGGCTTGATCAGTTAAGTCAATAGTGTGCGATGGCTCACCTGAATTATCCCTGCCTTCACCTTCAACAGTAAGGTTATCAATATTGAATTGAGTAAACAAGCGATCATTTCTTGTTGCTATTCGAATGAAGTTATGAATAGTGCAACAGGCTCTCATCACATTCTCTTGTCGACATGGTTTATAATGAGGCATCATTTTTAAGATTGGAAATCGTGTCTTTAAAACGCCAAAACATCTTTCAATTACATTACGAAGAGAGGAATGTCTATAATTGAAAAGCTCTTTAGCACCTTCAGGACGATCCCCACCTCAAAAGTCTCGTAGATGGTATCTCTTAGTACGGTATGGAGGTAGAAACCCCAAGGTGCATGGATAACCAGAATCCACTAAATAATAGCCACCTAACAAAAAAAATAATAAGATAGAGAGAAGTATGACATGGTGAATGGATGAACTTGAAAATTGTAAATATGTAAGTGAGGCAACAATAATCTTACCAAATGGAGGCCATGGGAAATTATTTTTTGGCCTTTGAAGTGCATCTAAGAATACTCGTGAGTCATTGGCTGTACCCTCCCAACCCGTGTAAACAAATGTAAACTTTATATCAAGATCACATGCACACATTATATTATGGGTGATTGTGGCCTTTCTATTCCTGTAGCTGACTAGCTTTGATTTTGGAGCTCATGCACTGATATATATTCCATCAGTTGCGCCTATACATTTCTAGAAAAAATACAAACACAAGTATTAACATATGCGAGCAAATAATATTTATATGATAAAATGAACAGTAACTTGGGATTACCTTGAAATATGGAAAGAACTTGGTATTGTTAGCAATACGTGGATGCACTCATTGGTTTAAGAAGGAAGTATAATGAATTTTCCCAAGCGGCATATTGCTCTTACAGTTTCCTTAAATTTCTTGTCCACCGTCTCAGTTGAGTGTTGAAAACGATTTGCTATTACCCTTATCTTCACATTATGTCCCACTATTAATAGGAACATACCAACTGCCTCCTCCACTATGATCCAACATGAGTTTGTTAAGAACTTATGTGTTCTCAAATAGTTACAGAGACTTGTAAATGTTGGCCTATCCATGCGAAATAACTCATAACATGTTCGAGGATTGCCATTCAATATCTCTTTTATAAATGCATCACCAGTCAACATGGAGATACGTTGAGGCTCCTTAGGACTATAGTTGTTTTTATTCTCAACAAACATTAGTAGGAAGAAAAAATCATCGTCCTCTTCCTCATTAGAAGAGGATGAACTGCTATAATAATTTGGTTCAACATTCATCCTGGAGAATAAAACATCAAATTTGTTCTCAAATAGTGACTTTTATTAACATAAATAAAACATTACCAACATAAAATAGTTTATGATACACATTATATATACACATTCATATAGTTTAAGATGACTATCATTTATCAAAAAATAAATAAAATTGGAAATCATATTACGAATGTGAAAATATCAACCAAATTTCATTAATTAAAGCATGACCACTATACATAAACAGGTTTAATTGACCATATATCGTGTACAACCAAGAGTCGGCCATTTGGAAGTTTCCTTTGAAATTAAAATGTAATTAGTCTTTCTTCCTTTCTCTCTTTTCTCCATTGCTTAAATTTTTTATTTAATTTTTCAGCTGTGAATGTGAAATCTTGTTCAAGCATTGATTACTAATTTCAATTTGAATATGGCATTGTAGACAAGATTCTATATTTGAATTAATATTAGATTATATCATTGCACTTGAATAAACTCCAGAATAATAGTATATATGACGATCATCTGCATGCATATGGATGTAATATGACTATTCTGTATAGTACAGTGGGTGTGGGTGGGAGCGTCATAGAGTAAACCACAAGTATCACCTTGTCCTAAGGGGGTGGCAAAAAAACCTTAGATAGAGAAATCAGACAATTGAAATGATTTAGCATAAGACCTCTACACCGCACTTGTGAATCTCATATGAGATGGACTGTTTCTCATTGTTTACCTCGCACTTGAATAAACTCCATGGGATCAACGACAGGGGAGAAAACAAATATTAAACAGAGCATGTTAGACAGCTAAAGAAACAAAGTGAAAACATGTTCAAGAAATAGGGGAGAAAACAAATATGCAAAACACTCACAAACCCAACACCATAGACCCACAACCATACCAACACAGCCAAAGCAAACCCAAAACCCCAAAATCCTAAATCAAACCCACACAGAAAATACCCATTCTGAATAAACCCAATTCACCGCAAATACCCAGATTCAACAAAGAAAAAAAAAGGAAAAGACCCATATCTTTGAGTGATTGGGTCCCTAAAATTATGAAAGACTTCCCCAAATCTAAGATCGCACTAACTTGCTACATCACGCACACACAAAAAAAAAAAAAAAGAAGAAGAAGAAAAGAAACGAAAAGGAGAGTGAGATTATGAATAGAAAAGGGACAGTAGAATCTAATGAAAAACAAGAGGCAATCATGAAGGACAATCCGGTGGAGAACATTCACTTACCTTACAAGTGGTTCTCTCAATGAAGGTTTTCTCTGAGCAAGATGGAGGCAGTGGAGGCGCAGAGGAGAAGATATAATGGGTATCAGATACGTGCTAAAATATTGAGTGAAAAAAAAAAAGGAAGCGCGGGAAAAACATTTTGTCAATCTTGTGGGTCGACCAGTGCGCTGGTTCATTAGTTGGCTATTTTTCAGCGTGTTTCACCTTGTTTTCTCCGTGTTTTCTAAAGGGAGGGAAAACTGAAGAATAAAAACAGCTCCAGACCTGTTTTCAGTTTCCTTCATAATATGAAAATTGAAAATAATTTTTGATTTTTGCTTAAAAACAGTTATCAAACAAGTTTTTTGCCTTAGGAAACAGAAAATTGTTTTTAAAAACAGAAAATTGAGGAAAAAAACAGTTACCAAATTCTCATTTTTTTTTGATTGCTTACAACAAGGGAGAAGGGAACCCAAGCTTTTCTGTGATAACACTGAATCAAAAGTCTCTTTGGTCACGAACACAGTTACTTGGATAGTTGATTTTGTGCTGAAGTTTCTTTTTTCCAATTTTTAAATTCATTCGTAATGGTTGTTCCAACTTCCAAGATCACAACTTAAGAAAATAATAAAAATAGTCTTTATGTGATAATTGGGGCATTTCCCAGGGAAGTGTCATATGTTTTGTGTTCTTGCACTTTTAAAAGGCTGAATAGAATGGAGTGTTTTGCAGCCTATTATAGTGTGGGTCCTCATCAAAATTTTCCCCAGACCAAATGCTTGTTCTGAGGCTTAGTCTTTGTCTACTCTATGCTAGCCAGCCACTTATCCAACGAAGAGGATAACAAACAGGTTTAGAAGTCGGATAAACGCTGCACGTACACATGCGAGTAAAATCTCACATTAAATATATGCTAATGACAAGTATGGCTAGTTAATATAACATGAAAAAAGTTAATAAATGTCCTAAGGACATTGATTTGTAAAATTTTTATGGGAATAAAAAATAATTAATTTTTTTGACCAGTTTTTTATATTTTTCATGAAAGTTGTGTCAAAATTTTCTTAAAATAATTTATTAATAATTGCCCAAAGGGCACCGTTAACATGACCCATATAACATATATAGTTAGTCCCAAACAAATAGGTTTAAGCTTTTGCGTAAAATAATGTTCCTATATATTATGTTTTGGAGTGTCCCTAAAACAATCTATAAATTTGATAATTTAGATAAAGATCCTCAAGAAGGCTATAAAATTCCTAAAACCTTAATCAACAGGATAAAATCCACTATACCGAATTTTTGCAATGGTTGAATACAATTTTGTGATTTATTGTTCATATGAGTATTGCATTAAAATGTTATGTAATGTTATATTCATTACTCAATTAGGAGTCTTCCCTAATTGTTATCCTCAGCAATAAATTAACCACGATATTTAAAAAAAAAAAATCTATAAATTGGATAATTTAATTGGATTAAGATCTTCAAATAGGCTATAAAATTCCTAAAACCTTAACTAACATGATAAAATCTAATATACTCATTTTAAAATGGATGAATAAAATTTTAGGAGTTACTTTTCATATGAGTAATGCATTGAAATGTTGAGTAAGGAATTTTCTGAAAATCTATGATTTTTAACAACATTTAAAAAATGCACAAATTGTACAAAAAACATATTGAAAGAAGTCATGCATAATCCAAGATTTTATAACCTATTAGAATGCTTTTACATAGTATCAAATCATTCATACATAGTACGTGCATAAAAGAAATATATAAGAACTCTAAGAAAGAAAAGTTAAAAGGAAATCTAAAGAGAAAAGAGCAACAAATTAGTAATATATTCTCATTAATCTTGTAAAATATTCTTCTTCTTGAAGCTCCCTCTTTCTTCAATTTCCCATTTTCTCTCTTTCACAAATATATAAATCTAGTGCAAGTAGTAGGCCACAAATGACACAAGAGAAGCACCAACCAAAGAACCAACAACAGGCAAGCCAGCTGAGGCTCCACTGCTTGGTCCAGGTGCAGATGCAGCCTGTGCAGGTGCAGGAGCTGGTGAGCTCGTATGATGATGGTGGTCATGAGCCAACACTGCACTAAGTGAGGCAGCGGCGAAGAGCACAGCACAAGCGATCTTCTTCATCTCCATTGTGGTGAAGCGTGATCGGCAAGAAACTCAGATACAGATTTGAAGAGTTTTCACCTATTGATGCCTTTGGAATTCGCAGCCTGTTCAATGAGTTGGGGTTGAGAGGCATATATAGGGAGAGGGTTGAGCTTTTTTTGGAATGAAAGGTTGTGGTTTGTTTGATTTCCTTGCCTTCTATTTTTAACAATTTTGTTTTGGAAGGACTTCATTTACGCAGGTTGTTTTTACATATCAGAATCGTCTAGAATTTTTAGAGTAACTATATGAAATTCTTAAAATATTGTCTATCTATTGACGATATGGCAAAATCAAACCCAATCACTCCAAAATGAATTGATAGAATTTTAGGAACTATATGGTGCCTTTACCCTAACAACTTTCGAGGATGTTAATCTATTTTTACATGCATGAGGATGTTATTATGAAAGTGATTTAGCTCATTGGTTTAAGCGTGTTTTGTGGTAATGTTTGTTAAAGCAAAACTGGTGGAATAGATAATTAATGATTAAGAGAAATTGAGATCAGATGCAATATCTAGGGTATAGCTTAAGATTGTTGAAATTGAGAGTTGATTCTCAACCATTGAATAAAAAAGTGAAAAAAAAAAAAAAAATTTAAGTTAAAAAAGTAAAAGTAGTAAAAATCTGTTGTGAGTGAAGAGGGTGTAATTGCAATGAGTGCAATACCCTAATAATTGCAACCGATCCAAGTCCAATTAAGAGTGAATTAAAAACAACATTCTAGACGAAAAATCTAGACAGTCATTGAAGTCAACCATGCTAGAGGGCAGGATACAGTTGGTGAGAGTTCCATAATATATAGAAAGCATGTTTAAGGCAAGGCAAAGAGGTGAACCATGTTGTTTGAAGCATCCAAGTGAGATTGGGACTGCATATATATTACATGAATCAATTATTTGTGTGGTCATGTCCAATGCTGAGATGACTAGACTCTCCAAAGAATGACATAAGGCCTTAAGAGCCTATATATATATATATATATATATATATATATATATATATATATAAACAATGGGCATGGGCCCAAAAAAAAAAAAAAAAACCCAAATAATCTATAAGAATAAATAGATATAAATAACTATTTTAGTAATTTGTTTTCACCATGGCTAATTACTTATATATCGTGCTTTTATTTTTTTCATTTTCGTTGGGGATGATTTGTACTTAGAGAGTGTCCTTGTGCCTATGCTAATGGGCTGAGAGTAAAGGAGCCTAGCAGCTAAAGGAGCAGGAAGTTGGGCGTCCTAAGTTCCTGTTGGAGGAGGTTGGGACAGTAGGAAGCCGGGGATGGCAACGTCGAACAAGGCTAGTTTGGGATCCCTAGCTTTGATTACGTTCTTTGGGCTTTGGAAGCGCTTGGTGGAAGGTGTGTATCCAAGGATGACGTGGGCGGCCCGGAGTTGACCGTCCTTGTGCAAAAAAATTTCTGACCTGAAGATCCGGTTCAGGTCGTAGAAGTTCACTAAGTGCCTAGCAGGGGCGATGTGGTGTTCGTCTGCTGAGGAAAACAGTAAGAGTCATCAGTAAAAAAAAAAAAAAAAATCAACAACAACAACAAGAAAAAGACAGTTTTCATGCTAAAGAACTCAAGTGACGTCCTAAATGCATCTATGGTCCTCGAGAACCCTACCTGGTTCCCTTTCTTGGGTAGGACAATGTAGTCCATCGTGCCAATCTCCCAAGACGATGAGGAAGTCCTCATCCATACCCTTGCTTGAATCAGGGAGGCAAGAGATCAACCTAACGAAGGGGACTCTACATTTGATGTAGTACTTAGTGTTCCCCCCCCCCCACCCCCCTTTTTGGCAGTTTTATACCCAGTTTACGGCATGCCAGGTAAGGTTGGTCCCTATTTTCCTATTTAGCATATCTACACACCCGAGGACCCTAAAGACATTTGGGGAGCATTGGGTTGGGGTCAACTTATAGTTTATTAGGTAGTCTCTAGTAACCCTTCCCATAGGAAGATCCATCCTGCCTTCGATGAAGACGATCATAGGAATAACCACGGATTCAGTAGGTCTGTTTAAGACCAACCATTCACCGTCTTTCATAGTGTTGGATTTCAACACCATTGGGGATCCTACATTGTGCCCTAAAGACAGCCCTAGTCTCGGCAGTATCCACTAACTTAGCGTATCTACCTATGGAATTTTATAGTATGGAGTAAACTTGTGCAAAAAAGAAACATAAGGGTGAACACACCTATCATGCAAAGGGAAGAATTCCCCTCAGGAGCTTGCTTCAACTCAAATGTTAGAATGCGTAAATGAACCTTAACCAGCCTCAAACTCTTCTTATATAGGAGTGAAAAAAAAAATGGGCTGTAATTTTTCCGCTCATAAATGAGGGAAAATAGGGACCGTAGGATCTTGATCGAGCCGTGGAATGTGGGAAGATAGGCAGCCGCCTGACGCCATAAATGTGAGCTCATGGATTTCGAAGCTTTAGGAGGGAGCTGAAGTCAGGTGAAAGGACGTTACCACGTGGGAATAAGTGTGACATGTGTATAGTCTGCTTGTATAACTAAAACTTTGCTTTTACCTCTAGGTTAATAGCTAAATATTTAGGGGGCTATTGTGGGTGTCCGAGGACTGGGGATGAAGTTGTAGAGTTACAGTATTGGTGTGGGAATGCCACGGGCCACAGGCCCGAGGAGGAAGGACATCCGAGGAGAGGAAGGGACGAGTCATAGGACTCTGAGATATTCCAAGTGGAGAGAAAGGTGTGAAGAGAGAGAATCTGTTATCATAGGGGAAGTTTCTAGTTTGGAGTAGCTTGTTGCCTCCGCATTAAATGATGAGCAATAGCTTTATCAGCTGTATTGATGAGGAAGTGACCTGAACAGTGAAGATCACAGTTAAGCAAACTCCTTCCACTACCTTCTTCAGAGATAGAAAAAGACAAGTGTCAAAATAGGAGGTATGTTAGGTAAGGATGGATGGTTGAGATATGAAAAAAAAAGAAGTAAATTAGGAAAAAGGGGGTTTACTGAGAAGGGGGGGAGATTGAAGTATCAAAGAAAAACAAGAAGAACTTGGAGAGAAAAGAGTGAACAATGTAACTTTTTGTGTAATATTAGTCTCCTCAGGCAGGCGTGTAAGGAGACATTTTGCTCATCTGTTCTATAAGATTAACCCTTTCTTCTTTATTTTACTCCTCAGGCAAAGCTCTCTCTCGTTGTTCGTTTCCCTCTCTTACAAATTTTATTGATTTGGGCCAAAGTTGAACTGTACAACTCACTGTTCTATAGGCTTGGGCCGCTAGATCTTTTGGTCCTTACAGGTGCTTTTAAGGCATTTGTTAATAGATTATTTTAAAAAAAATTTGATATTATTTTTATGGAAAATATAAAAAGTTGTGAAAAAATTTAAAAAATTTTCTATAAAAGTTTTTGGGTAAACTGCGTATTTGATTCCTATCATTTATACCATATTTTAATTTGGTCCCTAACCTTTCAACTGTGTCAATTTGATTCCTTACCTTCAATACCATGTTACCTTAGTCTCTATTGTTATCTCTTGGATGGATTAGATTGACATGACACTGAAATGTTATAAATAGAATTGATACAATTGAAAGGTTATGAATTAAATTAAAATATGGTATAAAAAAAAGAAATTATAGTTTACCAAAATTATTTTTTAAAATATTTTCTAATACAATGTCCTTTGGTATCAATTAAATTTTCCCATAATTTAAAGCTCCACTAATGGATTCTAGGATTATTTGAATGGTAGTTGTATAAGTTTGGTACAGCCTAATCCGCACTACTGTTTGAAAGTAAAACCCCCAACCTCAAGCCCCAACCTCGACATATCTTTATCAGCTCAATAAAAGCTCAATATCCTATTGGTTGATTGATCATAAAAGACAATAAATGTACGATTAATAATTGAATTGTGCTTATATAAGAACAGTTTCTTTTATCTGCCTTTTCATTTCCATGATAACTTCCACAATTTTGCACCTTTGGGCATGATAAATTTTAAAATTCTTGTTCTTATAACTTATATAAGTATATATTCCCAAGTATATATTCCCAAGTCTTTGTTGAAACAAGATGAAATTGGAATTTTGACTTGGGCATATATACTTGATTGTTTCATTTCACATGCTATCTAGCATCAATTTCGTTTCTAATCTCTATCTCATGGCTAAATCCATCACAGTTAAGGTTCTTGATAATTGCTCCCTCTCTCCCCCACCTAATTCAGCTCCACAAACCTCTCTCCCTCTAACCTTCTTTGACATACCATGGCTTTTCTTCTCTCCTGGCGAAACTTTGTACTTCTATGAATATCCCTACTCAACTACTTATTTCACATCCACTGCCTTTCCAAACCTCAAGCACTCCCTCTCTTTGACCCTCCAGCAGTACTACCCTTTTGCTGGAAACCTCAAGTCACCACCAAAACCTGGCAAGCCTGAGCTTGTTTACACAGAAGGTGACAAGGTTCAGCTCACACTTGCTGAGTCAAATGGGGATTTCAACCATCTTTCAGGTAATCATCCAAGAGATGTCAATGAATTCTACCAACTTGTGCCAAATTTGCCAACATGTTTCTCAGGTGAAAAACAATTACTTCCTTTGCTTGCTGTTCAAGTTACTGTTTTCCCAAATGCTGGAATCTGTATTGGACTCACACACCACAATGTTGCTTGTGATGGAAGGACTTTTAACAATTTCATGAAGACTTGGGCTTGGTATTATAGTCTTGGTCCTCTTGGAGATTACTCTTCTCCCATCAAGTCTCTACCTTGTTATGATAGGTCAGTCATCATTGACACATGTGGGCTTGAGGCTATTTTCTTGAAGGATTGGTGGAACAGAAACTCTTCACAAGAAATTGTTGCTGTTGGTACTCAAACCAATGTAGATTTGTCCAACATGGTTAGAGCCACTTTTGTGATGAGTTTGAGTGATATGGAGAGGATCAAGAAATGGATATTAGCTCAATGCAAAAGGAAAAATAAGTCACAACCAATACATTTATCACCAAGTGTATTAACTTGTGCATTTGTATGGGTTTGTTTGCTTAAAACCCAAGTGGGTGTGAATGAGAAATGTGTTGGTGAGGATCCAATTTATTTTGGGTTTAATGCTGGAGGTCTTACTCGTTTGGAGTATCCAGTGTCCACAACATATTTTGGAAATTGCATTGGGTTTGGCAGGGGAATGGCAAAGATGAATAAGTTACTAGAAGAAGATGGAATTATAGTTGCAGCTGAAGCGTTTGGAAACACTGTTAAGAGGTTAGACAAATCATTTTTTGGAGGGGCAGAGAAGTGGATTTCAGATTGGGAGGTGATGTTTGGATCTGAGCTCCATGTTATGGTTTCTGGGTCTCCAAAGTTGGATCTGTATGAGACTGATTTTGGGTGGGGGAGACCCAAAAAGATTGAGGAGATTTCAATTGACACTACCAGAGCCATTTCATTGACTGAGAGTAGAGATTTGGAGGGTGGCATTGAGGTTGGCTTAGCCCTACCCAAACCTGAGATGGATGCTTTTGTTACTATGTACACTGAAGGTCTCAAGGCCCTTCCTTGATTCACTCTTGCTTCAATGTAAGTCTAGGATCACCAAAATTTTTCTCACTTGCTTGTGCCTACTGTGATTCATGTATATAATCAATGAACTGTGAAAAAAATTGTATCCTAGCATTGCTCTTCTTTCTTCAGGCTTGAGTGTGCAACATGTCTATTTCTTTTCTTGGTAAGATGCTTAACATGTTCTAATTTGACCATATTTGCATTTGGGAATACACTTTACAAAGTGGACCCCACGAAGACATTCTAGACAAAGTTTCAATAATTATGTTCCTTTCACCATGATTATTCATTGGAAAAACTTAGCAGTATTACTTTTTTATTTTTTGAAAATAACTTAGCAGTATTTTCTAGGGTTAGGCAAAGGAGGATCCATGTCAAATTCCTTAAAATTTTCTCACTATTTTAAGATAAGAATCTACTTTTTAGCTTCACCTCCTTTGAAAATGCTCTTACCTTATTTCTTATCATTTGTGGATGAGAACATTTGTTGTACTCAAGGACCTTGTACTAAGTACTATGCTTTGTTGTACATAGCCATATTTGTCAGTCATTAGAGGCTGGTCTTGTTAGATTTGAGATTGTTTTTGGAGTCAAGTTCGGAGTTCAATACCAACACAAAGAAGACCAAGTTTATCACTTATCATTGCATTTTTAAGCCTAAAAAGGAATTAAAGCCTTAACTTCAAGGGCATGCAGACAAAGGTACTTTGATTTATATCCAATGGTAAAGCAGATAACAACATAGTGTAGATCCATCAGTAAAACAACATTTTTTATTTTTTATTGCTAATATCAGAAAAACAACATTAAAGTAACTTGTGTTCAACAATGTAGTAACAATAATTATAAAAAAAAATATGAAATAGAATAACAATAAGACGATATATAAGTCCAGCAGTAATAAAACATATGGATCCAACAGTAGAGATAGTAAACTGTTAGCATAAATTTTTTACATATAAAATGAGAGTAAATTTGAGTGTGATAAAGAGAAAGGGCATGACTACCAGTGATGTACAAGAGTAAACTGGTTAGTTTCTATTGTCAATCACTAGCCAAAGTGGAGTGGGCTTTTCCCACATAAACACTTTTCTTTGCTTGAAGGGGTTTTGAGGGAAGTGAAGTGAAAGAAGGAAAATGAGTGGGTTTTTATTTTTTATTTTTTTATTTATATTTTTTAGTGTATTTGAGCTTGGACAACAAGGTAGTTTTATGTGATACATGAAGATATGACAGAAAAAAAAAAAAGGACACAAGGGGATGAGAGAAATAATATGGGTTGGGAGCCTTGATTCATTGAGGAAACAAATGTACCATTACTCCAATCATCCATGTAACAATAAAAAAATGAGTTAGTGAGCCCAATTTGTAAAGCGAGAAATAATATAAACTATAAGCCCATCTTGTGATGTAAAAATATATGAATAATGAGCCTCTTTCATGAAGTGAATGGAGTTCTGGCCCATAACCTGACTCATTTAAATGAAGAATCTTGGGCCCAATTGATGTAGTTGGATGAATGTTGGGCTTCAAATGAGCTTTGGTCCAAAATTTATCAATTTTTTTTTTTAAAAATCATGCTTGAGATGGCCTGAATTGACTAATGAGATTATGCCACGTGGCCTAAGAGTTAAAAAAAAAAAGAGACCTCAAACATACTTATTAACTAGAATGTCATCATATTAAAAAAAAAAAAAAACTAGAATATCATACATGTATGGGAATGTTAGGTGAATGAAATGCCTAAACTAGTTATGTGAAGGAAAAAAGTTAATATAGATTTGTAAGCTAATGATTGAATAAAGATTAAAAAAAATCATACGGAGGATTCTATGAAGCAATGAATTCAATTTACTATGAGTCTTGTGAATATTTTTTTTTTAGAGAAATCCATAGTCCGTAGCCTATCCCTCAAAAGTAAAAATCTTATACATCAAGAGATTGTTTGAGATATGTTTATTATGTTGAAATTGAAAACTTTTTGTTAAAAGTACTGTAGATAAAGATAAAAATTAGTTAAAATAGTACAGTGGGACTCATGAATAGTATCAAAAAGTGTAGTGCGGTCTATGAATATCAATAAAAATAAGCTGAATAGTAAAATAAGTTAGCAAAATTAATCATGCCAAACGGACGCAACGACTTTTTTGTTGTTACCCTTTTGAGATATCCACAGTTTTTTAATATATATCAGGCAATTGGCAAGATAAGTCCAAGTAAATGGCCCCAACAAGTACTCTAATCTCATGTGAGGCTGTGAGCCATTATGAATTTATTTCATTTGTCAACTTTTTCAAAATTTTTATGGCATATATCTCACTATCGAACAAATTTTATGGGTCCTCATGCACTCACTTATCAAAACGTGATACATGCTACTTGCTATTCACAATATAAAGCCAAAGACCTTATCAGCTTTTACTAATGCCTTCGCTTATTTTTGCTTTACACTTATAAGCAAAACCACATTTTAATATAAAATATTTTTCTTTAGTACATTACATTCATGTATTTACGATTCATGCAACGGTATTTGATATTTCTGAAAGGTGCTCTATTTGCTTGTAACTAGCGTTTGATATTAGATAAAATAAATCTTGATTTTTGTTTCCTTTGTGATGGAGCTGGAGAGGGGGAAACATGTCAAGTATTCACATCGTAGTATCAAGAAGAAAAGAAAGCAAAAATGATTTATGTACTAGTGGCGGGCAAAAAATGGGAATAGACAAAATCATGAACATCTTGTGGGAGAGCAATGCTAGCGTTATGGTTGATGGGTGAAAGTCCAATAGCTGATAGTTGAAAGCATCACTAACTTATGCTCTGACTTGAGTAGCTTTAGGTACATTTAGAATTTGAAATTACCTCACAGTAGAATCACTCTGTACATTTTAGCAAAAATAAAATAGAACGTAAAAAAAAAAAAAATTACGTTTTAAACATTGGAATTTCAAAAGAAACAAATTAAACATTGAGGTTTTTAAAAGTAACAAATTAAGCCTATTGTTTTAAAAACAACAAATTAATCCTTGGTATTTTAAAATTTTAAAATTCAATGTTAGCTTATTTAAGTGTAATGACAATGTTAGCTTATTTGGGTTTAGTTGTTACTTTTCTGAAATATAAAATTTTAATTTTTTTTAAAGTATAGTTTAATATATTATTTTTAAAACTATAGGGTTTGAATTGTCATACTTCCTTATTGTAGGGTTTAAAATATAATCATTCTAATAGAATAAAGAACTTTTTTTTTTTTTTTGAGGTGAATAGAATAAAGTGCTTTGTACATAAAGCATAGTTTAATATATCCCAACTTCATCACGCTTTGTACATGATAAATGTGACATTAATTTAATTATTTCCCAAGTCAAAGTTACCATCTAACTAGTTGGCATCAATTTTATTTTTATATGTAAGTTTCCTTCTACCTGGTTGCCATAAATTTTATATGCATCATGTCCGCATTTTTCGATTTTTATATATGTAAAAACAAGTGATCCAAGTCCTTTTTTGGTATAGATCACCATGGGTACCACCAGGTCCTATATAGTATGACTTATTGAGTCAATACATGTGTGTACTAGGCAATAACCAGTAATTCTTCTTTTCTCTCTCTCTCTCTCTCTCTCTCTCTCTCTCTCTTACCCATGGCTAAATCCTCCACCGTCAAAGTTCTTGACCACTGCAATGTCTCTCCCCCACTCAATTCAGCTCCACCAATCTCACTCCCTCTAACATTCTTAGACATACCATGGCTATTTTTCTCTCCAAGCCAACCATTGTTTTTCTATGATTATCCCTACACCACTTCTCACTTCACATCCACAACCCTCCCAAACCTCAAGAACTCCCTTTCCCTCACTCTTCAACACTTCTATCCCTTAGCTGGGAACCTCACAATGTCACCCTTTGAACCATGTAAGCCAGAGATTATATATAGCCAAGGTGACTCGGTTTCATTAACCATTGCTGAGTCAAATGGATATTTTAACCATCTCTCTAGCAATTATCCTAGAGATGTGAATGAGTTTCACTCACTTGTGCCCCAACTAGATGATAAGCAAGTGCTTATTCCTTTGCTAGCTATTCAAGTTACACTTTTTCCAGTGGCAGGCATTTGTATAGGACTTGCTTACCAACATGTTGTAGCTGATGGAAGAACTTTCAACAATTTCATGAAGACTTGGGCATCATTTTGTAGCTTTGGTGACTCTTTCTCTATGAAATCATCACCTAGTTATGATAGGGAGGTCATTGTGGATGCACTTGGGCTAGAGGATATTTTCTTGAAGGGGTGGCAGAGAAGAAAATCTTTAAAAAAGATTGTTATCGGAAGTGAAGCCAATGTAGATTTGTCCAACATGGTGAGAGCAACATTTGTGGTGGGCTTGAGTGACATGAATAGGATCAAATCATGGATTATTGCTAAATGCAATGAGGAAAATAAGTCACGCCCGGTTCATTTATCAGCCTATGTCCTAACATGTGCATTTATATGGATTTGTTTGGTTAAGGCCCAAGAGGATGTCAATGAGAAATGTTGTGGGGAGGATCCAAATTACTTCGGGTTCATTGCGGGGGGTATTACCCGTTTTGACTTTCCGGTACCCGCTTCATATTTTGGTAATTGTGTTGGTTTTGGTCGATCGATGGCAATTAGGAAGGAGCTAATGGGAGAAGATGGGGTTGTTGTTGCGGCAAGAGCTATTGGAAGCACTGTGAAGACATTGGATAAGGCAATTTTTGGAGATGCAAAGAAGTGGATCTCGGATTGGAAGGTGTTATTCGGGTCGGATCTCAATGTTATGGTTGCCGGGTCACCAAAATTGGATCTTTATGAAACGGATTTTGGGTGGGGAAAAGCCAAGAAGATAGAGGAGATTTCAATTGATTGCATGAGAGCTATTTCACTCACTGAGAGTAGGGATGTGGAGGGTGGCATTGAGGTAGGCCTAGCTCTACCCAAAACTAAAATGGATGCTTTCACCACTATCTTCACCCAAGGTCTCAGGGCTTTTCCATGATTTATCTATTTTTAAGCAACCCATGATTTATTCTAGTTATAGAATTCACTTGTTGGATTCATAATTAATGTTTAAGTGAGAACTCCCTTTGAAAAAAAAAAAAAAAAAACGAGTTCGTTATTTAAAAAGGCTTGTACATAGGGCAAGACAACTGCTATTATCATTTTAGTTTTAGTAATTAATAATGTATCTTTTGAATGCTTTAACTCTTCTAGTTGTTATTTTTTTTTTTAATTTTTTTATTTTATTAAACAACTTCAAGTTGTTTAATAATAGACAGAACTTTACTTTTATTAAATAATAGAAAGAATTTTACTTTATAAAGCAATAACTTTCCAAGGCATTAATTTGTCCTTGAATGATTCCCTCCATAGAAAGTACTATTTGAATTTCTATTTTAAGCATCTGTTTGGATACCAATGAAAAATGAAAATTATTTCACTATTTAGTTTATTTTTGCTACTATTTATAAGTCTCACTGCACTTTTTGATACTATTCATAGGCCGTATTGTACTATTTCAGTTAATTTTTACCTTTATCTACGGTAGTTTCAGTAATAAGTTTTTAATTTCAGCAAAATAAGCAGTATCCAAATAGACTCTAAGTCTCCAACCAACATATCTGTAATTCTGAGAAAATAATTAAAACAATGTTGTTTATATATATATATATATATATATATAGAAACATCCATTCCTTTCATTACATTAGTGTAAGAGTAAGATTTTTGTACAGTACTTAGGTACTGTTCCTTAGGTTCATCTTTTAAAATTTTGCCATGTGGCTTTTTTTTTCATAGATAGAAGTGTATTTTTTAAGTTAAGTATTCACATGGCAGAATTTTAAGAGGAGAATCTACGAAACAACATCTAAAATACTATACGTAAATTTTATCCTTAGTGTAATGTATATGATATTGTGCACATATTTTATTAACTATTTTATTTAGCAAAAAAAAAAAAAAAAAAAACCTCGTAGTCCTTATCAAAAGAAAAAAAAAAAAAAAACCCTCCTAGTCTAATGATTAAAAGAAAGAAATCTAGTTTGTAATGCAGTGACTTTCGAAGCCATGCATCTCTCTTTGATTAATTCCCACCTTCTTAAATAGAAAGTATTGTGTAAGCTACTAGTTTTATTTTTGGTGTGGTAAATATGTAAGTTACTACTTTATATTAGTTAAGTCTCCATCTAATATAAACTACCGACATGCTGCTGGTTGGACTTGGGACAACATATCTCAGGACATGGTTTCGAGTTCTCCACTAAGAGCGTGTTGCAACTCCTTGTATTGGTTAGGATGTTATTATGGTCATGCTTAGGTAGGGAAGCCACGTTTGCTACTTCTTTCTAACTATTTTTCTATTATCCTTAAAAAAAAAAAAGGTCTCTAGCTAAGATTTGTACATAAGATAAGTGTTGAGGAGACCACAATTTGACTCATTATAACCACTCTAAAAATAGGCCTGTGGGACATTATGTCGAATGCCATAAAAGATATGAGTGTCTCTTTCATATCACTAATTGATTTTGAGGTGAAATAACACAGCTCACGGTTTGACAAATGGTATTAGAGCTAAGGTCATGGGTTTGAGTTAATGAGAGCGTCATTGTGAGGGAGGAATTATTGAGGAGTCCACAATTTGACGACCTACAGCTACTTTAAAAATAGGCCCATAGGGTGTGATGTCAAATGCCATAAAAGATATGAGTGTCTCTTCCATATTACTAATTAATTTTGAGGTGAAATAACACAGCTCACGGTTTGACAAATGATATTAGAGCTAAGATCATGGGTTTGAGTCATGAGAGTGTCATTGTGAGGGAGGAATTGTTGAGGAGTCCACAATTCGACTCCCTATAACTACTTTAAAAATAGACTCATAGGGTGTGATGTCAAATGCCATAAAAAATTTGAGTGTGTTTTCCTTATCACCAATTAGTTTTGAGGTGGAATGACACAACTTACGGTTCAACAATAAAGTTGTTAGTGCATGAGATGTAAATATAGCATCTGTACATATGTATACTTTAGCCAATGCCAAATGGGAGGGATCATTCCTTGAATTAAACAGGGTTCGAAAATTAAAGTACATATATCTTCTACAAGCATAAACTCCGAACATCCATGTAATTTCATTTTAAAAAGTTCAAAAATGATAACCATTATAGAAAGTGATCTGAACAATCCATGGAAGGGAAGAGAAGGACCACGAGGACTCAGCACTCAGCACTCAGGAATCCTAAAGCTTTTTTGTTTGTTTCTAATCATTCATAGTAATCAACGATGATATTTTCGTTTTTAGTGACTCTTTTTCTTTTTCGTTTTGATTTTTTGTTTATGTTTATATATATATATATATATATATATATTTATATATATTTTAAAGCTCAAGTACCTTTGCGTAGATTTGAAGTTGAATTAATTCATATAAAATGTATAGATTAATACAATATTTTCCACCTAAAAGCTCCTCTGGAAAAGTCTTTTCATACTTTCTCTTCCAATAAACCGAAATCCGATTGTAAATTCTTTTTCATATTGTTATATATTCCATTTCAATTTTAATTTCATTCAAAGATAATTAATCCCTTTGTCAAACTTCAGTGTCTCAATAGGTAAACCATCACATTATGCTAACGACATGTTGCAAATAGGCATTGCCTTTTGACGGAGATGCTTCATCTTTCACCATTGCTTTGTGTTAGAATAATTATATTTTATTCAACTATGTATAAACTGTACAAGAAAGAAGTCTATATAGAAGCACACACTCTATGAGTAGATTAGAAGAAACATCACTACAGAAGAAACATCACTACGAATTCTTGGCATGATGGTTATTTCATAAGTATAAGTGCTTGTGGAGGTGGGAGTGGGGATTCTACGAGAGAGTTTCACATAAAAAAAAAAAAAAAAAAAAAAAGAGAAAGAAACAAGAGTTCCATGTTAAATTACCAATTTGTCCAAAAGCTTAAACAGTTAGAAAATGAAGAACTTAATTATTTAACTATAATTCTAATATTCAATACAATTTAAGATGGGTTGGACTGGGCCTCCAGATGATCCTAAAACTTGTAAATAACAGCCCCATTCAAATTTAAGATGTGTTGTCGAAAACCAACGTGAGTTTAGATACAAGAATAAGATCATGGAATTGGCCAAATATATGAATTTTGGTGAACATTTCGGGTAGTTGATCATGAAAGGGAATATTTGCAACTGTTAAGTACTCTAAAGTAGGTGACGATGAAATTGAATAAATTAAGTGAAAACAGCTCACACTGTCCTTGGTTCGGTCAAGAAAGGCATTATTGTGTCTGATCTGTATTCTGCTTCAATTATTGGCTTATTGCATTAGACAGGAGTGGCAGAAAACGAAGAAACCCCTCTATCTTGAAGAAGCCATCGCAGCCACAGTAGATCAAATGTAGTATTAGAAAGCACTATTGTATTTTGCATTTTGTCCTAGAATATGCCACTGCAGTACGCTCAATCAAGTGGAGGTATAGGGCCCGTTTGGTTTGTGTTTTTAAACAACAATTTTCAGTTTTTAAACAGCATTTTGCGTATTCCAACACACTTTTTCACTCACACGTATTTCAAAAAACAATAAACAACAATTTTCAAACTACTTCACCAAACACCCCCATAGTCTTCGAACCGAGTCATTTTGAGTTACCTTATAGGTCAAACAGGTTAACACGAAATTGGCCAATTTATTAACCGTTTTAAAGTGAGTGAACCTGCTTTAACATGAACATCTGACACTGGACACAAACTTGCAAAAAATCTTATCATGTTCACGGGTCGAATCAAATATGTATTGACACTTAATACTAAACAAAAATGTAAATTAAAAAAAAAAAAAAACTCTATACTAAACTAAAATGTAAGAGAGAGAGAGATCATGCATGGCTAGACGCTTTTTATTCTGTTTTGTTTGTTTTATCTCTATCTTTCTTCTGGTCTTGGGCTGAATTTGGCCGACAACTATAGCACAAATGACAAACCACAGGGCCAGCAGTCTCTTTCTCTTTCACATTAAGAATTCTTACTACTCGGACATATAACGCGGCCAACCAATAACCAAGAAATATGCCAGCAAAAGCAGCCATTGCATGTAAATGTTTGAATGCTAATCAGCTGTCTACACTTTGAAACATACAGCCCAACGAATGTCAATCATAAGCTGTGTATATGAAAAGCACTGGCAAGCTACTTTTCTATTCCTACACTCCTATTACACATTTTTTTAAAAACTAAAATTGACTTCAAGTCACGATTAAATTTTAATGCAAAAGTGACGTGTTATCTGTGTAATAGACATTACCTATAAACCATTTTCTCTTCTTACACACTCTTGTTACACAGTATATGGAAAAAGAGAAAAGTACAGAGAAAGGAAAAATATATGGAAAAAGAAAATGCAAAGGTTTGAAAAGACTTACAGAAAAAGGGGAAAAAGGGGAAGTAACCTCGGACAGGCTTTTTGTATTTATGAGGGTACGAGTGAGCTTGGTAAATTGGCAGGTTTAGTGTATGTACGCAAGAATGAAATGAATGCTAAGATAAGATGAGTGATTGATTTGAAGTGTATTTATACCAAAGAAAGGGTTGGATTCGCATCATGCCGTAGAATGTGGGGGAAAAGGAGGCGTAAAAATTTAATGAAAACGCATCTTGAACACCGAAGCATTAGGAGCGTGCCTTGGGTAGTTAAAAAGGCTTCTTCACAAGTAGAGGTGGGATGCAATGGGTTCAGAGCAACTATAGGGATATCGAAATCCTCATTTCTTCCCGAGGAGCCAAAAAAAAGTATCTCGAGGGGCTATTGTGGGAGCATTGGGCCCAAGAACTCATTATCCATGTATATGTTAGGCCTAAGGCCTAAGCTGATGACTAGAAGTCGTTTGAGGATGGGTAAACTCTATCAAGGGAGTCCGTGTTAGTAGATAAAGAAGTTAGTTTTGGTCATAATGGCCCAAGAGGGAGTGCCGAGGATGAATGCCACCTCGGCTAACCAAAGCCGAGGTCCGGGTAGGTGGTTTGCCATTTAGGGTAACGTTTTAGAAAGTTCTGTTGGTACGGATAAGCATTGCAGAAACGTATAGCAGGGGAGAGTCCTAAAATATCAAAGGAAAAAGCTGCTACTACCGCATTAGATGTTCTGCAGCTAACTCTCTAGCCGCATTAATGTGGAAGTGATACATATTACAACTACTACACAAAGACTTCGAGAAAGGGTTGGTGGGACAAGTATCAGCATTAACCATCTAGCTTGCACGTAAAGGGCAAAGATGAGTGGAGAAGAGAGTATAAAATAGAGGAGATATCCAAAGAGGAAAGGATCGAGAAAAAGGGGAAAATCACTGTAGCCATCAAGAATGGACTTTGTAACCAAACTTGAAAGAAATATAAAAGACCTGATCTCCTCGGACCATGCTGAGGACGATTTTATCTAGCTTGTATCAGTTTTTTTTCCTTCTCTTGTCACTTGAATCTATGATTCTAGTTGTTTAACTCGTTAAAACTCAGTTTTCCAATCCACTCTCTACAAATTTATTGTATTGGACTTTTTGGGCCTAGGTTCATTCATTAGTTTGGGCTGGGAACTCAAATTGTGTCCTTACAATTGGCCCCATCTGTGGGAAATACTGGTGTTTTAGTGAGTCCGACGTTCAATGATGGTAGGTTCGGGTCCAAACCAAATAGAATCTATGGAGTCTTAATGTTAAGATCACTTCCAAGATCTTAAGCGAATAAGGGATCGGGAGGGGAGTGTGCATACTACCCATACTAGTGAGAGCCATTCTCGGAGTGGTAGCCACGTTTCTTATGAGAAAAATGCCAAAGCCATGCAACTAGAGATTGATCACTTGAAGAGAAGCTTACGTTATGAGTGGTGAAAGCGAGTTCCCTCCAATTCTGATTTCTCTTCCGACGATGAAAAGGATGGTAGTTATAGGCGTAGGTCAAGGACCCTTCCTAGCAAGACTTTTTCGTATGATGAGCATTACCATCATGAGTGTAGAAACAGAAATTCATCTTCGAGAGGACTGGGAAATGATGCTGTAAGTAGAACACTTAACCAAATTTCCAGATCACTGTTCACGCACAGAATTGAGGGAGGGAGACTTCCTCGGCGGTTCACTCAGCCCACATTCACCATGTACAATGGCTGAACAGACCTTGTGGAGCATGTTAGCCACTTCAATCAGAGAATTGCTATACACTCCAAGAACGAGGCTTTGATGTGCAAGGTATTCCCATCCAGCTTAAGGCTTGTGGCGATAAGATGGTTTGATGGTCTAGGAGCAGGTTCCATTAATTCCTTTAAGGAACTCACACAGACGTTTGGATCCCGCTTTATTACGTGTAACAGGGTTCCTCGACTGTTAGATTCTTTATTGTCCCTGTCTATGAGGGAAGGAGAAACCTTGAAAACGTATTCGGACAGATATTAGGAGATGTTTAATAAGATAGATGGTGACTTTGATGATGTAGCCATCAGGACTTTCAAGGTCGGCCCACCTGTCGAGCATGGCTTAAGGAAGTCTTTGACTGGAAAACCTGTTACCAGTGTAGGCCAACTCATGGATCGGATTGATAAGTATAAAAGGGTTGAGGAAGATCAACAGCAAGGTAAGGAAAATGGTAAGGTTATCCCTCAGAAGAGGAGGGATTTCAGGTCAGATCACTATAACAATAATAAACCATGAAGGGATTTTAACGGACAGTCTGGTTCTACAGCTACCTAAGTGATTAATACTGTGTTCTGGGAACCAGTGCATTAAGTCTTGGAGAAGATCAGAATGAGCCATACTTCAAATGGCCAAACAAAATGAGCGGGGATCTCTTGAGGCGCAATCATAGTCTTCATTGCCAATACCACTAAGATCGAGGGCATACCACCGAAGACTGTAAAACCTTGTAGAATCATCTGGAGCAGCTGGTTCGAGATGACAAACTAAAGCAATTTTTGAATCAACCCAATGAACAAGGAAACCAAGTGGGTTTGGGACTCAGGGGAATACTTCTTCAAGGCCCTCTCTGGGCATTATCCATGTCATCCTTGTCGTTTTGGAGAGAACTAGATCTTGTCCGTCCAGGGTAATGTCGGTGGCTAGGCCATCTGCCGAGGATTCTAAGCATGAGCCGAAGAGGGTTAAGATGGGGATCCGACCAACGTTGAGCTTTTCTGATGATGACAAGGCCGAGACCTTATAATCGCATAATGATGCCCTGGTGATCACCCTCAGGATTGGGGGGTATAATGTGAAGAAGGTACTAGTAGACCAAGGTAGTGGAACTGAGATTATGTATCCAGATTAATATAAGGGGCTTAATTTAAAGCTGGAATATTTGACGAGTTATGATTCACCTCTGGTGGGCTTCGATGGAAATGTGGTTGTTCCAAAAGGACAAATTAGACTACCCATGCAGGCCGGCTCAGAGGTGGTGGAGGTAAATTTTATCGTGATGGATGCTTTTTCTCCATACACGGTTATTGTGGCACGACCTTGGCTCCATGCCCTAGGGGCTATTTCTTCCACCCTTCATCTCAAAGTGAAGTATCCATCTGGGGATCGGATCGAGGAGCTGGTCGGGAGCCAGTTTGTGGCTAGACAATGTTTGGTGGCAGCCATTATGCATCGGTCGAGACTGGTTCCTCGACCCCAATTGATAAGGGTTTGTAGCAGTTAAGGACAACGGTGTTACCTTTGAGTGGGGTAGCCTAGGAGGTGAAGTGTAAGGATTTAGAGAAAGTTATTATAGGTGATGATCAAGAGAAATTTTTCTAAATTGGAATTCAACTGCTTCCTCGGGAGAAGGACTGGTAAAATTTCTTAGGAGGAACATTGATATGTTTGCATGGAATGCCTATGAAGCTCCCGGGGTAGATCCAAGCTTCATTTGCCATCATTTGAACGTCAATCCATCTGTTACCCCCAGGAAGTAATCACCTCGGCGCTTATCTAAAGATCATTCTAACGCTGTTAAGGACGAGGTGATGAAGCTTAAGCAGGCCGAGGCTATTAAAGAAGTGTTTTACCTTGAATGGTTGACCAATATTGTGGTTGTGAAGAAGAAGAATGGAAAATGGCGGGTATGTGTAGATTTCACGGAATTGAACAAAGCCTGCCCAAAGGATCCCTTCCCCATGCCTCAGATTGATCAGCTAATGGACGCAACTGTAGGCCATCCTCGGATGAGCTTTTTGGATGCCTTTCAAGGGTACCATCAGATACCCTTAGCCTTGGATGATCAAGAGAGAACAACTTTATTACTCCTATCAGGAATTACCATTACAAAGTGATGCCTTTTGGTTTGAAGAATGCAGGGGCTACCTGCCAAAGGATGATGGCCAAGATGTTTGAGCCGCAATTAGGGAAAAACATTAAGGTCTACATAGATGACATGGTGGTCAAGAGCAAGTTAGAATCCGAACACGTTAACGACCTCGGGAATATCTTTGAGATCTTGAGGAGACACAAGCTGCGACTTAATGCTACTAAGTGTTCTTTTGGTGTCGGATCAAGGAAGTTCTTGGGCTACATGATCACACACCGCGGAATTGAAGTCAACCCTGATAAAATTAAGGCAATCATGTAATGACTTGCTTACATAATAAACTGGTCTCTATACACCACTATTAACCCGTATCAACACCAAGCTCATCGCTGGAAGGCCGAGGTCCGATACTTACCACTAGAAAAGGTTATTTTAGTAGTGGTGCATGTTACGCATAAGCTCTCCCACTATTACCAATCACATACGGTTATTGTCTTAACCTAACTCCTGCTCAGATCTCTACTTCAGAGCGCTAATTACATAGGGAGGATTGCAAAGTGGGGTACAATCCTATGGGCTTTTGATATCAAGTACATGCTTCATACCTCTTTCAAGGGTTAGGTCCTCGTCGACCTGGTGGTTGAGTTTACTAAAACCTCATTAGAAGGTAGAGTGGAGATTCAGGACATGGATGAAAAATTAGTTGGTACAATCTCTTTACAAGAACTTTTGTCTTGGAAGGTGTACGTTGATGGTGCGGCGAACCATAGAGGATCTGGAGTGAGGCTAGTTTTGTTATCCTCTGAGAGGATTACAATTGAGAAATCCTTGAGATTAGGCTTCTCGGCCACAAACAATGAAGCTGAGTATGAAACTTTGCTGGTTGTGATAACCATGGTTCAGAGGATGGGTGGAAAAGCAGTGGAAATATTCTCTAATTCAAGACTAGTGGTAGGCCAAGTCCAGGGAGAATTGGAAGCCAGAAATCCCAGAATGCAGGAATATCTGAGCTAGGTTAGACATTTACAGTCTGGATCTGAGTCTTTTAATTTATCACAAGTCCCTGGAAGTAGAAATACACATGTAGACTCTCTTGCTACACTGGCAACTTCCTCGGCACAAAGTTTACATAGGGTAATCCTTGTGGAGGACTTATGTAAACCTATTAAGGTAAGAGGAAATGTGGTTCATGTTCATCAAATAAGAGTGGGTCCTAGCTGGATGGACTTTATTGTGCTATTCCTTAAAGAAGATGTCTTGCCCGAGAATAAGTTCGAGGCAAACAAGGTATGGAGAAAGGCTTCTCGGTTTTGGTTGTCCGAGGACCAAAAGTTGTATAAGAGATCTTTTTCTGGCCCAAATCTGCTGTGCATACATCCTGAAGCAGTTGAGCTACTTTTGGAGGAATTACAAGAAGGGATTTGTGGAAGCCACATATGGGGCAGATTTTTGTCTCACAGGGCCCTCACTCAAGAGTATTGATGGCCAAACATGCAAAGGGAAGCATAAGAGTATGTGAAGAAGTTCGATTAATGCTAGAGATTTGCATCAAACATTCATCAACTAGGAGGAGTCCTTAATCCTCTGTCCAGCCCTTGACCTTTTGCTCAATAGGGTTTGGACATTGTAGGTCATTTCTCCAAAGTAGCAGGGAATAAGAAATATTTGTTGGTCGCCGTGGATTATTTTACCAAGTGGGTTAAAGCTGAACTACTGGCAAATATCAGGGATGTGGATGCCAAGGAATTTGTTTGGAAAAATATTGTCACTCGGTTTGGAATCCCTTATACATTTATCTCGGACAATGGACTTCAGTTTGACAGTAAAGCGTTTAGGAGGTATTACTGTGACCAAGGCATAACCAATAGATATTCCATCCCAGTATATCCACAGGAGAATGGAAAGGCTGAAGTAGTTAATAAGGTTATAGTGAGTGGACTCAAGAAAAGACTGGATGATGCGAAGGGAAAATGGGTGGAAGAGTTGTCACACGTATTGTGGACATACCGGACTACACCTCGTAGATCCACTAGGGAGACATCCTTTTCAATAACTTATGGGGCCGAGGCTGTTGTTCCTCTAGAGACTGGATTCTCCACGCTGAGAACAGGTTCCTTCACTTCAAGCAGTAATGATGGGCTATTAGAGAAAAGTTTAGACTTAATTGAAAAACGAAGAGAAAATGTCATGGTCTAGTTGGCCTATTACTAACATAAGCTCAAGCAAGGATATGATGCCAGCATAAAACTGAGACCGCTGGCACTTGGTGACTTAGTGTTGAGAAAGGTTTTGGGTACTGCAAAGAACCCAGCCTGGGAAAAGTTAGGGCCCAACTGGGAAGGACTATATCGTATCACATTAGTGGCGGGTATATGTGCATACTAAATTGAAGATCTAGAGGAAAAAGTTGTACCATGCCTTTGGAATGTAAATAACCTGAGAATGTATTATTATTAATGAAAGCTTTTTTCACCAATCTGGGTTTTTATATTGCGTGTCATGCGTTCTACTATCTATCTAAGTATCAAACAGAACCTTGGTCATGCCTGGCTCCTCGAACCACATACCTTGGGTAAATTGATATATTTTAATAATTGTTCTAAGTATTAAACAGAACCTTAGCTATGCCTGGATTCTCGGAGAACATGTTTGGGGTAAATTATTACTCCATGACATCTGTCTAAGTATTAAACAGAATCTTGGTTATGTCTAGCTTCTAGGACCATATACCTTGGATAAATTGAAATATTTTAATCATTGTTTTAAGTATTAAACAGAACCTTAGCTATGCCTGGATCCTTGGACCACATGCTTTGATTAAATTAATACTCCATGACATCTATCTAAGTATCAAACAGAACTTTGGTCATGCATAACTCCTCGGACCACATACCTTAGGTAAATTGATATATTTTAATCATTGTTCTAAGTATTAAACAGAACCTTAGCTACTTTGAGAATGCCTTTTGGGATAGGTCGAGTGACGAGAGCGCCTTCTTCAGGAAGGAGAAAACTGGGGATGGCGATGCTTATCCGGTGTAGGCGGGGGTTGTTGACTTTTTTGACGCACTTAGGCGCCTGAAAATTGGAAGAGATTGGCTTGTATCCTAGGATCAAATGAGCCGCTCGTAGTTGATCGTCTTTGCTTATAAATGCTGGCCTTAAGAATCTTGTTTAGGCTATCCTTGTTGACCAGGTTAAAATTTGGCTCGGCGGCGTGTCTATCTGCAAAATCATCAAAGAAACAAAAACAAAAAGAGTCGTCAGAATCAGAAATGGCACAAATCAAAGGGAACGAGATGATTATAAAATAATCTTTCTAAACCTAAAGCACCACCTGATTGCCCCTCTCTCGTCGGGCAGGAGAGGCCATCGTGCCATTCCCCTGAAACGATCAAAAAATCTTTATTCAGCCCCTTGTTGGATTCGGGGAGGCATTGAATTAGCCTAACTTCGGGGTACCTTGATTTTAAGTAGTACCCCTGCCCCTTTATATGGTAAAGGTTATAAACCCAGTTGACATTGTGATGGGTCAGCCCTAAACCTATTTTTTCATTAAGGGCGTCTACACTCTTTAATATTCTAAACATGTTTGGGGCATATTGAGTGAGAGCTAACTTATGAGCCCTAAAGTAATCCCTAGTAACGGTACCCATGGGAATCCTCATCCCACCCTTTATAAAGGCAATCATTGGGATCATCACTTCTCCCTCTTGCCTTCTTTCGTGCCACTCACCCTCCTTATAGTATCTAATGGACACCCCTAGTGGGATCCTATACAAAGCTTTAAAGCTCTCTATGGTCTCCTTAGAGTCTACCAGGCTCTTGAATCTACTCATTTCTAAAAAGGTTTGGGGGAACTAAGAAGATTGAGAGAAGAAAATAGGGCCGAGAAAGAGAAAAGTACAGAGAAAGGAAAAATATATGGAAAAACAAAATGTAAAGGTTTGAAAAGACTTACAAAAAGAGGGGAAGTAACCTCGGACAGGCTTTTTGTATTTGTGAGGGCACGAGTGAGCTAGGTAAATTGGTAGGTTCAGTGTATGTACGCAAGAACGAAATGAATGCTAAGATAAGATGGGTGATTGATTTGAAGTGTATTTATACCAAAGAAAGAGTTGGAAGCGGGAAAATTCCTGCTTAGTACGCCACGAAATCCTCAGCCGTTGGATTCGCATCATGTCGTAGAACTTGGGGGACAGGGAGCTGTAAAAATTTAATAAAGACGTGTCTCGAACATTGAAGCATTAGAAGCATGCCTTGGGCAGTTAAAAAGGCGTCTTCATAGGCAGAGGTGGGATGTGATGGGTTTAGAGCAACTATAGGGATATTGAAATCCTCCTTTCTTCCTGAGGAGCCAGAAAGAAGTATCTCGAGGGGCTATTGTAGGAACATTGGGCCTAGGAGCTCATTATCCATGTATATGTTGGGCCTAAGGCCCAAGCCGAGAATTAGAAGTCGTCCGAGGATGGGTAAACTCTATCAAGGGAGTCCGTTTTAGTAGATAAAGAAGTTAGTTTTGGTCATAATGGCCCAGGAGGGAGTGTCAAAGATAAATGCCACCTTAGCTAACCAAAGTTGAGGTCCAGGTAGGTGGTCTGCCATTCAGGGGAACGTTCTAGAGAATTCTGTTAGTACGGATAAACATTGTAGAAACGTATGGCAGGGGAGAGTCCTAAAATATCAAAGGAGAAAGCTGCTACCATCGCATTAAATACTCTACAATTAATTCTCTGGCCGTATTAATGTGGAAGTGATACCTGAATAGTGGTTTTCAGCCTTATAACTACTACACAAAGACTTTAGGAAGGAGCTGATGGGACAAGTATCAGCATCAACCATTTAGCTTGCACGTGGAGGGCAAAGATGAGAGGGGAAAAGAGTATAAAATGGAGGAGACATCCAAAGAGGAAAGGATCGAGAAAAAGGGGAAATCACTGTAGCCATTAAGAACAGACTTTGTAACCAAACTTGAAAGAAATATAAAAGACCTGATCTCCTCGGATCATGCCGAGGACGATTTTATCTAGCTTGTATCAACTTATTTTCCTTCTCTTGTCACTTGAATTTATGATTCTAGTTGTTTAACTCGTTAAAGCCTAGTTTTTCAATCCACTCTCTACAAATTTATTGTATTGCGCTTTTTAGACCGAGGTTCATTCATCAATTTGGGCTGGGGACTCAAACTGTGTCCTTACAACAAGCTAAAGGTCATTTATTACTAAAAGCATGATTTCTTTCTCCCAAACCGAAAGTCATAGTTGTGCTAGGATTTATATTTTCTGAATAATAATAATAATAATGTGAGACACTTGGATTTTAATTAACTTCATTATAAAAAAAAATTATTCTTTTTTTTTTTTGAGTAAAAAAAAATTTATTCTTGAATATGAAGTTTAAATTTGAATCTCAGTTTATTAAAAAGAAACTTATTAGTGCCTTAATTCTTAACAAGTTCACGTGATAGACGCGAGCAGTCATCTTAAAACAAAAATCACATGATTCAAATTTCATCGTGTCTATCAACTTGACCAAGGTAATGAAATTGATGTGATATATTTCAAATCCTATTACATCTCTTAAAAAAAATAAAAAATAAAGGTGTGACATCAATTTCATTATCTTGCTGTCACATACCACAACCCGACGTATGTCTAGCCCAAATAGAACCAAGCTTAGCCTAGTTTATAGTTTTACTTCGACGCAAAGAACACCAAATTGCTAGTTGGTTAACAGTCTCAACCAAATAGCAAAGAAACGTGTTCAGAATATTTCACCATCTCGCTCACCAACCATAGAGACCAAGTTGCTGTTTCCTTCTATAGACTTTCCAAGAAGTCTCTCTTTTGATCTTCTCTCTGTTTCCTCAACGTGGCCAGCCCTCCAACCCAACAGTCCTCGTTTTCTTTTGGACCCACACGCCTTCATAAACCACTATATATACGACCCTCCTAACCATTACATTCTCATTCACAATTCACAATTCACAATTCACATTCATCACAGTTCAATCTCATACAAACAGAGCTTTTAAGAGGAAGATAATTTTTTTGGTATTTTAACTTTGAGTTTTGTTAGCAATGGCACAAGAAATCACATTCAAGGCTTTTGCTGTTGTATTTGCTGTGGTAGCAATCTTCTCTTCAAGTGTGATGGCTCAAGATTTTGCACCAGCAGCAGCACCAACACCAGCAATAGAGAAAGGTGCAGCTTACTCTAATGCAGTCTCTGGGTCTATGATTTTTGGGTCTCTGGTTCTGTCTATGCTGGCTATGTTGAAGCACTAAGATTGGATCTGTGATGATGGATTGATTGATCATTGATTGATTATTCTTTTGGTGTTCAGAGGGATGGGCTGTGAGGGTATTTCATTTGTTTCTTATATACTATTATTTATTTTTTTGTTTTAGCTTAGAGAGAGAATAAAAGAGATTCATATATATGGTTATTGTATACTTGTTTATATTTTTTCATGTTTTATGATTAATAATATGTGTTACATATGTTATATACAAGATTGTTTTGTCCAGATTTTTTTTATTTTTGATGGTACACTGTTTATTGTCATATATAACTTTTTCCGTCTTTTCTTTTGATCTCTTTTTCTGAGCTAATGAACAATGAGAACAACAATATTGATGAGTTACATTATCATATTTTTTATTTATTTTTTCAAAATTATTAATACGGCTTATTGGGATTCAAATAACATCCCTTTCATTCAAATTCTACTAAAATATTATTTTTATTATGTACTAACTACAATAAACTATTTTAATAATTTTTAGAAAAAATCCTGAAAAATATTATATTTGTAGATGCTCAACTGTCCATTGGAGAAACATCCCGTCAAAAAAAAAAAAATCCTTTATTAGCCAGGCTATTTTTACTTGCTTTTCCCTTTAGGGCTGACAAAAGTTTGAAGCCCGCCAAACCTGGGGACATATCCACTATAATGGGCCTGAGATCTGCATGTAATGTACTGATCACAAGGACGGGTCACTACCCAAAAAATATTAACCTGAATGACTTGGGTCATTACTCATTACCCAAATCATTCACCCCAATTTCACAGTACTAATTTGCAAATTGAACACTTTTATATTTTGGGTTATTTTTATTTTGTCCACTTAAGTTCAAAATTTTGGTTTAATTTATTTTACATTTTATTTTTGCATAAGAACAGTTGCTAAAAGATATCTTGTAAAACAGTTGCTAAAAGAGTGTTTATGGTAGATGATAATACTTAAAAGGCATGTAGTAATTTCAGAAAAAAAAAAAAGAAAAAAAAAAAAAAAGAAGAAGAATGTCCATGCCAGGTTCAGCAAAAGGAGGAACAATTTAAAAGGAATGAAATTTTAGATGGGAAACAGTCACAACAAAATCTACCAATTTTTATTTATTATTATTTTTTTTTTGCATTTTGCATTTTGCTATCAGCACTAGCTGAACACAATTGATATACAAATAGTGGCAGAGACAAAATTTTTTTTAAAGAGGGCCAAGCTAAATATATAATTATATCTTTGTATCCTTAATTCTTTCAATATAAGTGTGTATGACTTTGTGGGTTCCAGTAATCTCAACTATTTAAATCTCTGATGGCTGTATACATAGTTGTCAGTATTGTATCGTGTGTGAAAAGTTCTGTATTGTATCGGCGTATCGTAAGTGCTCATGAATCGTATGATATAGTGTGTGTATCGTATGAATCGTATCGTATCGTAAAATACTTTAAAATGAGATTTTTAAAATGAGATATATAGACAAATGCTTTAAAAAGTTCTGTATGTATCGTAAGATACATAAACAAATGCTTTAAAATGAGATTTTTTGTTAAAATTTGTACTTTTATTTGAATCTTACAAGTTATTAGATTTGTTTTAAACACAAAATTATTAGGTTACTTAATTTAACTTAATAAAATAACATATTCATAAGTTTTTTTTTCCCTCTCTTTCTTCAACAAAATTTGTACTATACATTACACACTTACACTTTACTTTAATATTTACAAATTTATTTTCTATATCATGAATAAGATATTAATTGAAAATATAATTATTTTTATTTTTTTCACTATTGTTATAAGTCCAAGAAACTAGAATGCCAAGAAGAATTGTTTTTAATTATTAAAATAAAAAAAAAAATAAAAAAACAAGAAGAGTTAGTAAATGTTAATGACGATGAAGAAAATTTTAATGAAAAAATAAATTTGCAAAATGATAAACATGATGATAGTATTGACTTAGATGAGGTTGATTAGCCAATATGATGATGAAAATAAATTAATTTTTGGGTCATTTGTTATATTTTATTACTTTTGAATTTAAGCAATTTGAATGTATATGTTATAAACGCGTTTTAGTTTTATTTATTTAGTTAGCTTGTTAAATATTATTACATAAGTGATGAATAAATTAGTCATTAACTAAGTATATTCAAAATTTATAATGAATATATCTTTTATATATGTATATCTATAATTTTTTTATAAGTTTTATTAAGTGTTTGTGTATCTTACGATACACGATACAATACGATACATGATACGGAAAAATAAAAAATCGATTCACGATACGATTCACGTTTTGACAACTATGGCTATATACGAGATTTGAGGTTCAATTATCGTCATACCAAAAACTGATTAGTGTCTTGATCTAATAGTAAAAAGGTATCATTAGAAACAGACATCATAGGTTAAAATTCTCTATAAAAAAAGAGTGTGTATGCTTTTATTTCTGGAAAGCCAAAAAAAAAAAAAGGCTAAAGAATTACCTATATATTTTTATAAATCTATGCTTTAAATGCTCCTAAAATTAATAATTTATATAATATGACCAAAAGTCAATATTAAAATGAAATAAACGAGACAACAATAAATTAAAAAGTATTTAAACTTAATAAAAAGGTAGATAATTGCTTAAAATTTAAGCATAAATATATTTTTAGTCCCTACATTTTGCACTTTTTCCATTTTGGTTTCTTCATTTTATTTTTACCACTTTTAATCCCTAAACAAATTAACGCTTGACATTTAGGTCCTTTCCGTCACTTAACTAATGAAAATTAAAAAAAAAAAAACAACAGAAGAATTAAAATTCAAAAAATACATAAATTTAGATTTGAGTTCATCTTCAACAATAACACAATGAACACAAACCCAGATTTAAATATAACAACATACACCCAAATTTTCTAGCATTTTTTTTTGCCATTTCTTGTCAACCAAACATAAAAACACACAAACCGTGGCATCCAATGGACTCAAGGTAGTGAAGAACTCCATCCTTGAACTTAGATTGGTTTTAAGGAAAATTAAGATACTCTTATACATTTTCTTGGCAACCAAACAAATTTTTCAGTTTCACAAAAAAAAAAAAAAAAATTCCAGATTTGACAACCAACCAAATTTTTGATGTCAATCCTTAGATCTAAACATTTTTCACAAACCCATCAAATCCCCTTATACACAAACCCAACAAATTCTCTATCACAAACCCAAAAACTTCCTTTCACAAACCCATATTATCCCTTTTCAAATTTATCAAAAATCCAAAACAAATATAGCAAACTCAACCCAGATAAAGAGAGAGAGAGATGATAAAGTGAGGAGGGAAGGGGTTTCCAATCTAACTGGAAACCCATACGATAGCGGCGGCGGCGGCGGCAGTGGCGACCTACCACCTCACCACACTCCTCAACCTCACCCTCACACTCATGCCCACTCTCACCACCAGCACTAGCAAGTGATTCTCGGAGATAACAGTGGCGGGGCTGAGGACCATGAAGTCGAAGTCGAAGTCAAGGCGAGCTGAGATGTGGGTCCAAGACAAGAGCTGAGACGTGGGTTCAAGCCGAAGTCGAACAAGTACTTGTGGGAGTAGATTTCGTTTGAGATGAGAGAAGTGGAGGAACTTGCTTAAAGAGTTCAAGTAGGCCAAGCACCAAGATAGAGGGAGAAAGAAAAAAAAAGAGGAAGAAAGAAAGAAGACTAAAGAAAGAAAGGGAGGCAGAGAAATTGAGAGAAAGATCTGGGGAAGAAGAAGAAAAATAAAGAAAAAAAAGAAACTAGGCACAAACATAATAGAGCTAAGTTCCACCATTTTTTTTTTTTTGGTTTTTAATTATGTTTTTTTTTTTTTTTATAATTTTTATAATTTATTCATATTTTTAAAATTTTGACATTATAACATAGGGGAGGGGCATTTTTCAAAAAGCTAGTGGGGGCCTCGGCCCCCACCCCCTCTCTCCACCCCTGTTTGAAAACCCATACTATAGCAAACAAGGACGAAAAAATCTATAATTTTAAAATCTCTCTCCGTTTGCTTGAATGATTAGAGCCACATGGTCAATATTTTCTTTTTGATACTGTTGAAAGCCACCCATGTGAGATAAATATTTGTTGTCAACCAAGCATGTTGTGTTCTTGACGTTTTGGTAGCTTCTAGCATTTTTTTTTAAATTTTTTAATGAAATATAATACACTGTACGAACTCTTTCTCCTCTAACCTCAAGTACTGGTGCCAATTTAGTTACAAGGCTATTAAAAGAAAAACTTGAAATTAAAGAGGCAATGTTATCTTCTATTAACAAATTACACATTCTAAATTCCTTGCACAACATGTCAACAATTTTGTGTGTTTATATATAAATCTTACATGGTTGTATTAACCTAAGTTTTTGTCATATGACACATTCCTTAAAATTCTTCTCATTTAGGCTTCTACCTCATTAAATGTTGAATTTATGTAGTTCATTAATGTACCAATGGAGTAAATCATATATTAATTAGAAAAAAATTTTTAAATAAAATTTATTAATGTCATTAAGAAGAGTTAATTTTTTTTAAGGATATACATGCATTTATTTAACATTTTTACTATATGTGCTGAACTAATTATTTGTATAAAATAATTTATCATATTTATTTTTCTATAATTTATATGAGAAACTATTGATTAGGAATATTATATTTTCTAGATACAAGTTAGCTTAACTAGTAGAGTTTGTTGTCTTTCTCAAAAAAAGAAAAAAAAGAAAAAAAGAAAAAGTAGAGTCTGTTCAGTTGTCGTCAAATAAGAGATCTTGGATTCAAGTGTCATCTACATAAAAAAACTCATTGATATTTTGGTTTGATAAAGAGCAGTCATCATAGAGCAGATACTATAGGATGAAAGTCTATCATTTTATCAAAGTAAAATATGATATTCTTACTTAAGTCTAATAATTTTGACAACAATTGAAACATAATCAAGCAAAAAGAGAAAAATACATTTAAGATAACATGTGATCAAGAGTATAAAAAAATTACTATGTACTTAACATAGGGGAAATAATTAATATTTTTCAATTCATTTAAGACATAATTTCATATTCTTAATTATAATAATCATAACATTTTACATTTCCAACAATGAAGTCTAACATAATTAGAATAATTTTTAAATAATATACTAGCTTTGTTTGGGTAGTGCGGCTGCGTCCGCGTTTTGGGCTTTTTTTTTTTTTTTTTTTTTTAGTCCAGCGCATTATGCACTATTCATTGGTCATGAACAATGATATTAGGCCAATGAACAGTGCTTGAACAGTAATAAACAGTAAAAAAATTATTTTTTTTATTATTTTCAGTTTTCAACAAAATAAGCAGTATCCAAACGCATACTATGTAATGTATATTTTATATAAGTATTAAAAATAATTTTTTTATTAAGATTTTAAAATTGAACTTATAGTAAATACATCAGTTAGTTAAACATAAAAGCAAGAAAAACAAGATTCAAGAAAAACATGAATCATGAAAAACCTAGACAAAAAGTTTGCTTCTATTGTATTTATTCAATTGAAAGGGACCGATAACATTATGAATTTAACCAAACAATCTCGGGTAGACGACTAGAAACAATAACCTGTGTCTCACAAATATAACGCATCTCAATAATTTTCTCTTGTAGGAAAGAGGGTGCACTACTTGTTAATTCATTCCTACAGTTTTCTGTATCAATCATGCAACTATTAGATGCAACTTTTACCGAGAAGTAGTCACAAATTGTCAAAGCAGTTTTTGCATATTCTAGATCACCAAGAATGCTGTTACGAGGCAAACTTCAAATGGCGCTTTTAATACGGGGTCTGTGGTTTTATTGACGAGTGAGCGAATAAGGACCATGGTTTTCTTAGCAGCAACATCTGTTAAGTGAACTGAAATGTTGGTAAGGCCAACAAGGTCGACTAAGGGTGCACGATGATCGGATTGGAGAGTTTGCAAGCAAAAAGGAGGATCTTCATGCCAAAAGCAAACAGAAATAAGCATATTTTCTGATACCTTCACACTTAGCCATGCATTTGTTGGGCAAATCAATAGGATTGCTAGCATAAGAGAGAGGAAAAAGGAGGCAAAAAATGAGGGGGCCATTATGTTAAGTTTAATTTCTTGAGGATGTATAGTGTTTCTGTCAAAATGGGACAATTATGACAAGAAATTTGAGGAATTTCTTATATGTATATATTGGTTGGCTCTTCTGTCAAAATGGGACTATTTTGACTAGTTTGATCTTTCAATTGGTGACATTCATAAAAAAATCTATCATAAAGTAACACTAGAGAAAAGGAAAAAAAAAAAAAAAAAATTCCCCCCACATTTTAACTGTTTGTTCAAATTTGAAGGTTATGTAGTATTGGGATATGATTACGAGTTTTTAAGCTTCTACCTATTTTTTTACCCACACATATATCAAAAAGATCCAAACAATATTATTCAAACTCTTCTACCAAACACTTCCTAAGAATGAGAGAATAGATGATGGAGTCCATAAGTGATTTATTTATTTTTTATTTATCAAATAGGTGAACTTCTAAAATCTATGGGAAAATTGCACCGACATTTCTTGAGGTTTACACTAACTACACTAATTTCCCTACTAATTTTGAATTGTACGTACATCTTCCTTTAAAAAAAAAACCCACTAAACTCACCCCATGCAACTAAACACCATTAAATCCACTAACGAAAATTGGCACATTTAATCATTTGTAATTTAACCCTCACTTTCCCAACACTTATCAATACAGAATTGTACTGTTAACGATTCTCGTTTAACTTTCCACTTCAATTGTTTCTTCAAAAAAAAAAAAGTCCATTTCAATTGGATGATATATTTAAAAAACTCTCATTTGTTTGATTTTCACTTTGTGCAAATTTCGCACGTTAAGCGAGTAGGGAATAAACCAACGCATATTTTAGCTCAATATGCTAAGGGATTAGATAGTTATGTAGCTTGGATAAAGAAAAATCCGATTATCATTGAGTCGGCTTTAGCTAACAATGTATGAAATTTATCTTCATTTTAATAAAGTTACTAGTCTTTTCATTAAATAAATAAATAAATTTTAAAAAAGAATTTATTGATTTAAGCACAAGGTTCACAGTTTCTAGTGACTAATATTGTTATTTATTTTGTTCAATTTCCTCCTGTTGTGCTCTATGCTATGGAAGAAGATGGATGTACTATTGTTAAAGAAGTTCTTGATCTCTTGTGTTGTCTCAAAAATGTTAAGATCATTTCTTGGGGGTAGTAAGTACATGGCTTGGTGTTCTTGGACTTCCACATTTCTTTTCCAGCAGAGTATTCGGATAGTTTAGTTCAATGGCAGAATAATTTGCTTTTCTCCTCTAGTAGTGTGTTGAAATTTAACTTAGTTCAGACTCAAAAAAATAAAAAAAAATAAAAAAAAAAACTACGAGGCAAGCTTAGGTGGAAAGCAATAAGTAATATTTAATAATGACAATGAATTTTAATCATTTGATCTTTAGAAATCTATGTCGTAAAAAATTGTGTAATTTTTCAAATTGTGAGTTCCTCATTGCATTTGGCAAGACTCATCATGGCATTGCTCAAACAATTCTGGAGATCAAACTTCAGATTGTCGGTGCCAAATTGGTGTATATATAGGTATATACAAGGATAAGTTGTAATAATGATGTTGGAGTTTGGAGAATATGGTTTCATTAATTAAAAATTCAAGTTCTGGATTTTTCTAAGTGAAAATTTGAAAATCATTATTTTCGATCGGTCAAAGCTTTGGCTCAATTGATCGAAAACGGTAAAGAAAAAATCCTGGAGTTTTGAATGTCTTGATTGCTGTTCGATCGATTGAAAAGAGCACTCAATCGATTGAAAGTAATTTCGACCAATCGAAAATCGTGAAATAGAATTTTTTGGTGATTGTTCAGAAATGTTGAAGAGGTTTCAAGCATTGTTAACGGTTTTATGAAATATTTTAACTCTCCATACGTGCCTTTTGATGAAATATAATCCTATGAGTATAAATAGAGGCTTATGTTCACTTGAATTGCTGTGGTCATTCTCCTGAATTGCTATCTATAGAACCCAACATCTTGGTTGTATCTTGGGACAAATTTGCGATAACCCTTTAACAACAATAGTGTGGAGGGAAAATATTGTTTAAGGAAAATGATATAGTGCCTCCAAGTTATCTATTTTCTGTTTGTCTTTTGTGTTAACCTTGTGCTTCCATTATTACTTTGTGTAATATCTCCAACACAAATTCTGTAATTGTTATGAAACACAAAACACAAAAGTACAATATCAATGGCTCATGTCAATTCATGTCAACACAAGTTAATTTTTAGTTTGTCAAAATAAAAGAAACCCCAAAAATGATTTGAATCTTGTTTAGATTGGTAAAATTCTAATTTAGTTGATATGGGTCAAACCATTGGGTCCCGCAATATCTCTATAATGCTCCTAAATCCAACAAAATTCATAAACAACTCACAAGGCTAATTTCAGAGATTAAGCAGTTTAATTATTAACTTTCTTTTTATGCTATTAACTTTTGGGTATCATTTACTTCACATAAGTAAGATTGTAGATTCTCAAAAAAAAAAAAGTAAGATTGTAACACCAAGGCGATAACATTTTATTTGCTCCCTTATGACAGATGCTGAGTTTAATGTATTAATTAAATGCAATTTAACAAGATTGATGCAATACTCACAGTGAAAAAGAATCAAAATTAGGCAAATTTTTCCTATAGCCTATACGAAAAGTTTAAGAGACAGAATATGCACATTCCTTCGAATTCACATGCCATGAGAAGAACGTGTTCAGAATATTTCACCACCTCGCTTACCAACCATAGAGACCAAGTTACTGTATCCTTCTATAGACTTTTCAAGAAGTCTCTCTTTTGATCTTTTCTCTTCCCTCAACGCGGCCAGCTCTTCAACCCAACAGTCCTCGTTTTCTTTTGGCCCCACACGCCTTCATAAACCACTATATATATGACCCTCCTAACCATTACATTCTCATTCATAATTCACATTCATCACAGTTCAATCTCATACAAACAGTGCTTTTTAGAGGAAGACAATCTTTTTGGTATTTTAACTTTGAATTTTTTGTTAGCAATGGCACAAGAAATCACATTCAAGGTTTTGGCTATTGTATTTGCTGTGTTAGCAATCTTCTCTTCAAGTGTGATGGCTCAAGATTTTGCACCAGCAGCAGCACCAACACCAGCAATAGAGAAAGGTGCAGCTTACTCTAATGCAGTCTCTGGGGCTATGATTTTTGGGTCTCTGGTTATGTCTATGCTGGCTATGTTGAAGCACTAAGATTGGATCTATGATGATGGATTGATTGATCATTGAGTGATTATTCTTTTGGTGTTTAGAGGGATGGGCCGTGAGGGTATTTCGTTTGTTTCTTATATACTATTATTTATTTTTTTTGTTTTGGGTTAGAGAGAGAATAAAGAGATTCGTATATGTGGTTATTGTATACTCGTTTGTATTTTTCATAATTTATGATTAATGGTATGTGATACATATGTTATATACAAGACTGTTTTACCCAGATTTTTACAAAAAAAATTTGATGGTACACTGTTTACTGTCTTATATAACCTTTTTTTTTTTTTTTTTTTTTTGATCTCTTTTTCTGGGCTAATGAGCAATAAGAACAACAATATTGATGGGATAAATTACCATGTTTTCCATTTTTTTTTTTTCATAATGACTAATTCGGTTTTTTTTTTTTTTTTGCTAAACAATACGGTTTATTGTAATTCAAATAATATCACTTTCATTCAAATTCTACCAAAATATCATTTTTATTACGTACTAACTACAATAAACTATTTTAATAATTTTTAGAAAAAAATCCTGAAAATATTATATTTGTAGATGCTCAACTGTCCACTGAAGAAAAATCCTGAAAAAAAAAAAAATCCTTTTATTAGCCATGCTATTTTTACTTGCTTTTACCTTGATGGCTGACAAAAGTTTGAAGCCCATCAAACCTGGGGAGATATCCACTATAATGGGCCTGAGATCTGCATGCAATGTATTGATCACTAACAAATAGTAACCTGAATGACTTGGGTTATTACTCATTACCCAAATCATTCTCCCCTATTTCACAGTAGCAATTTGCAAATTGAACCCTTTTATATTTTGGGTTATTTTTATCTTGTCCACTTAAGTTTAAAATTTTGGCTTATTTTATTTTACATTTTATATTTGCATAAGAACAGTTGCTAAAAGATATCTTGTAAAACAGATGACAATAATATGAAATTTCTCTTTACAAAAGGAAAAAAAAAAAAAAAAAGAGTATTTATGGTAGATGATAAAACTTAAAAGCCATGTATTAATTCCAGAAAAAAAAAAAGAATGTCCATGCCGTGTTCAGTAAAAGGAGGAACAATTCAAAAGGAATGAAATTTTCCATGGGAAACAGTCATAACAAAATCTACCAAATTTCTCTCTTTTTCGTTGCATTCTGCTATCAGCACTAGTTGAACACAATATACAAATAGTGGCAGATCCAGAATTTTTTTTTTAAAAATGATCAAGCTATAGTTGAACACAATATACAAATAGTGCTCTTATATATCTATATCCTTAATTCTTTCAATATAAGTGTGTATGACTTTGTGGGTTCCAGTTAACTCAATTGATAAAATTTATGATGGTTGTATAAGAGATTTGAAGTTTGATCTCCGTCTACACTAAAAACTGATTAGTGTCTTAGTCTGATGTTAAAGAGGTATCATTAAGAGTGGACGCCATAAACTGAAACTCTCTAAATACAACAATAAATTAAAGAGTATTTAAACTAAAAAAAAAAAAAAAAGAATTCCCATTACCTAAAATTTATTCATATTTTTAAAATTCTGACATTTTAACAGAGGGGAGGTGCATTTTTGAAAAACTAGCGGGGGCCTCGCACCCCACCCATCCCACCCGCGTTTGAAAACCCATACTGTAGCAAACGAGGACGAAAAAATCTATAATTTTAAAATCTCTCTCCGTTTGCTTGAATGATTAGAGCCACATAGTCAATATTTTCTTTTTGATACTGTTGAAAGCCGCCCATGTGAGATAAATATATGTTGTCAACCAAGCATGCTGTGTTCTTGACGTTTTGGTAGCTTCTAGCAATTTTTTTTTTTTTAATTTTTAATGAAATATAATATACTGTACGAGCTCTTTCTCCTTTAACCTCAAGTGTCGGTGCCAATTCAGTTACAAACCTATTAAAGGAAAAACTTGAAATTAAAGAGGCAATGTAATCTTCTTTTAACAAATTTTATATTTTAAATTCTTCGCACAACATGTCAACAATTTTGTGTGTTTATATATAAATCTTACATGGTTGTATTAATCGAATTTTTTGTCATGTGACACATTCCTTAAAATTCTTTTCATTTAAGCTTCAACCTCACTAAATATTGAATTTATGTAGTTCATTGTACTAATGGAGTAAGTGCATATATTAATTAGAAACATTTTTTTAAAGTAAAATTTATTAATGTCATTAAGAAGAGTTTAATTTTTTTGAGGAATTACATGCATTTATTTCACATTTTTACTATATGTGGTGAACTAATTATTTATATAAAATAATTTATCATATTTATTTTATAGTAATTTATATGAGAAACTATTGATTAAGAATATAATATTTTCTAGACACTAGTTAGCTTAAGTACTAGTAGAGTCTATTATTGTCAAATAAAAGATCTTGAATTCAAATGTCATCTATATAAAAAACTAATTGATATTTTGATCTAATAAAGAGCAGTCATCATAGATCGGACACCATAGGATAAAAGTCTATCATTTTATCAAAATGAAATATGATATTCTTACTTAAGTTTAGTAATTTTGACAACAATTGAAACATAATCAAGCAAAAAGAGAAAAACACACTTAAGAAAACAAGTGATCAAGAGTATAAAATAATTACTGTGTACTCAACATAGTCGAAATAATTAATATTTTTCAATTCACTTAAGCTATAAGTTCATGTTCTTAATTATAATAATCATAACAATTTACATTTCCAACAATGAAGTCTAATACAATTAGAATTAATTTCTAAATATCATAGTATGTAATGTGTATTTTACTTCAGTTGTAAAAATAAATTTTTATTAATATTTCAATAGTGAAGTTATAGTAAATACATCAGTTAGTTATATATAAAAGCAAGAAAAACAAGAATTACAAAAAACATGAATCATAGAAAACGTAGGCAAAAATTTTACTTCTATTATATTTATTCAATTGAAAGTGACTTATAACATTATGAATCTAACCAGACAATCTCAAGGTAGATGACTAGAAACAATAACCTGTGTCTCACAAATATAACGCATCTCATTATTCTCTTGTAGGAAAGGGGGTGCACTACTTGTTAATTCATCCCTACAGTTTTCAGTATCAATCATGCAACTATCAGATGCAACTTTTACTGAGAAGTAGTCATGAGTTGTCAAGGCAGTTTTTGCATATTCTAGATCAGCAAGAATGCTGTTACAGAGTTCGAGACAAACTTCAAATGGCGCTTTTAATACGGGGTCTGTGGTTTTATTGACGAGTGAGCGAATAAAGGCCATGTTTTTTTTTGGCCGCAACATTTGTTAAGTGAATTGAAATATTGGTAAGGCCAACAAGGTCGACTAAGGGTGTACGATGATCGGGTTGGAGAGTTTGCAAGCAAAAAGGAGGATCTTCATGCCAAGAGCAAACAGAGATAAGCATATTTTCTGATACCTTCACACTTAGCCATGCATTTGTTGGGCAAATCAATAGGATTGCTAGCATAAGAGAGAGGAACAAGGAGGCACAAAATGAGGGGGCCATTTTGTTGAGTTTAATTTCTTGAGGATGTATAGTGTTTCTGTCAAAATGGGACAATTATGACAAGAAATTTGAGGATATTCTTATATGTATGTATTGGTTGGCTCTTCTATCAAATGGCACTATTTGAATAGTATGATCTTTTAAGGAAAAGAGACCATTTATTTAAGATACTTTTTTTTTGGAAGGAAATTTATTTATTTATTTAAGATACTTAAATGCCAATTAATGCCTTATTTTAGTCTTTCTTTAAAAATATTTTTTTTAATATAAGATAGAAATTCGATTCTAGCTTAATCTAAGTGTATACGTGTGTGAAGCTCCCTCCTGGAGACTTGAACCCTGATCCTTGCCCCCCACACCTTATAAGCGCTTATACTTGTAGATTGACCATCGCGCCAAGGGTGCACAGTGGTATGCCTTGTTTTGGTTATTTAGTAAAAGGAGGAGCAGTTTAAAGGGAAAGAAAAAAAAAATCATTTTAAAATTTCAATAGGTGACATTCATAACAAAATCTATCATAAAGTCACACTAAAGAAAAGGAAAAAAAACGTCCCCCACATTTTAACTGTTTGTTCAAATTTGAGGGTAATGTAGCATTAGGAAAATGATTATGAGTTTTTAAGTTATAGAATTTTAAGAATGAGAGAATAGATGATGGATTCCATAAGTGATTTATTTATTTTTATTTATCAAATAGGTGAACTTCTAAAATTTATGGGAAAATTGCACTGAGATTTCCTGAGGTTTACACTAACTACACTAATCTCCCAACTAATTTTGAATTGTACATACATTTTCCTATTAAAAAAAATAAAAACCACTAAACTCACTCCACGCAACTAAACACCATTAAATCCACTAACGAAAATTGGTAAATTTAATCATTTGTAATTTAACCCTCACTTTCCCAACACTTATCAATACAGAATTGTACAGTTTAACTCTCCACTTCAATTGTTTCTCAAAAAAAAAAAAAAAAAAAAAAAAATTTCTCCACTTTAATTGGATGTTATATTTTAAAAACTCTCGTTTGTTTAATTTTCGCTCTGTGTAGATTTCGAATGTTAAGTGAGCAGGGAATAAACTAGCGCATATTTTAGCTCAATATGCTAAGGGATTAGATATATATATATATATATATATATATATATATCTTGGGTAAAGAAAAATCCGGTTATTATTGAATCGGCTTTAACTCACGATGTATGGAATTTATCTTCATTCTAATAAAGTTACTAGTCTTTTCATTAAATAAATAATTAAAATTTAAAAAGAATTTTTTGATTTAAGCAGAAGGTTCACAGTTTCTAGTGACTAATATTGTTATTTCTTTTGTTCAATTTCCTCTTGTTGTGCTCTATGCTATGGAAGAAGATGGATGTACTATTGTAAAAGAAATTCTTCATCTCTTGTGTTGTCTCAAAAATGTTGAGATCATTTCTTGGGGGTAGTAAGTACATGGCTTGGTGTTTTGGACTTCCACATTTCTTTTCCAGCAGAGTATTCGGATAGTTTAGTTCAATGGCAGAATAATTTGCTTTTCTCCTCTAGTAGGGTGTTAAAAATTAAACTTAGTTCCGACTCAAAAAAAGATTAAAAAAAAAAAAAAAAACCACGAGGCAAGCTTAGGTGGAAAGCAACAAGTAATATTCAATAATGACAATGCATTTCTATGTCGTAAAAAATTGTGTAATTTTACAAATTGCGAGTCTCTCATTGCATGTGGCAAGACTCAGCATGGCATTGCTCAACCAATTCTAGAGATCAAACTTCAGATTGTCAGTGCCAAATTCTGTAACTATTATGAAACACAAAATACAAAAGTACAATGTCAATGGCTGATGTCAATTCAAGTAAACACAACTTAAGTTTTAGTTTGTCAAAATGAAAGAAACCCCAAAAATGATTTGAATCTTGTTTAGAATGGTAAATTCTAATTAAGTTGATATGGGTCACACCATTAGGTCCAGCAATATCTCTAAAATACTCCTAAATCCAACATAATTCTTAAACAACTCACAAGGCTAATTTTAGAGATTAAGTAGTTTAACTATTAACTTTCTTTTTATGCTATTAACTTTTGGGTATCACACTATCACTTACTTCACATAAGTAAGATTGTAACACCAAGGAGATTATATCATTTTATTTGCTTCCCTGTGAAAGATGTTGAGTTTAACGTATTCAATGCAATTTAACAAGATTGATGCAATACTATTAAGTTTTAGATTCTTGTAAACTAGATTGATTAACTTAATTAATTAACCAAGTGAATACTTAGGTTTATTATTCAGATTTAGGTTAAAACAAAACAATCATATCATGCAAAGTAGTGGAAAGTAAAAAACACAAAGAGTTGATGACCCAAGAAAACTAAACCGGTAAAAAATATGAGGAGGATTTAACTTAACTATCTTCAAGGTAAAACATATCCACTATGAAAGAATTAAAGTTTGTACAATAGAACTTAGACCACTAACATCCTATTGCTACATCGAGTAGAAAACTTACTACCACAACCACGTAACAGTTCTGAGTCAACGGATTATTTATTTCTTTGATCCACTGCAACCACAAGTTCTCCTACTTGTGACTTTGAGACTCTACTCAAAGATTTCAGATCTTCTTTAAGTTCTTTATGTAGTAACTGATGCAATCATCAAGCTCTTGACATCAATTTTGCTCTTGATAACCGTAAGTGTGTATGAAAGTAAACACCTCTAGATCTCACAACAGATTCAACATACAGCACATCGAAAAGCCTCTAAAACGTAGCTAGGATTTTTCTTTTTATATGTGAAGTAAAACATAAAACCCTATACGTCAAATGAGCTTGAGCTAAGTTGGAAATTCTGCAAAAAATTAACTTTGCACGATTTTCGACCGATCGAATCTAATTTTCGATCGATCGAGCCTTGCAGAATTTGTCCACTAATTTCTGTAATCACTCGATTTCAACTTTACAATAAAACATACTTTGAGCAAGCCTAAACTTAGACTTTATGTTTTGATCATGGTTTGTCAACACATTACATATTGAAGTTCTAATACATTAGTCACTAAAGTCTTAGAACCTAACAAATACTTACAATAAAAAAGAATGAAAATTAGGCAAATTTTTCCCGTAGCCTATATGAAAAATTTAACCGACAGAATATGCACATTCCTTCGAATTCACATGCCTTGAATTTTAGAGAAGAACGTGTTCAGAATATTTCACCACCTCGCTCACCAACCATTGAGACCAAGTTGCTGTTTCTTTCTATGGACTTTCCAAGAAGTCTCTCTTTTGTTCTTTTCGCTCTTCCCTTAACGTGGCTAGTTCTCCTACCCAAAAGTCCTCGTTTTCTTTTGGACCCACACGCCTTCATAAACCGCTATATATATGACCCTCCTAACCATTACATTCTCATTCATAATTCACATTCATCACAGTTCTATCTCATAAAAATAGTGCTTTTAAGAGGAAGATAATCTTTTTGGTATTTTAACTTTGATTCTTGTTAGCAATGGCACAAGAAATCACATTCAAGGCTTTGGCTATTGTATTTGCTATGGTAGCAATCTTCTCTTCAAGTGTGATGGCTCAAGATTTTGCACCAGCAGCAGCACCAACACCAGCAATAGAGAAAGGTGCAGCTTACTCTAATGAAGTCTCTGGGGCTATGATTTTTGGGTCTCTGGTTCTGTCTATGCTGGCTATGTTGAAGCACTAAGATTGGATCTGTGATGGATTTGATTGATTATTATTTTTGTGTTTAGAGAGATGGGCTGTGAGGGTATTTCATTTGTTACTTATATATTATTTATTTTTTTGTTTTAGGTCAGAGAGAGAATAAAGGAGATTCATATATATGGTTATTGTATAATTTTTTTTCTTCTTCATGATTTATGATTTATGATTAATGATATATGATATATATATATATATATATATATGTTATATATAAGATTGTTTTATCCAGATTTTTTTTTCTTTTAATCTCTTTTTCTGAGCCACTGAATAATGGGAAAAATAATATTAATGGGGAACATTACCATGCTTTTCGTAATTTTTTTTCTCATAATTACTGATATGATTTATTGTGATTTAAACAATATTACTTTCATTTAGATTCTTCCAAAATATCATTTTTGTTATGTACTAACTACAATAAACAATTTTAATAATAGTTAGAAAATAATCCTAAAAAATATTATATATGTAGATGCTCAACTGTCCACTAGAGAAAAATCCTGAAAAAAAATTTCTTTTATTAACCAGGCTATTTTTACTTGCTCTTACGTTGAGGGCTGACAAAATTTTGAAGCCCATCAAACCTGGGGAGAAATCCACTATAATGGGCCTGAGATCTGCATGTAATGTAAAAAAAAAAATCCTTTTATTAGCCAGGCTATTTTTACTTGCTTTTACCTTCAGGGCTGATAAAATTTTGAAGCCCATCAAACCTGGGGAGTTATCCACTGTAATGGGCCTGAATCTGTATGTAATGTATTGATCACAGTAACGGGTCATTACCGAAAAAATAGTAACCTGAATGATTTGTGACATGGATCATTACTCATTAGTCATTACCCAAATCATTCAAGGTGCTAATTTGCAAATTGAACCCTTTTAAATTTTGGGTTATTATTTTTTCGTCCACTTAAGTTCAAAATTTTGGATTATTTTATTATACATTTTATTTTTGCATAAGAACAGTTGCTAAAAGATATCTCGTAAAACAGGTGACAATAATATGAAATTTCTCTTTACAAAAGAAAAAAAAAAAAAAAAAAGAATGTTTATGGTAGATGATAAAAGGCGTGTATTCCAGGGAAAAAAAATGTTCATGCCATGTTCAGTAAAAGGATGAACAATTCAAAAGGATAGGAATTTTCGATGGGTACCATTCATAACAAAAGCTACCTTTATAAAGTCGATCTAAAGAAAATTATTGAAAATTGAGGATAATGTGGTATTTAAAAATTGATAACATTATTATTATTATTTTGATAATTTAACAGTAACGATATGAGACAGGATTTACCCTTATTTGTCTTGGAATACTAAGAAGTATCAACAAATTGAAGTATAAGGTTCTTGGCATTTTATGAGTTAAATTTTGAGAACGATAGAATAGAGGATGGGGTCAATAAAGAAACTTTTTTTTTTGGATCAAATAGATGAACTTCTAAAATTTTTTTAAAAAAAAAAAGGAAAAAAAAAAAGATGAATTTCTAAAATCTAGGTGAACATTGCACTGTCATTTCCTGAGGTTTGCACTGTCTACATTAAACTCCCTCTTAGTTTGAATTGCACATAAACTTCCCTATTGTCTAGAATATACTACACTTATCTCTCATGCAGCTTAACTCCCATTTTAGATTCACTTAAAAATTATAAAACTCCCACTTGACCCTCTATTCAAATGTTCTTTCTTTATTCTGGATTTTTGTTGCTGTTCTATTTAAAGCTTCAAAACCCTTTTGTTATTTTCAGGGTTTTTTTTTCCTTCTTTATTTGTTTTGGTTGCTTTCATGTGTTGGATTTTCTTTTTCCTTCTCTCTCTCTCTCTGCTGTTCCTTCTATTCTTTGCAACTTTTTTTTTTTTTGGCTTCTTTGTGCTGTCTTTTAGGCCTTCTTTCTTTTTTTCTGTTGCATTCTGTTGTCAGCACTAGCTGAATACAATATGCAAATAGTGGCGGAGCTAGAAATTTTTTTCAAGGACCAAGCTAAATATATCTTTATATTTCGGTACCCTTAATTCTTTCAATATAAATTTGTATAACTTTATTTTTGGAAAACAAAAAAAAAAATTGCTAAAGAGATCTACTTATATATTTTATAAATCTATGCTTTAAATACTCCTAAAATTAATGATTTATTTATGATCAAAAGTCAATATTAAAATGAAAATAAAGGAGACAATAATAAATTAAAGAGTATTTATATATATTTTTTAAATGAAGAGGGCCATTACCCAAATTTCTTCATATTTTTAAAATTTTGACATGATAATAGAGGGGAGGGGCATTGAAAGAAAAGAAAAAAAAGGTTATAGTGGGGGCCATGGTCCTCCACCCCTGTTTGATAACCCATACTAAAAAAATAATAAAACTCAAAAAAGAGCTTCATGTTGACTATTATCTATAATTTTAAAATGCCTCTCCGTTTGCTTGAATGATTAGAGCCACATGGTCAATATTTTCTTGTTGATATTGTTGAGTGCCACCCTTGTGAGATAAATATTTGTTGTGAACTAGGCATACAGTGTTATTGACGTATTGGTATGCTATGTTATTGGCACTCGTTAGTATTTTTCTTTTTTATAATGAGATAGTTATAATATACTGTTAATCCCGTAACTTGAATTCTTTTTCCTTTAAACCCCCAAGTACTGGTGCCAATTTAGTTACAACGCTATTAAAGGGAAAACTTGAAATTAAAGAGGCAATGAGACCTTCTATTAACAAATTACATATTTTAAATTCCTTCCATGACATGTCAACAATTTTGTATGCTTATATATAAATCTTACATAGTTGTATTAACTTAAGTTTTTGTCATGTGACACATTCCTTAAAAGTTAAAACTCTTTCCATTTAGGCTTTCACCTCACTAAATGTTGAGTTTATGTAGTTCATTGAATGTATCAAAGGAGTAAATGCATATGTTAATTAGAAATATTTTTTTAAATAAAATTATTAATATCATTAAGAAGAGTTTAAATTGTCTAAGGATATGCATTTATTTCACATTTTTATTATATGTGGTGAACTAATTATTTATATAAAACAATTTTTCATAGTTATTTTTATAAAATTTATATGAGAAACTATTGATTAGGAAAATAATATTTTCTAGATTCCAGTTAATTTAACTAGTAAAATCTGTTGCAGTCAAACAAGAGATCTTGGATTCAAATGCCATCTACATTAGAAATTAATTGATATTTTGGCTTGATAAAGAGCAATAATCATAAATTAGACACTATAGGATGAAAGTCTATCATTTTATCAAACAAGAATATGATATTCATGCTTAAATTTAGTAATTTGACAACAATTGAAATATAATCAAGCAAAAAGTGAAAAACTCATTTAAGAAAACATGTGATCAAGAGTATAAAATTACTATGTCCCTAACATAGTGGAAGTAATTAATATTTTTCAATTCACTTAAGATATAAGTTCATATTCTTAATTATAATAATCATAACAATTTACATTTCCAACAACGAAGTCTAATATAATTAGAATTAATTTCTAAACAATGAAGTTTTTGATAGTTGAATAACAGATCTAGAGTTCAATCTCCATCTACACTAAAAACCAATTGGTGTCTTGGTTTGATGATAAAGAGCTATTATTAAGAACGAATGCCATAAGTTTGAAACTCTCTAAAAAAAGAAGAATTAATTTCTAAATATTATATTATGTAATGACTATTTTACACAAGAATTAATTTCTAAATATTATATTATGTAATGAGTATTTTACACATTCCTTCCGTCGTTCAAAATGCTACTAAATTCAATGTTTTCACTTCTTTTTCTCCCCTTTATCAGGACTTAACAGTTTCTATTTTTTCTTTTTTCTTTTTCATTTCATTTCTTCTAAATTCTTATCTCATGTTTTTTTTTTTTTTTTCTTTTCAATTCTCTTCTTCTTTATTTTGAATAATTAAAAAAAAAAACACTCCTACTAAAACTTCTCATCATGCTTATTTTTTCTGAACAGGTCAGTTGCCAAAATAAAACATAAATAAATGTCTTCTCTTCTTATCCCTCTCTTCATCTTAAGGCATACGTAGAGGTAATTTTCTTAATACTCAATATTTTTTTTAATGTTTTCTTGGTCATATATGTTTGTATATCTATTTTTATTTTACATATAGTTCTTAAAAGATTTTTTTCAATTCTCTTTAGGTGTTCAAACTTGAAACACTCTTCTAATCTAAAATTTGTATACATTTCAAATTGTCATCTCATATATAGAAATAAAAAGAAAGAATAAGTTGAAATTTATTAATTTTTAAGAAAAAAATTGAAGAGTCTCTGAGTACTTGCTCACAGTAATATATTTATTCAATAAAAGGTAACTAATAACATAAAATATACTATTTTGCATGGCCACATGTACATAAGGATTTAACCATAAAATCTCAAGTTAGATGACAAGAAACAAGAAGTTGTGTCTCACAAATATAACCCATCAACTTATTCTCTTGTTGTAGGACAGGGGGATGCATTAGTTGTTAATTCATTGCCACAATATTCAGTAGCACTTACGCAAGAATAAGATAAAGATTTTACCGAGAAATAGTCACGAGCTTTAAACGCAGTTTTTGCTTCTTCTTGTTTGCCAAAAATACTATCATAGAATTTGAGGCAAACTTCATATGATGCTTTCAAATTGGGGTTGGTGGTCTTGTTGACGAGTGAGCTAATATGGGCAAAGGTTTTATTAGCAGCAACATCTTTGAAGTGCATTGAAATATTGGCAAGGCCAACAAGGTCGACTAAGGGTGTACGAGGATTGGATTTGAGGGCTTTCAAGCAAAAAGGAGGACCTTCGTGCACAGAGCAAATACGTTTAAGAACATTTTCTGATACTTTCACGCTTAGCTGTGCATTTGTTAGGAAAATCAAAAGGATTGCTAGAATAAGAGAGAGCAACAAGGGAAGTACAAAAGTAGGGGGCCATTTTGTTGAGTTTGATTTCTTGAGGATTATTGTGTTTCTGTCAAAATTTATGACAAGAAATCTATACTTATGCATCAATTTGCTCTACTGTCAAAATGGAACTATTCTGACGTTTTGGTAGCTTCTAGCATTTTTTTAAAAGGAAAATTTTTTATTTTTACTTTTTGAGATAATTATAATATGCTGTTAACCCTGCAGAACTCTTTCTCCTATAAATCTCCAAGCATTTAGTATATGGGGGAGGTGCTGATTTAGTTACAAGGCTATTAAAGGAAAAACTTTGAAATTAATAGGCAATGTGATCTTCTATTAACAAATTACATATTTTAAATTCAATTCATAGACATGCCAACAATTTTGTATGTTTATATATAAATTTTGCATAGTCGCATTAATCTAAGTTCTTGCCATGTGAAACATTCCATAAGACTCTTCTCATTTAGACTTCCACCTAACTAAATGTTGAATTTATGTAGTTCATTGAATGTACCAAAGGAGTAAATGCATATATTAATTAGAAACATTTAAAAATAAAATAAAATTTAATAGTGTCATTAAGAAGAATTTAAATTGCTTTATTACATGCGGTGAACTAATTATTTATATAAAATAATTTATCATAGTTATTTGTGGGAGGGATTTTCGCCCCACCCCGACAATAGAAGGATTTGTCCTCTTTGGAAACGACGTTGAGCCTATCCTCAAGGTTTTGTTCAATCCCACATCGGGGAGAGACGCCTCCCACATGTGTCTGTGAGTCTTCACTTATAAGGCACATGTGTGAGGCGTCTCTCCCCGATGTGGGATTGAACAAAACCTTGAGGATAGGCTCAACGTCATTTCCAAAGAAGACAAATCCTTCTAATGTCGAGGTGGGGCGAAAATCCCTCCCACATTATTTTTCTAATATTTATAGGAGAAACTATTGATTAGGCAAACAATATTTTCTAAATACTAGTTTGCTTAACTAGTAGAGTCTATTGTCGTTAAATAAGAGATTTTGGATTCAAATATCATCTACATAAAAACTTAATTGGTATTTTGGCCTAATAAAAAGTAATCATCATAGAGCGGACACAGTAGGATGAAAGTCTATCATTTTATCAAAACGAAATATGATATTCTTACTTAAGTTTAGTAATTTTGACAAGAATTGAAACATAATCAAGAGTATAAAAAAATTTTGTATACTTAACATAGTGGAAATAATTAATATTTTCAATTCACTTAAGATATAATTTCATGTTCTTAATTATAATAATCATAACATTTTACATTTCCAACAATAAAGTCTAATATAATTAGAATTAATTTCTAATTATAGTATAGTATGTAATGAGTATTTTACATGAGTTGTAAAAATAATATTTATTAAGATTGTAAAATCGAAATTTTAGTAAATACATCAGTTAATTATATATAAAAGCAAGAAAAACAAGATTTACGAAAAAAACATGAATCATGAAAAACCACTACAAAAAAACTGGCCTATTGCGGCAGGCCAAAACCACCGCAAAAGCCCAAAAGCCCACCGCTAAAGGTCCATTTGGCCTATTGCGGCGGTTCTACCTGCCAACCTTGTGGTGTCGCAATAGCTCTATTGTAGTAGTAACAATAAACACTGTAATAAATCTGTCATTTAGCGGCACTTTTGGCCTATTGCGGCGGGCTAAAAACCGCCGTCATATGAGGTTGCCATTCGGTCAAGTGGCCTTTTAGCGGCGGTCGATAAGCGCCGCTATAGGGTTTATTAAACAACAGACTCTACGCATCTTTTAGTGGTGGTTACGCCCGCCACTATATGTGTGAAGCTTTAGTGGCGGGCCAAAAACGCCAGTATAGGCCTCCAATTATTTCATAATTTTAGTCTTTCAGCGGCGGTTTTTGCCTGCCGCTATAGGTTAATTTTTTTTCCCTTCTAAGTTCTAAAACCACATATCTATTACAAATAACCTGTAGCAATTTTAGCTCCACTAAAACAATACTACAAATGTAACTAGATAACACCACAAATGTCTCCAAACTAACATTATATTAACATAAAATATATTATCAAATACATTAACATTGTCTATAACCATCATCATAAAATTAACAAAAGATAGATGTGGTCCTTTGAATAAAACAACTGCTTAAATTAAGCTAATACCATAATCAAAATTTCAAAGTGTCTAAAAATATCCTTCAACACTTACAAAAAATGCGTTGATAGTTTTATTAATGTTGCGTTGATAGTTTTTCCAATCAATCTGACCAACCATATATATTAATTTATACTATTATCCTTATTTTAATATTTATATTTGATTTATTTTGGTATTTTAAGATTTAGTTTCGATGAATATGAAAATTTGGAATATAATTTATGCATATTATGTGAATTATAATAATTTATTGAAAAAATTGATTAATCAGTTTATAAATGCATGTCCAAATTTTTATAATGTATAAAACATGTTAACACAACCTAACTCATGTGGGTTAAGTTGGTTTCTACACGTATGATGGGTTAAGAATTTCTTAACCAAACAAGGTCTAATTGGGTTAAAAAAAAAAAAAAAAACTTCCAATCCAACCAAACCTAAATTGTGTTTAGAGAGGAATGATATTGTGAAAAAAAAAAAGTTAGAGAAGGATTTAAACTTTAGCTTTGATATCAGGCACATATTTTTTCCTTTAAAAGGAGGACAATGCTAATAGCTTTCAATTTGACATCTAGTGTTTTCCACACTAATGACTAAGTTAGGACAAAATATTTTAGACTGTTTTATATAAATACTTTTGTAAAAATTACAACATTACCCATAAGATTTTGGCCAAAAATATATTAGTAGCAACTATTGTGAATACTTGTACAAAATTATTAATTAGGGGGAAGAAAACTCACTCAAATAAAAATATGGGACAATGTTTTTTTTTTTTTTCCCAATGGAAAGTAAGATTGTAATTTTCATTAATGGGAAAATAATGTTCTACCTCACGGGATAAATCTGAAACAACAAAATATGGAGACTTTTGCTAGTGAGCAAGTGTGTTGCTTCATCGCCTAGTATGAGAAATTCTTATACTCTTCAGAAGCATTGCAGTTGAGCAAGAATGCTGCTGCTAATAATACTGATTGTATAAGGGGCTAGTGAGCTTTCTCTTAATCTCCAAAAACCGCTCCGTCAACGTTCACTTTATACCATCCTTGTGCCGAAGGACACCAACATTGTGATTCTTGTTTTTTATCCAGCGTGAGAGAGAATTCCAATAAATTATTTTGGTTTTGGGAAAAATATGTCTTTGTTGTAATAAAAAAGTGTCTTTCAGTCTTTGATCTTGAAAAATAAATACAAAAAAATCCTTAGTCCTGCAATTTTTATCAATGTTTTTCCATTTAAATTGGATTTAAAGAGTAACGTATATATCATGAAAAATAAAAGAATAGAAGGTTTTAAAGTTTGGTTTTCATAACAGACACATGATTTTTTTTAATCTTTAAAAATAGAAAAAATTATTTTAGACCGTGGAAAAAAAACCAACACTTGTATGACAATATTATAATGGCGAAGATTTTTCCCCCCTTAATAATTCACCTGAATCCGACCCGACCCGCCCGTTTTGCCACGTCTATCCTTAATAAGCATAACCTAAGATTTCTTGTTATAATAGTCCCATTTTGAAAGAATAACTAATAACAAATCCTACATAGCCTTCCCTCAAAACCCTATATATCAAACCCATAATTTGGTGGTAGTTGTTAGGGTCCTTCTTTTATTTATTTATTTATTTATTTATTTTTTTTACACATAATTTTATTTGAGTACCACCTATTTATTTTCAAATACCGTTAAAAAGTTATTGGGTTTTTCCAAATATTTGTTTTTTTTTTTGCTCTATTATTATGTTAATCACAAATGTTTTATATCTCATTATCTAAATTGGGTTATGATATAAAATATCACAAAAAAAGCCAAAAAACTCAAATATTTTATTATTATCATTATTTAGCTAAGCCCAAAACCGGCCCTATGAATCCAATAAACACATCCTATTTTATTTAAAGTCTAAGAATACTTATGTTTGGCAATATTTGAAAAGCCCATAATTCAAATCCATGGCAAAACAATTTTATGGAATTTAAATCCATAAATCAAAGCCTATGGTTTAAACCCATGGCAATTTATTTATCCAAAACCAAATTCACATTAATAATATCAAAGCCCAATTCACATTGGCAATATCAAAACTCAGTTCTCGCTGGCAATATTTAAAATCAAATTCTCATTGGCAACATCAAAGCTCAATTCTCATTGACAATATCAAAGCCTAATTCTCGCTGGCAATATTTAAAACCCAATTCCCATTAGCAATATCAAAACCCAATTCTCATTGGCAATATCAAAAGCCCAACTTACGTTGGTACTATTAAAAACTCAAGCTAACTACTTGGCACTATTTTATCGAAAGCCCAAGGTTATCAATACTTGACAAAATACTATATCATAATTATTTCACTTAAAAGTCCAATAATGAACAATACTTTAGATTCTTAAATCTATTACTATAATATTACAAGCTCATAGAATTTATGAATTGTCTACTCTTAAAACCCATGGCGAACATCTTATAAAAGCCCATGGAAAGATATGATTATTAGACCCATGACATTTATTTATTTCATATTATAAACTCATGTTCACTATCTATCTTATATCACAATATTCATAATATTTATTACTAAAACTTATTATAATTATTCATTCTACATGTCCATTATGATTATCTATAGAATAACTCATGAGAACATCACATTATTCCATTATAGTGGTTGTTACCATATTTATTTAAAACTCATGGTAAATATTATTCTCAAGAACAATATTGGAGGTTATTATTTTAAAAACCCCCAAAGAAAATATCATTTATAAAGTAATCCATAGTAAAAGTTATAAGAAACTAAACAAGTTGTTATTTAAAGCCCATGAGAATTAATACCCAAAATCTATCATAAATATTTATTAAAACTCATGGATTCATTTTATTTCTACTAACAACTAAAGCCCATGAGAGGTAAAAAATCCATAGCAAAGCATGTCTTTAATGCCCATTTTGTAGGCAAAGAATCTCATGAAGTAGGGAACAAGCCCAAGCAAAGAAAGGGCCATGTGGCCCAACTAAAAGTGTAGAAATGGAGCAAAGTTCCAACTCAAAAAGGTCTCCAGCAAAAGGCTTGAAAGTGGGCAACCAACCCTTGTTCATCCCTAACCAAAGTATAGCTAGAAGCCCCTACAAGAAAACCAAGTCTTTGAGGATGAACTAGGGGCTGTGTTATCAGTTTTTTGCTACACTCTACCTGGCGTTGAAAGTGGGCAACCAGCCCTTGTTCATCCCTAACCAAAGTATAGCTAGAAGCCCCTACAAGAAAACCAAGTCTTTGAGGATGAACTAGGGGCTGTCCTATTAGTTTTTTGCCACACTCTACCTGGCGTGAACAGTGTTCGAGGGTTGTCATATCAGCTGAAGTTTAGATAATGATGGGACTCCATCATCTTCCTCAAGACTGTACCTCCAGCGGAAGGGGAGTTGAAATCAAATTATCCAAACTTCAACAAGTTGATGTTATAAATGTTAAAAAAAGTTCAAGACATGATTCATGTGCCAAGTCCATGAATCCAAAAGGGGAAAATTGGGAACATGTGGTTTGGAGGGCATAAAAGAATCTCAAGTGGAACCCCCTGAAGTCGGCTTAGAGCTTGACACCTGGCTTAGGGTGTTAAATCTTACTTCTCGAGGGTCCAAATCTCAGTTGCAGCATTAAGATTCGTTCTTGATACACACCTTAATCATATTGATTCAGCTTAGGCCCAGAAATCCTGACATTAAATGCAAAGAAGCACTCAAAAATCCCATCATTACCCAAAGTAGCAAGGCAGCCCCTAAAGTGAATCTCCTACTTCTAACCAAAATTCTCAAGAAGCTTAACCTTGATTCATCACCTCTGAGTAGTCATACGTTTTTTGGACTCTTGTCAATTAATGCTTCTCTAAAGCTCCATTATAAAAACACAAGCAACTAACCAAAAAAACAACTGGCTACCCCCCTCTGAGACTTTGAGATTCGTTGGCCATTTTTGCTGGTGGTTCAGCTCTCTTTTAGCTCATCACCCATCATCCTTAACCTAGCTAACCTCTCTGAAACTCTTGGTTTGTTTACTACTTTGCTGGTGGTTTAGCTTTCCTCAAGCTCACCACTCATCATCTTTAGCCCACACTCATCTAATCTCAAATACTCTTTTCCCCTTTTCACACAATCACAACCCATAAATGTCTCTCAACTAGTCATAAACAGCCCACCACTCACAAAAAGCCTTAACCTCAATGTTAATCCCATTCCACCCACTCAAAATAGCCTATATTACCTTATTCATTCTTTATGCAGACACATTCACCAAAATTTTAGTTTAATACTTGCTGCATTGAACTGGGATCTTTCTCTCCCTTCATTCCATCTTATTTTTCCTCTTTTATTTGTAACAATGGAGCCTTTAATCCTCGTTTATTATTATTATGATGAAGGCCATAATGTTTTGGATACTATAAAAGTTTTCCCTTATGTTGACTTAATAATAATAAGGAAAACATATGATTTTTACCATGTAAACACACTTATTAACCTGGAATTACTCTATTGTTGGAGACAATACCATACCTCTAGAAGATTTATTTGAACTATAATGCTGTAAAATGACTAATAATATAACAAACTAACAACAATAATGTGTTTATTGTGCTTTATTGTTATTTTCTTGCTTGGGCAGACTTACACAACACCGAAAGCCTTTGGGCTTTATTTTAAGGGCCCATTGTCGAGTTTCGGCTTAACTATCCCATATTCTATTTGGGAATATCAAAAATTTTTCTCTCAACAGTATTAAAGTATGAAAAAAATGGCCTCTCCTTTTGTGCCTCGTTGTTGCTCTCAGAAGTTGTGCTTCATGATATTTACTCTCCTCATAGAGACCTCTGACCCCATGTTAAATCCGCAGAATGAATTCTGCCACCAATTCTATACATGAATCTATTGTTGACGATATAGAATATGGAAAGGATGCATGAAAAGCTGGTGACTACGTAACTGTAGTAGTAGCAGCTGATAGTTGCCTTAGTTACAATGGTGACTGTAGAGATGCAATAGCAACTAATGCAACACCTCTCCTGCGAGAAAATAAATAAGTGTCTTATTATTGTGAGACACTTTTGCTTCTTTCAAAATGCCTATCAGGTCTTAGCTATCATCATGTGCATGTGGCCATGCAAAATAAAATATTTGATATTATCAGTCACATTCTGTTCAATCGAATGTGATAAAAGGTATAATTTTTGTATTGTTTTCTTTCCTTTTTTTTATTTATTTATTATTTAAATTGTTGCTGAATTAAAAAGGAGATTTTTGGTGATAGTAAAGGTAATTCCACGTGTATTTGATTCATATTTTTGTATTTATTTGATTCACATTTTTGTAGTTTGTAATAGATATTATAGGATTTGAAACGTGTTTGCTCTATAATAAGTGTTTTTTATGATTAATATCTACGATTGAATTTTATATATTTTATTTATCAACAAAAAGAAATCAGTAATTGAGTTAATTAGAATCTAGTTTGAGTAGTCTTTGGACATAAATTACTAGCCTCGCACGATCACATAAGCATAGGTGTGGGAAGGGATGTGTCCATTGGTGGTAGACATAATGCTAATGGGCGGTTCCTCATCAACCACGTTAACCCAAGCCTATCACAAATCTTTTATTTTTTTGTGCGTGAATGTGTTCTCACAGTTAAATTGTTAGCCGCATATGGTTGTCATTGCTACATTGCCTAACCAGAAAGCTTTAAAACTTCAAAGACATTATGATATATATATATATATATATATATATATGTATGTATGTATGTGTGTGTATGTATGAACAAAAGCATTAAAACTACGAATACTATTACTATCATTTGTATTGCATATTAGAGTTCTAAACAACATGTTTTACATTTTTAACCTTTTTGGATAATGACAGTAATTTATTTGTTCCTCCAATGATATGGAGCAATTAAATAATACTATAAGTGTGATCTTGTGAATTTATTAATTCATGTCAAAAGTTGCCCAGAATGAATTCAAATTAATTGGTGAGTTTTTTGTTGTCATTGGGATAAAAGATCTGGCCAATTTGAGTATAAATCCCACCTACGCCTAAAAGGAACACGGTTATTAAATGATAAATATATATATATATATATATATATATATATATATATATATATGAGATAAAGTGATCAGATTTCAAATCCTAATGCATTTATTAAAATAAAATTTACAAAAATGTGAATCTAGAAAGAAAACCAGACTTGTATAAAACACACAAAAACAAAACAACATTTTAAACTTATATATTATATTAATTCAATAGAAGGTGATGCATAATATCAAATATTCTGTACTTCATGGCCACATGCACATGAGTATTTAGCTATCTCCTGACAGGAGTTTTAAAACAAAGGGATATTAATATCAAATGTTCTATATTGCATGGCCACATGCGCATGAGGATTTTTTTAGCCAATTTTTGTTAGGCTATTTGAAACACGCAGCAGTGTCTTGAAGTAGTAGTTATACACTCTTTTATTCATTTCTTGGAGAGGGACTGAGTCGGGGGATCCTAATTCATCGCTACAATCAGCATTGTAAGTGAGGATACGTGCAGCAGCAACAAATACTTTTTCGTAGTGACCAGCTTTCAATGCTTTCTTTGCAGCTTCTGTCTGGTCAATAATATTTACATACATTTCATGGCAGATTTCATACTGCGCTACATATGAGGGGACCATGGTCTTGCGTTTGAGTAAAGCCATAAGCTCAATGGTTTTATTAGCAGCAACAGCAGCTTGGTTAATTGAAATCTTGGTAAGGCCAATAACGTGGACTAAGGGTGTAATAGGATAGGATTGGAGGGCTTTCAAGCAAACAGGAGAATGTTTGTGTTTAGAGCAAATATCATTCAGCACTTTTTCTGATAAAGTGTACTGTGAATGTGCTGGGCTAATGAATAGGATCGTTAGCATAAGAGAGAGCAAAAAGGAGAGATAAAAAGACGGGGCCATTTCTTTCTTCCTGCACTAACAACAATGGTTGGGTTTGATTTCTTGAGGATGTATTCATGGGTTTCAAGGGAAGCTTATATAGTAGTAGGTTGTTTGTTTGTTTTCTTCTTTTAATGAAATGTAGGGTCCATTTGTATAAGCGGTTGCAAAACGGTGTTTTTTGTTTAAAATGAATGTTTGTGAAAAAAGGTATGAGGAGTTGCTGTTGTGAAACAGAGTTTTAGATTTTAAAAATGCAATTTTAAACTCCCAAAATGCTTAACCAAACCAACCAGTGTAGCCAGAGTTTGTTATTCTTTCAAAAATAGGCTGAATATGACCAGAAATCTAGGGATATACTTATTAAGTGGGTGGTATTGACTTGGCATATATGATTTAAGTGTGTGTATATATATATACACACACATATATGGTTTTCCTTTTAAATTGTATTTAAAGAGGAACGGTATTATGGCAAAAAAATAAAATAATAATAAAACAACATCAACAACAAAAGTGATGGTATGGTGAATAGAAAATACTTCTCTTATGTCAACATTACCGTACCCTTATAACAAAAAAGGGTAGTACATAATTTGTTGATGAGCAAGAGATGATGACATAGCATATGTGAACTGTTAAACAAGTCAGCTTGGCTGCATGATCATGAGCCGAGCAAACCTCAAAATCGATCCCTTTGTTCAAGCTGCCCTCTCAAGTCTCAACTAGTTAGAGCAACTAATCTATGAAAAGAAATGATCTCTATGATTCCTCCCAACATTTAGATTAAAAAACGTTTAATTGACAATCGACATAACTTGTATGTTGGAAAATAAAATCTGAATCAAGACACATAAGAAAAGGAAAAAGAAAATGTAAATCAAGAAAACAGAACAAAAAAAAATTTTACTTTTATTATATATATATATATATATATATATTTGATGTGAAATTCATTATATTTATTCAAAAGAATGTAACCCATAATAGCAAATATGCTTACCTTCTTCATCGAAAAAAAAATGCTTACCTTGCATGGCCACATCCGAAAAAGGCTTTCATTGGCTAAAGATAGATGTATGGAAACAAGCATCAATGTCTCACAACTACGGTGAGTAAACTTATTTTATAAATAATATTCTTGGTTTACACAACAAATAAGATTGGACTTTTTTTTTTTTTTTTTTTTTTGAGAAACAAATACATTGGGTGGGGATATACAGGGCCTTTCTCTCTATAAAAGAGACTCAAACTTAACTCATTTGCTATTTGCATATGACAGTTTGCTCTTTTGTAGGGCTACTTCTGATGAATGTGTAAAATTTTTGAATATTCTAGAAACCTATGAGAAAGCTTCAGGCCAAAAGTGAACAGAAATAAGACGGCAATTTTCTTTAGTAAATCCATTATAAAGAGCACCAGACAAAATTTTAAGGATGCTATGGGTTTGCAGTATTTGGGACTTCTATCTTTTGTTAGGAGGCGAAAAAAGGAAAGCTTCAGCTACATCAAAGAAAGGGTATGGTGAAAACTACAAGGCCGGGAAGGTAAACTTTTATTTCAAGCAGGACGAGAAATTCTTCTCAAATCAGTAATATAGGCCATACTAACCTTTGCCATGCGGAGCTTTAAATGAACTTGGCTTGTGTCACGATATAGAAGCTCTGATCAAAAAGTTTTGGTGGGAACAACGAGGTGATTGAAAGAAAATCCATCGACTTAAGTGAGACGAGATGACTAAATCAAAAATGAACGGAGGAATGGGATTCAAAGACCTAGCTCATTTTAATGATGCTTTACTTGCTAAACAAGCATGGAGGTTAGTGCACAACAAATCCTCCTTTTTCTACAAGGTGTTTAAAGCTCTTTTTTTTTTTTTTTTTTTTTCCAAATAGTACTATTATGGAAGCATACAATTCTAGAGTTGATTCCTATGTTTGGATATGTATTTTCCAGGGTAGAGATGTTATTCTAAGAGGCTCCCATTGGCAAATAGGGAATGGTGATTCAGTGAAGATATGGCAGCACCACTAGTTGCTGAGGAAGCACCCCCAGATGGTTTCCTCTCCAGCTGTGGCGTCTATGGAAGAAAATACAGTTGTGAAGATAATTGATCTCGAGTCAGGCAATGAAGCAATGGCCTGATTGATGGTATTTTTGCTCCCCAAGAAGCTAAGATAATAAAAAAAAAATCCCATTAGCTCGTATGGAATTCGAGGATACCTTGTACTGACCTCTCTCCCCAGATGGGAACCACACATGCAAGTCAGGTTATCTTTTTTTGAAAGCAGAGGCATAATTATTCCCTCTAGAAATTGAGCCAAATTGTGATAAAGATCTATGAAGGGAAGTGTGGTCTTTACAGGTTCCAAATAAGGTGAAGAACTTTTTTTTTTTTTGAGAAAGAAACTGAAGTGTTTATTAATTCAAAACAATTACATCCAAATCTAAAATTGAAACAATATGCGATAGGACATTTTCCATTCATACTTGAAAATCTGGTATGCGTAATGCATTTTTTGCCAAACTATGAACAACCCTATTGCCGTTTCTCTTAACATGAGAATACAACAATCGTTCAAAACTATTAGCAACCCTTTTCACATTGTCTACCAGCAGACCTATTGGAGATAGGCTACACTTTGTTGACTTCAAAGCTTTAATCAAACCAAGAGAATCTCCTTCAAGAATAGCTCTTTGAAAACCCAATTCACGTGCAAAGGACACTGCCTTCAGAGCAGCTAGCGCCTCTACCTCGTCAGGTTTGTAGGCTTGAGGAATTTTCTCTGAACAAGAAGCCAACACAGCTCCATTATTATCTTGAATTACCACTCCAATTCTGGACTGATTTGATTCACTGAAAACAGCTCCGTCAAAGTTTACTTTCACCAAACCAACTTGCAGACTTGTCCATCTTGAGCCTCCAATATTGCTGTCCGTAATCTGCACTTCAGGATTCTGCCAGTCAACTCTAAATTGTACCAGTTTTTGCTTTGCTTGTTCAGCCACTTGATGGAGCGGAACAGCTTGTTGGTTCACACGAACTTTGTTTCTTTGATTCCACACCATCCAAGCCGTATAGACAAATAACTCAAGTGACTTTCCTTCAGCAATCAGCCATGACAGAAGCTCCTTCACATCTGTAAACTCCACCTCAGACCTGAAACACCAAACTTCGCCCGCACCCCAAACCTTATCTGAAGAACTTGATATGGCAAACTTGTAGAAATTCCATGCCTAATAAATCAAATTTGGTTCGTCTAACTATCATAGACAACCCCACTTGTGATTGCTGTTAATTAGCACCAGAGGACCCAACTACACACCCTTTGGTCTTGTTGGGCTAAAACAAATTGATCCCAGTTAATTAATTCAATTACCCTAGTTGATTAATTAAGTCAAATTACATGCAAATCGTGAAGGCACTAACAAATTACCAAAGAAACTAAATGCAATAGAAATTAAATTGACATAGTGATTTGTTAATGAATGAGAAAAACCTCACGCAAGGCGAAAAACCCACTGGGTGATTTTCAAGTCACCATTCCCAAGAATCCACTAATCAACAATCAAGTGGTTACAAGTATAAGGAGTCTTACCACTACCCTAGTCTATCCCAAAATACCAACCTCAGTTGAACATTCACCCCAAAACTCAATTAGACTTGATCTTGTAGAAGATTTTTTTGCTTTGCACAAACCTCAAATCTGTGACTAACTCCTATGCATGGATCCCAATACGTGACTAACTCCAACAACTTAATTAATTATTGTTGGCTGTAAAATTCTTCACTTCATAGACGTTGAAAATTAGGAAGCACTTCGTTATAAAACCCTAAGGCGTATAAACGCAGAAGCTTCTCACAGAGTATATAAGTTCTGAGTCTTTGTTTTTGTATTTGATGACTTTTAAAATAAGCCTTATATATGACTAGGGTTGTAGAAAGAGAAATGTTAATCATTCAAGTCATCATGAGCCGAAATTTAGATCTGAAAATTTTGAATTCGTAAATCTCAATAGATCAAGTTTGTATTGAGCTAGTGTCGAGCTTCCTCATTAAATCTCGATAGCAGCTAGTGTCGAGCTTGTGTCGAATTTTAATGAAATGGTTTTTCTTCACTTGTTTCTTAGAACACTTTACATGTTTCTAATGATACCACTTGTAAAGTAAACTTCACAACTTGCTGATATATTAGACCCAGCTTAAATCTACCAAATTACAACTAAAATGCGTTTTGTCAAAAGATTAACCAAAGCATAGAAAATATGACCCAAGTAATATTTTTTATTATTATTTAAATTGTGTTTAGAGAGGAATGGTTTTGTGAAAAAAATAAATGAGAGTCAAACTTTGGCTTTGATATTAGACATATTTTTTCCTTTAAAAGGAGGACAATTCCAATAGCTTCGTAGCTCAATTTGACATCTCTTAGTATTTTCCACACAAATGACTAAGGAAAAAATATTTAGACCACTTTATATAAATACTTTTGTAAAAATAACAACCTTACCTTTATGATTTTAGCCCAAAAAAAAAAAAACATTATAGTAATTATTGTGAATACTTGTACAAAATTATTAATTAGGGGGAAAATGTTTCTTTTTTTTTTAAATGGAAATTAAGATTGTAATTCTCATTCATGTGAAAATAAATGTTCTACATCACGGGATAAATCCGAAACAACAAAATAGGGAGACTTCTGCTAGTAAGCAGGTGTGTTGCTTCCTCACCTAGTATGAGAAACTATATTATCCAAAAGCATTGCAATTGAGCAAGAACATTGCTGATGATAATATTGATTGTAGAAGGTGTTAGGTTTTAAATATTTAGGATTAAATGTTTAAAATTCTTCATTTATGTATGTTGGCAAACTGAGATCAAAACATATCCAGATTAGGTGTTAGATATTGTTCATGATGGTTCAAGTCAAGATTCAAGAACATGCAAGTTGCAGAAAGAAGAGTTCAAAATTTGTGATGCTTGACTGATTGAAATACATATTCGAATGATCGAAAATCACAGAATGCGAATTTCAGCTCAGGCCTAAAGCCACGAAAATGTTTAGGGTTTAAGTGAAACACGACTAGGTATAAAAGGAAAACTCTAACTACATTTTAGAAGTTCTTGGAAGTCTTGTGAGTTACTCCTGTAAAATTTGTGAGATTTCTGTAACCTTCTAACTCAACAAGCATCTACTGGAATTAGATTTAAAATCAAAAACTGGTGGAAACAAGTTGTTGTATAAGATTTAGTACTAAAGGTGATCTAAAACCTTTGAGGGGTATCTTAAAGTCACAAACGGGGGTGTTTGTGGTATGCAAATTTAAGATAAAATAGTCCGTGGATTTGGAGTTGTACGTGATCGTGTGAGTAAGTTCTACAAGAGGTTGTTTTAGATTTAAAATCTATTGTAATCTTCCATTTTATCTTAATTGATTTGTTTACCTTGAGGATAGTTAGGTCAAATTCTCCCCAGCTTTTTTACCTTGAAACTGTTGGTTTTATTGGTTTTCTTGGATGATTGTATCGCTTGTCTTCTCTACTTTTTTGCACTTAGTGATATGATTGTATGTGTGTAACTTAGATATGAATAATCAACCTAAGTTACTACTTAGTTAATTAATTAGGTTAAACGATCTAGTTTTAAGGGGTATAAACAAACAAATAGAAGGGGCTATTGAGCTTCGTCTTAATCTATAAAAATCACTTCGTACATCAACGTTCACCTTATATGAACCTGGTGCCAAAGGACACCAACATTGTCGCTCTTCTTTATGTCCAACATGACAGAGGAGAAAGAATTTGGTATCAAATAATACCATGTCAGTGGTATCAAAATCCCATAAGTGTGAGACATATCAACAAAAAATAACTACCCTACTAACAAATGAAAGACATGTGTTTAATTATTTTTATTCATGTTTTGAGTCATTGGTCTTGAAAAATGAATACAATAACAACAACAACAACAAAAAATCCACCTGCAATTTTTATTAATAGTTTTCCATTTAAATTGGATTTAAAGAGAAATCATTTCATAAAAAATAAAAGAATAGAAGGTTTTAAAGATTGGTTTTCATTACAGAAAAATTATTATTTTTAATCTTTAAAAATAGAACGGATTATTTTAGGCCGTGAACAAAAAATCAGCATTGGTATGATAATATTATAATAGTGAAGATATTTTTTCCCTCTATACTTCATTAGTACAAGAGAGGAGGGAGTTAAAACCTGTATGTTATGGAAACACTAGGAAGTGAAACCTATATGTTTTGGAAACACTAGTAAGTGTTTGCTACAGGACTTTTGGCTATTATAATAGTAAAGAGAAAATACTTATCTTATATCAATAATACAACCTTACCCTATGATTTTATTTTTAGCAAAAGAAATTATAGTAGCTAAAAAAATTATATTATTTGCATGATGACATGGCATATGAGAACTCTCAGCTAGGCCAAATGATGAGTCGTGTTGATCTCTTAACAAGCAGCCTCTGTTTGAGCTACCCTCCCAATTAACTAGTTAGATTAACTAATCCATGGATATTGTTTCTCAAAAAAAAAAAAAAAAAAAAAAAAGCCATGGATACAAAAATATGTATTTTTTTATCGAATAAAGGCTTCATGGTAGTAATAATTTTTTTTTTATAACGAATATAGGTTTTATAGTAGTAATTTATTTGTTCCTTCAACGATATAGAGCAATTAAAAAAATATTATAAGAGTGATCTCGCGGCTCATTAATTAATGTCAAAAGGTTGCCTAGAATGGATTCTGATTAACTCAATTAGTAAGTTTTGTTGTTGTTGTTATTGTTAGATAAAAGATCTGGCCAATTTGGGTATAAATCTCACATATGCCTAAAAGGAACCCATATACGATCTTGGTTAAATGATAAAAAAAAAAAAAAAAATCATTTTAAAGTGAACACATTTCAAATCATATAGTATTTATTAGAAAAAAAAATTACAAAATGTGAATCAGGAAAGAAAACCAGACTTGTATAAAACACACAAAAACAAAACAACATTTTAAACTTATATATTATATTAATTCAATAGAAGGTGATGGATAATATCAAATATTCTGTACTTCATGGCCACATGCACATGAGTATTTAGCTATCTCCTGACAGGAGTTTTAAAACAAAGGGATATTAATATCAAATGTTCTATATTGCATGGCCACATGCGCATGAGGATTTTTTTAGCCAATTTTTGTTAGGCTATTTGAAACACGCAGCAGTGTCTTGAAGTAGTAGTTATACACTCTTTTATTCATTTCTTGGAGAGGGACTGAGTCGGGGGATCCTAATTCATCGCTACAATCAGCATTGTAAGTGAGGATACGTGCAGCAGCAACAAATACTTTTTCGTAGTGACCAGCTTTCAATGCTTTCTTTGCAGCTTCTGTCTGGTCAATAATATTTACATACATTTCATGGCAGATTTCATACTGCGCTACATATGAGGGGACCATGGTCTTGCGTTTGAGTAAAGCCATAAGCTCAATGGTTTTATTAGCAGCAACAGCAGCTTGGTTAATTGAAATCTTGGTAAGGCCAATAACGTGGGCTAAGGGTGTAATAGGATAGGATTGGAGGGCTTTCAAGCAAACAGGAGAATGTTTGTGTTTAGAGCAAATATCATTCAGCACTTTTTCTGATAAAGTGTACTGTGAATGTGCTGGGCTAATGAATAGGATCGTTAGCATAAGAGAGAGCAAAATGGAGAGATAAAAAGACGAGGCCATTTCTTTCTTCCTGCACTAACAACAATGGTTGGGTTTGATTTCTTGAGGATGTATTCATGGGTTTTGAGGGAAGCTTATATAGTAGTAGGTTGTTTGTTTGTTTTCTTCTTTTAATGAAATGTAGGGTCCATTTGTAGAAGCGGTTGCAAAACGGTGTTTTTTGTTTAAAATGAATGTTTGTGAAAAAAGATATGAGGAGTTGCTGTTGTGAAACAGAGTTTTAGGTTTTAAAAATGCAATTTTAAACTCCCAAAATGCTTAACCAAACCAACCAGAGTAGCAGATTTTGTTATTCTTTCAAAAATGGGCTGAATATGACCAGAAATCTAGGGATATACTTATTAAGTGGGTGGTATTGACTTGGCATATATGATTTAAGTGTGTGTATATATATACACACACATATATGGTTTTCCTTTTAAATTGTATTTAAAGAGGAACGGTATTATGGCAAAAAAATAAAATAATAATAGTAAAACAACATCAACAACAAAAGTGATGGTATGGTGAATAGAAAATACTTCTCTTATGTCAACATTACCATACCCTTATAACGAAAAAGGGTAGTACATAATTTGTTGATGAGCAAGAGATGATGACATAGCATATGTGAACTGTTAAACAAGTCAGCTTGGCTGCATGATCATGAGTCGAGCAAACCTCAAAATCGACCCCTTTGTTCAAGCTGCCCTCTCAAGTCTCAACTAGTTAGAGCAACTAATCTATGAAAAGAAATGATCTTTATGATTCCTCCCAACATTTAGATTAAAAAACGTTTAATTGACAATCGACATAACTTGTATGTTGGAAAATAAAATCTGAATCAAGACACGTAACAAAAGGAAAAAGAAAATGTAAATCAAGAAAACAGAACAAAAAAAAAAAATTTACTTTTATTTTATATATATATATATATATATATATTTGATGTGAAATTCATTATATTTATTCAAAAGAACGTAACCCATAATAGCAAATATGCTTACCTTCTTCATCGAAAAAAAAAATGCTTACCTTGCATGGCCACATCCGAAATAGGCTTTCATTGGCTAAAGATAGATGTATGGAAACAAGCATCAATGTCTCACAACTACGGTGAGTAAACTTATTTTATAAATAATATTCTTGGTTTACACAACAAATAAGATTGGACTTTTTTTTTTTTGAGAAACAAATACGTCAGGTGGGGATATACAGGGCCTTTCTCTCTATAAAAGAGACTCAAAACTAACTCATTTGCTATTTGCATATGACAGTTTGCTCTTTTGTAGGGCTACTTCTGATGAATGTGTAAAATTTTTGAATATTCTAGAAACCTATGAGAAAGCTTCAGGCCAAAAGTGAACAGAAAAAAGACGGCAATTTTTTTAGTAAATCCATTATAAAGAGCACCAGACAACATTTTAAGGATGCTATGGGTTTGCAGTATTTGGGACTTCTATCTTTTGTTAGGAGGCGAAAAAAGGAAAGCTTCAGCTACATCAAAGAAAGGGTATGGTGAAAACTACAAGGCCGGGAAGGTAAACTTTTATTTCAAGCAGGACGAGAAATTCTTCTCAAATCAGTAATATAGGCCATACTAACCTTTGCCATGCGGAGCTTTAAATGAACTTGGCTTGTGTCACGATATAGAAGCTCTGATCAAAAAGTATTGGTGGGAACAACGGGGTGATTGAAAGAAAATCCATTGACTTAAGTGAGACGAGATGACTAAATCAAAAATGAACGAAGGAATGGGATTCAAAGACCTGGCTCATTTTAATGATGCTTTGCTTGCTAAACAAGCATGGAGGTTAGTGCACAACAAATCCTCCTTTTTCTACAAGGTGTTAAAGCTCTCTTTTTTCTTTTTTCTTTTTCCAAATAGTACTATTATGGAAGCATACAATTCTGGAGTTGATTCCTATGTTTGGATATGTATTTTCCAGGGTAGAGATGTTATTCTAAGAGGCTCCCATTGGCAAATAGGGAATGGTGATTCAGTGAAGATATGGCAGCACCACTAGTTGCTGAGGAAGCACCCCCAGATGGTTTCCTCTCCAGCTTTGGCGTCTATGGAAGAAAATACAGTTGTGAAGATAATTGATCTCGAGTCAGGCAATGAAGCAATGGCCTAATTGATGGTATTTTTGCTCCCAAAGAAGCTAAGATAATAAAAAAAAATCCCATTAGCTCGTATGGAATCCGAGGATACCTTGTACTGACCTCTCTCCCCAGATGGGAACCGCACATGCAAGTTAGGTTATCATTTTTTGAAAGCAAAGGCATAATTATTCCCTTTAGAAATTAAGCCAAATTGTGATAAAGATCTATGAAGAGAAGTGTGGTCTTTATAGGTTCCAAATAAGGTGAAGAACTTTTTTTTTTTTTTTTGAGAAAGAAACTAAAGTGTTTATTAATTCAAAACAATTACATCCAAATCTAGAATCGAAACAATATGCGATGGGACATCTTCCATCCATACTTGAAAATCTGGTATGTGTAATGCATTTTTCGCCAGACTATGAGCAAACCTATTGCCGTTTCTCTTAACATGAGAATACAACAATCGTTCAAAACTATTAGCAACCCTTTTCACATCGTCTACCAGTAGACCTATTGGAGATAGGCTACACTTTGTTGACTTCAATGCTTTAAACAAACCAAGAGAATCTCCTTCAAGAATAGCTCTTTGAAAACCCAATTCACGTGCAAAGGACACTGCCTTCAGAGCAGCTAGCGCCTCTACCTCGTCAGGTTTGTAGGCTTGAGGAGTTTTCTCTGAACAAGAAGCCAACACAGCTCCATTATTATCTCGAATTACCACTCCAATTCTGGACTGATTTGATTCACTGAAAACAGCTCCGTCAAAGTTTACTTTCACCAAACCAACTTCCGGACTTGTCCATCTTGAGCCTCCAATATTGCTGTCCATAATCTGCACTTCAGGATTCTGCCAGTCAGCGCTAAATTGTACCAGTTTTTTCTTTGCTTGTTCAGCCACTTGATGGAGTGGAACGGCTTGTTGGTTCACACAAACTTTGTTTTTTTGATTCCACACCATCCAAGCCGTATAGGCAAATAACTAAAGTGACTTTCCTTCAGCAATCAACCATGACAGAAGCTCCGTCACATCTATAAACTCCACCTCAGACCTGAAACACCATACTTCGCCCGCACCCAAAACCTTATCTGAAGAACTTGATATGGCAAGCTTGTAGAAATTCCATGCCTAATAAATCAAATTTGGTTTGTCGAACTATCATAGACAACCCCACTTGTGATTGCTGTCAATTAGCACCAGAGGACCAACTACACACCCTTTGGTCTTGTTGGGCTAAAACAAATTGACCCCAGTTAATTAATTCAATTACCCTAGTTGATTAATTAAGTCAAATTACATGCAAATCGTGAAGGCACTAACAAATTACCAAATAAACTAAATGCAATAGAAATTAAATTGACATAGTGATTTGTTAATGAATGAGAAAAATCTCACGCAAGGCGAAAAACCCACTGGGTGATTTTCAAGTCACCATTCCCAAGAATCCACTAATTAACAATCATGTGGTTATAAGTATAAGGAGTCTTACCATTACCCTAGTCTATCCCAACATACCAACCTCAGTTGAACATTCACCCCAAAACCCAATTAGACTTGATCTTGTAGAAGATTTCTTTGCTTTGCACAAATCTCTAATCTGTGACTAACCCCTATGCATGGATCCCAATACGTGACTAACTCCAACAACTTGATTAATTATTGTTGGCTGTAAAATTCTTCACTTCATGGACGTTGAAAATTACGAAGCACTTTGTTATAAAATCCTAAGGCGTATAAACGCAGAAGCTTCTCACACAGTATATAAGTTCTGAATCTTTGTTTTTGTATTTGATGACTTTTAAAATAAGCCTTATATATGACTAGGGTTGTAGAGAGAGAAACGTTAATCATTCAAGTCATTATGGGCCGAAATTCAGGTCTAAAAATTTTGAATTCGTAAATTTCAATAGATCAAGTTTGTATTGAGCTAGTGTCGAGCTTCCTCATTAAATCTGGATAGCAGCTAGTGTCGAGCTTGTGTCGAATTTTAATGAAACAGTTTTTCTTCACTTGTTTCTTAGATCACTTTACATGTTTCTAATGATACTACTTGTAAAGTAAACTTCACAACTTGCTGATATATTAGACCCAGCTTAAATCTATCCAATTACAAGTAAAATGCGTTTTATTAAAAAATGAACCAAAGCATAGAAAATATGACCCAAGTAATATTTTTTTTGTTATTTAAATTGTGTTTAGAGAGGAATGGTTTTGTGAAAAAAAAAAAACGAGAGGAGTTAAACTTTGGCTTTGATATTAGACATATTTTTTCCTTTAAAAGGAGGACAATTTCAATAGCTTCGTAGCTCAATTTGACATCTCTTAGTGTTTTCCACACAAATGACTAAGGAAAAAATATTTAGACCACTTTATATAAATACTTTTGTAAAAATAACAACCTTACCTTTATGATTTTAGCGCCAAAAAAAAAAAAAACATTATAGTAATTAATGTGAATACTTGTACAAAATTATTTATTAAGGGGAAACTGTTTCTTTTTTTAAAATGGAAACTAAGATTGTAATTCTCATTCATGTGAAAATAAATGTTCTACATCATGGGATAAATCCGAAACAACAAAATAGGGAGACTTCTGCTAGTAAGCAGGTGTGTTGCTTCCTCGCCTAATATGAGAAACTATATTATCCAAAAGCATTGCAATTGAGCAAGAACATTGCTGATGATAATACTGATTGTAGAAGGTGTTAGATTTTAAATATTTAGGATTAAATGTTTAGATTTCTTAATTTATGTATGTTGGCAAACTGAGATCAAAACATATCTAGATTAGGTGTTAGACATTGTTCATGATGGTTCAAGTCAAGATTTAAGAACATGCAAGTTGCAGAAAGAAGAGTTCAAAATCTGTGATGCTTGACTGATTGAAATACATATTCGAATGATCGAAAATCACAGAATGCAAATTTCAGCTCAGGCCTAAAGCCCACGAAAATGTTTAGGGTTTGAGTGAAACACGACTAGGTATAAAAGGAAAACTCTAACTACATTTTAGAGTTCTTGGAAGTCTTGTGAGTTACTCTTGTGAAATTTGTGAGATTTCTGTAACCTTCTAACTCAACAAGCATCTACCGGAATTAGATCTAAAATAAAAAACTGGTGGAAACAAGTTGTTGTATAAGATTTAGTACTAAAGGTGATCTAAAACCTTTGAGGGGTATCTTAAAGTCACAAACGGGGGTGTTTGTGGTCTGCAAATTTAAGATAAAATAGTCCGTGGATTCGGAGTTGTATGTGATCGTGTGAGTAAGTTCTACAAGAGGTTGTTTTAGATTTAAAATCTATTGTAATCTTCCATTCTATCTTAATTGATTTGTTTACCTTGAGGATAGAGGTCAAATTCTCCCCAGCTTTTTTACCTTGAAACTGTTGGTTTTATTGGTTTTCTTGGGTGATTGTATCGCTTGTCTTCTCTACTTTTCTGCACTTAGTGATATGATTGTATGTGTGTAACTTAGATATGAATAATCAACCTAAGTTACTACTTAGTTAATTAATTAGGTTAAATGATCTAGTTTTAAGGGGTATAAACAAACAAATAGAAGGGGCCATTGAGCTTCCTCTTAATCTATAAAAATCACTTCGTACATCAACGTTCACCTTATATGAACCTTGTGCCAGAGGACACCAACATTGTGGCTCTTCTTTATGTCCAGCATGACAGAGGAGAAAGAATTTGGTATCAAATAATATCATGTCAGCGGTATCAAAATCCCATAAGTGTGAGACATATCAACAAAAAATAACTACCCTACTAACAAATGAAAGACATGTGTTTAATTATTTTTATTCATGTTTTGAGTCATTGGTCTTGAAAAATGAATACAATAACAACAACAACCAAAAAAAATCCTTAGACCTGCAATTTTTATCAATATTTTTCCATTTAAATTGGATTTAAAGAGAAATCATTTCATGAAAAATAAAAGAAAAGAAGGTTTTAAAGATTGGTTTTCATTACAGAAAAATTATTATTTTTAATCTTTAAAAATAGAACGGATTATTTTAGGCAGTGAACAAAAAATCAGCACTGGTATGATAATATTATAATAGTGAAGATATTTTTTCCCTCTATACTTCATTAGTACAAGAGAGGAGGGAGTTAAAACCTGTATGTTTTGGAAACACTAGTAAGTGTTTGCTACAAGACTTTTGACTTTTATAATAGTAAAGAGAAATTACTTATCTTATATCAATAATACAACCTTACCCTATGATTTTATTTTTAGCAAAAGAAATTATAGTAGCTAAAAAAATTATATTATTTGCATGATGACATGGCATATGAGAACTCTCAGCTAGGCCAAATGATGAGTCGTAAGTGTTGATCTCATAACAAGCAGCCTCTGTTTGAGCTACCCTCCCAATTAACTAGTTAAATTAACTAATCCATGGATATTGTTTCTCAAAAAAAAAAAAAAAAAAAAAAAGCCATGGATACAAAAATATGTATTTTTTTATCGAATAAAGGCTTCATGGTAGTAATAATTTTTTTTTATAACGAATATAGGTTTTATAGTAGTAATTTATTTGTTCCTCCAACGATATAGAGCAATTAAAAAAATATTATAAGAGTGATCTCGCGGCTCATTAATTAATGTCAAAAGGTTGCCTAGAATGGATTCTGATTAACTCAATTAGTAAGTTTTGTTGTTGTTGTTATTGTTAGATAAAAGATCTGGCCAATTTGGGTATAAATCTCACATATGCCTAAAAGGAACCCATATACTATCTTGGTTAAATGATTAAAAAAAAAAAATCATTATAAAGTGATCAACACATTTCAAATCCTACAGTATTTATTAGAAAAAAAAATTACAAAATGTGAATCAGGAAAGAAAACCAGACTTCTATAAAACACACAAAAACAAAAACAAAACAACATTTTAAACTTATATATTATATTAATTCAATAGAAGGTGATGGATAATATCAAATATTCTGTACTTCATGGCCACATGCACATGAGGATTTAGCTATCTCCTGACAGGAATTTTAAAACAAAGGGATATTAATATCAAATATTCTATATTGCATGGCCACATGCGCATGAGGATTTTTTTAGCCAATTTTTGTTAGGCTATTTGAAACACGCAGCAGTGTCTTGAAGTAGTAGTTATACACTCTTTTATTCATTTCTTGGAGAGGGACTGAGTCGGGGGATCCTAATTCATCGCTACAATCAGCATTGTAAGTGAGGATACGTGCAGCAGCAACAAATACTTTTTCGTAGTGACCAGCTTTCAATGCTTTCTTTGCAGCTTCTGTCTGGTCAATAATATTTACATACATTTCATGGCAGATTTCATACTGCGCTACATATGAGGGGACCATGGTCTTGCGTTTGAGTAAAGCCATAAGCTCAATGGTTTTATTAGCAGCAACAGCAGCTTGGTTAATTGAAATCTTGGTAAGGCCAATAACGTGGGCTAAGGGTGTAATAGGATAGGATTGGAGGGCTTTCAAGCAAACAGGAGAATGTTTGTATTTAGAGCAAATATCATTCAGCACTTTTTCTGATAAAGTGTACTGTGAATGTGCTGGGCTAATGAAGAGGATCGTTAGCATAAGAGAGAGCAACAAGGAGAGATAAAAAGACGGGGCCATTTCTTTCTTCCTGCACTAACAACAATGGTTGGGTTTGATTTCTTGAGGTTGTATTCATGGGTTTCGAGGGAAGCTTATATAGTAGTAGGTTGTTTGTTTGTTTTCTTCTTTTAATGAAATGTAGGGTCCGTTTGTATAAGCGGTTGCAAAACGGTGTTTTTTATTTAAAATGAGTGTTTGTGAAAAAATATACGAGGAGTTGCTGTTGTGAAACAGAGTTTTAGGTTTTAAAAATGCAATTTTAAACTCCCAAAATGCTTAACCAAACCAACCAGAGTAGTAGAGTTTGTTATTCTTTCAAAAATGGGCTGAATATGACCAGAAATCTAGGGATATACTTATTAAGTGGGTGGTATTGACTTGGCATATATGATTTAAGTGTGTGTGTATATATACACACACATATATGGTTTTCCTTTTAAATTGTATTTAAAGAGGAACGGTATTATGGCAAAAAAAAAAAAAAAAAAAAAAAAAAAAAAAAAAAAAAAAACAAACAAACAAACAAAAGTGATGGTACGGTGAATAGAAAATACTTCTCTTATGTCAACATTACGATTCCCTTATAACGAAAAAGGGTAGTACATAATTTGTTGATGAGCAAGAGATGATGACATAGCATATGTGAGCTGTTAAACAAGTCAGCTTGGCTGCATGATCATGAGTCGAGCAAACCTCAAAATCGATCCCTTTGTTCAAGCTGCCCTCTCAAGTCTCAACTAGTTAGAGCAACTGATCTATGAAAAGGAATGATCTCTATGATTCCTCCCAACATTTAGATTAAAAAACGTTTAATTGACAATCGACATAACTTGTATGTTGGAAAATAAAATCTGAATCCAGACACATAAGAAAAGGAAAAAGAAAATGTAAATCAAGAAAAATAGAACAAAAAAAAAAAATTTTACTTTTATTTTATATATATATATATATATACACACACACACATATATATATATATATATATATATTTGATGTAAAATTCATTATATTTATTCAAAAGAATGTAACCCATAATAGCAAATATGCTTACCTTTTTCATCGAAAAAAAAAATGCTTACCTTGCATGGCCACATCCGAAAAAGGCTTTCATTGGCTAAAGATAGATGTATGGAAACAAGCATCAATGTCTCACAACTACGGTGAATAAACTTATTTTATAAATAATATTCTTGGTTTACACAACAAATAAGATTGGACTTTTTTTTTTTTTTTTTGAGAAACAAATCATCGGGTGGGGATATACAGGGTCTTTCTCTCTATAAGAGAGACTCAAAACTAACTCATTTGCTATTTGCATATGACAGCTTGCTCTTTTGTAGGGCTACTTCTGATGAATGTGTATGAGAAGGCTTCAGGCCAAAAGTGAACAGAAATAAGACGGCAATTTTCTTTAGTAAATCCACTATAAAGAGCACCAGACAACATTTTAAGGATGCTATGGGTTTGCAGTATTTGGGACTTCTATCTTTTGTTAGGAGGTGAAAAAAGGAAAGCTTCAGCTACATCAAAGAAAGGGTATGATGAAAAGTACAAGGCCAGGAAGGTAAACTTTTATTTCAAGCAGGACGAGAAATTCTTCTCAAATCAGTAATATAGGCCATACTAACCTTTGCCATGTGGAGCTTTAAATGAACTTGGCTTGTGCCATGATATAGAAGCTTTGATCAAAAAGTTTTGGTGGGAACAACAGGGTAATTGAAAGAAAATCCATTGACTTAAGTGAGACGAGATGACTAAATCAAAAATGAATGGAGGAATGAGATTCAAAGACCTGGCTCATTTTAATGATTCTTTGCTTGCTAAACAAGCATGGAGGTTAGTGCACAACAAATCCTCCTTTTTCTACAAGGTGTTTAAAGCTCTTTTTTTTTTTTCTCCAAATAGTACTATTATGGAAGCAAACAATTCTAGAGTTGATTCCTATGTTTGGATATGTATTTTCTAGGGTAGATATGTTATTCTAAGAAGCTCCCATTGGCAAATAGGGAATGGTGATTCAGTGAAGATATGGCAGCACCACTAGTTGCTGAGGAAGCACCCCTAGATGGTTTCCTCTCCAGCTGTGGCATCTATGGAAGAAAATACAGTTGTGAACATAATTGATCTCGAGTCAGGCAATGAAGCAATGGCTTAATTGATGGTATTTTTTCTCCCCAAGAAGCTAAGATAATAAAAAAAATCCCATTAGCTCATATGGAATCCGAGGATACCCTGTACTGACCTCTCTCCCCAGATGGGAACTACACATGCAAGTTAGGTTATCATTTTTTGAAAGTAGAGGCATAATTATTCCCTCTAGAAATTAAGCCAAATTGTGATAAAGATCTATGAAGGGAAGTGTGGTCTTTACATGTTCCAAATAAGGTGAAGAAGTTGATATGGCAAGCTTGTAGAAATTCCATGCCTAATAAATCAAATTTGGTTCATCGAACTATCATAGACAACCCCACTTGTGATTGCTGTCAATTAGCACCAGAGGACCAACTACACACCCTTTGGTCTTGTTGGGCTAAAACAAATTGACTCCGGTTAATTAATTCAATTACCCTAGTTGATTAATTAAGTCAAATTACATGCAAATTGTGAAGGCTCTAATAAATTACCAGATAAACTAAATGCAATAGAAATTAAATTGACATAGTAATTTTTTAATGAATGAGAAAAACCTCTCGCAAGGCTGGGTGATTTTCAAGTCACCATTTCCAAGAATCCACTAATCAACAATCAAGTGGTTACAAGTATAAGGAGTCTTACCACTATCCTGATCTATCCCAAAATACCAACCTCAGTTGAACATTCACCCCAAAACAAAATTAGACTTGATCTTGTAGAAGATTTCTTCGCTCTGCACAAATCTCCAATCTGTGACTAACTCCTTTGCATGGATCTCAATATGTGATTAACTCCAACAACTTGATTGATTGTTGTTGGCTGTAAAGTTCTTCACTTCATAGACGTTGAAAATTATGAAGCACTTGGTTATAAAACCCTAAGGCGTATAAACGCAGAAGCTTTTTACAGAGTATATAAGTTCTGAATCTTTGTTTTTGTATTTGATGACTTTTAAAATAAGCTTTATATATGATTAGGGTTGTAGAGAGAAAAACATTAATCATTCAAGTCATCATGGGCCAAAATTCAGATCTGAGAATTTTGAATTCGTAAATCTCAATAGATCAAGTTTGTATTGAGCTAGTGTCGAGCTTCCTCATTAAATCTCGATAGTAGCTAGTGTCGAGCTTGTGTCGAATTTTAATGAAACAGTTTTTCTTCACTTGTTTCTTAGAACACTCTACATGTTTCTAATGATACCACTTGTAAAGTAAACTTCACAACTTGTTGATACATTAAACCCAGCTTAAATCTACCCAATTACAAGTAAAATATGTTTTGTCAAAGGATTAACCTAAGCATGGAAAATATGACCGAAGTAATATTTTTTTTATTATTTAAATTGTGTTTAGAGAGGAATGGTTTTGTGAAAAAAAAAAAAAAAAAAAAAAAACAATGAGAGGAGTTAAACTTTGGCTTTGATATTAGACACATTTTTTTTCCTTTAAAAGGAGGACAATTCCAATAGCTTCATAGCTCAATTTGACATCTCTTAGTGTTTTCCACACAAGTGACTAAGGACAAAATATTTAGACTGCTTTATATAAATACTTTTGTGAAAATAACAACCTTACCTTTATGATTTTAGCCCAAAAAAAAAAAAGCATTATAGTAATTATTGTGAATACTTGTACAAAATTATTAATTAGGGGGAAAATGTTTCTTTTTTTTCAATGGAAATTAAGATTGTAATTCTCATTCATGTGAAAATAAATGTTCTACATCATGGGATAAATCTGAAACAACAAAATAGGGAGACTTCTGCTAGTAAGCAGGTGTGTTGCTTCCTCGCCCAGTATGAGAAACTATATTATCCAAAAGCATTGCAATTGAGCAAGAACATTACGCTGATGATAATACTGATTGTAGAAGGTGTTAGGTTTTAAATATTTAGGATTAAATGTTTAGATTTCTAAATTTATGTATGTTGGTAAACTGAGATCAAAACATATCTAGATTAAGTGTTAGACATTGTTCATGATGGTTCAAGTCAAGATTTAAGAACATGCAAGTTGCAGAAAGAAGAGTTCAAAATCTGTGAAGCTTGATTGATTGAAATACATATTCGAAAGATCGAAAATCACAGAATGCAAATTTCAGCTTAGGCCTAAAGCCCGCGAAAATGTTTAGGGTTTGAGTGAAACACGACTAGGTATAAAAGGAAAACTCTAACTACATTTTAGAAGTTCTTGGAAGTCTTGTAAGTTACTCTTGTGAAATTTGTGAGGTTTCTGTAACCTTCTAACTCATCAAGCATCTATCAGAATTAAATCTAAAATAAAAAACTGGTGGAAACAAGTTGTTGTATAAGATTTAGTACTAAAGGTGATCTAAAACCTTTGAGGGGTATCTTAAAGTCACAAACGAGGGTGTTTGTGTTCTGCAAATTTAAGATAAAATAGTCCGTGGATTCGGAGTTGTACGTGGTCGTGTGAGTAAGTTCTACAAGAGGTAATTTTAGATTTAGGAAAAAATCTATTGTAATCTTCTATTCTAGATTAATGGATTTGTTTACCTTGAAGATAGTTAGGTCAAATCCTCCCTAGCTTTTTTACCTTGAAACTGTTGGTTTCATTGGTTTTTTTTTGTGATCGTATCGCTTGTCTTCTTTACTTTTCTGCACTTAGTGATACGATTGTATGTGTATAACCTAGATATGAATAATCAACCTAAGTTACTACTTAGTTAATTAATTAGGTTAAACAATCTAGTTTTAAGGGGTATAAACAAACAAATAGAAGGGGCTATTGAGCTTCCTCTTAATCTATAAAAATCACTTCGTACATCAACATTCACCTTATATGAACCTTTTGCCAGAGGACACCAACATTGTGGCTCTTCTTTATGTCCAGCATGACAGAGGAGAAAGAATTTAGTATCAAATAATACCATGTCAGCGGTATCAAAATCCCATAAGTATGAGACATATCAATAAGAAATAATTATCCCACTAACAAATGAAAGACATCTGTTTAATTATTTTTATTCATGTTTTGAGTCATTGGTCTTGAAAAATGAATACAATAACAACAACAACAACAACAACAAAAAATCCTTAGACCTGCAATTTTTATCAATAGTTTTCCATTTAAATTGGATTTAAAGAGAAATCATTTCATGAAAAATAAAAGAATAGAAGGTTTTTAAAGTTTGGTTTTCATTACAGAAAAATTATTATTTTTAATATTTAAAAATAGAACGGATTATTTTAGGCAGTGAACAAAAAATCAGCACTGGTATGATAATATTATAATAGTGAAGATATTTTTCCCCTCAATACTTCATTAGTAAAAGAGAGGAGGGAGTTAAAACCTGTATGTTATGGAAACACTAGGAAGTGAAACCTGTATGTTTTGGAAACACTGGTAAGTGTTTGCTACAAGACTTTTGGCTATTATAATAGTAAAGAGAAAATACTTATCTTATATCAATAATACAACCTTACCCTATGATTTTATTTTTAGCAAAAGAAATTATAGTAGCTAAAAAAATTATATTATTTGCATGATGACATGGCATGCATATGAGAATTCTCAGCTAGGCCAAATGATGAGTCGTGTTGATCTCTTAACAAGCAGCCTCTGTTTGAGCTACCCTCCCAATCAACTAGTTAGATTAACTAATCCATGGATATTGTTTCTCAAAAAAAAAAAAAAAAATCCATGGATACAAAAATATGTATTTTTTTATCGAATAAAGGCTTCACGGTAGTAATAATTTTTTTTTATAACGAAGATAGGTTTTATAGTAGTAATTTATTTGTTCCTCCAACAATATAGAGCAATTAAAAAAATATTATGAGAGTGATCTCGCGGCTTATTAATTAATGTCAAAAGGTTGCCTAGAATGGATTCTGATTAACTCAATTTGTGAGTTTTGTTGTTGTTATTGTTAGATAAAAGATCTGGCCAATTTGGGTATAAATCTCACCTATGCCTAAAAGGGACCCATATACTATCTTGGTTAAATGATTAAAAAAAAAATCATTATAAAGTGATCAACACATTTCAAATCCTACAGTATTTATTAGAAAAAAAATTACAAAATGTGAATCAGGAAAGAAAACCAGACTTCTATAAAACACACAAAAACAAAAACAAAACAACATTTTAAACTTATATATTATATTAATTCAATAGAAGGTGATGGATAATATCAAATATTCTGTACTTCACGGCCACATGCACATGAGGATTTAGCTATCTCCTGACAGGAGTTTTAAAACAAAGGGATATTAATATCAAATATTCCATATTGCATGGCCACATGCGCATGAGGATTTTTTTAGCCAATTTTTGTTAGGCTATTTGAAACACGCAGCAGTGTCTTGAAGTAGTAGTTATACACTCTTTTATTCATTTCTTGGAGAGGGACTGAGTCGGGGGATCCTAATTCATCGCTACAATCAGCATTGTAAGTGAGGATACGTGCAGCAGCAACAAATACTTTTTCGTAGTGACCAGCTTTCAATGCTTTCTTTGCAGCTTCTGTCTGGTCAATAATATTTACATACATTTCATGGCAGATTTCATACTGCGCTACATATGAGGGGACCATGGTCTTGCGTTTGAGTAAAGCCATGAGCTCAATGGTTTTATTAGCAGCAACAGCAGCTTGGTTAATTGAAATCTTGGTAAGGCCAATAACGTGGGCTATGGGCGTAATAGGATAAGATTGGAGGGATTTCAAGCAAACAGGAGAGTGTTTGTGCTTAGAGCAAATATCATTCAGCACTTTTTCTGATAAAGTGTACTGTGAATGTGCTGGGCTAATGAATAGGATCATCAGCATAAGAGAGAGCAACAAGGAGAGATAAAAAGACGGGGCCATTTCTTTCTGCCTGTACTAACACGAGTGGTGGGTTTTGATTTCTTGAGGATGTATTCATGGGGTTGGAGGGAAGCTTATATAGTAGTAGGTTGTTTGTTTGTTTTCTTCTTTTAATGAAATGTAGGGTCCATTTGTATAAGCAGTTGCAAAACGGTATTTTTTGTTTAAAATGAGTGTTTGTGAAAAAAGGTATGAGAAGTTGCTGTTGTGAAACAGAATTTTAAGTTTTAAAAATACAATTTAAAACTCCCAAAATGTATAACCAAGCCAGTAGCAGTTTGTTATTCTTTCAAAAATGGGCTGAATATGTCCAGAAATCTAGGGATATACTTATTAAGTGGGTGGTATTCACTTGGCAAAATTTGTTTGGAAGAGAAACCATTTATTCTAGGCACTAAATTGTTAATTAGTGCCTTATATACTATAAAAACGGAGCACTAGTAAGAGAGGAAATAAAAAGAAAGATAATTCGTTTCAGTAGGTGTTATTAGTAACAAAATACTCATAAAGTCACCCTAAATATCAGTGAAAATGAAAAATTGTCACATGCATTTTAACATATTTTTCCAATTTGAAGGGTCATATACTAAAAATTTCTAGAGACAGTTTAGGGTATAATTAAAAAATTGTTATTAAATTCTGACCATTAATTAAGCAAACTCCCCCCCCCCCCCCTCCTCTCCCCCCGTCCCCCAATCAAAAAGTATATACTTTTTTTTTCGAGAAAAAAAAAAATACTTGATAGAAGCATATATGATTTAAGCGTGTATATATACACACACACATGATTTTCCATTTAAATTGTATATAGAGAAGAGCTGTATTCTCGCCAAAAAAAGAAAAAGAAAAAGAAAAGACAGAGGAGCAGTATTATAACAAAAAAAAAAAAAAAAAAAACAACAACAACAACAACAACAACAACAAAAGTGATGGATATGGTGAATAGAAAATACTTCTCTTCTGTCAACATTACCACACCCTTATAACAAAAAAGGGTAGTACATAATTTGTTGATGAGCAAGATGATGACATAGCATATGTGAACTCGGTTTCATAAGTCAGCTTGGCTGGATGATCATGAGTTGAGCAAACATCAAAATCGATCCATTTGTTCAAGCTGCCCTCTCAAGTCTCAACTAGTTAGAGCAACTAATCTATGAATAGAAATGATCACTATGATTCCTACCAAAATTTAGGTTGAAAAAGGTTTAACCTTCAATTGACAATCGACATAACTCGTAGGTTGGAAAATAAAATGTAAATCAAGACCCATCAGAAAAGGAAAAAGAAATGTAAATCAAGAAAAACTGAACAACACAAAAAATTTAACTTTTATTATATATATATATATATATATATATATATATTATGTGAACTATAAACAAGGATTTCACCAGCTAAAGATAGACGTATGGAAACAAGCATCTATGCCTCACAATAAACTTATTGTATAAATAATTTTCTTGGTTTACACACCAAATAAGATTGGACTTTTTTTTTTTTGAGAAACAAATACACAGGGTGGGGATATACAGGGCTTTTCTCTCTATAAAAAAGGCCTAAAACTAACCCATCTACAGTTTGCAAATGACATTTTGCTTTTTATAGGGCTACTTCTAATGAATTTGCAAAAATTTTAAATATTCTAGACACCTATGAGAAAGCTTTGGGCTAAAAAGTGAATAGAAATAAGACGGCAATTTTCTTTACTAAATCCACTACAGAGAGCACCAAATAGCATATTAAGGATGCTATGGGTTTGCAGGAGTTTACACAGTATGAAAAATACTTGGGACATCTGTATTTTGTTGAGAAGGGGAAAAAGGAAAGCTTCAATTACATCAAAGAAAAGGAACGGAGAAAACTGCAAGGCCAGGAAGGTAAACTTTTATTTCAAGCAGGACAAGAAATTCTTCTCAAATCAGTAATTTAGGCCATACTAATCTTTGCCATGCAGTGCTTTAAATTAACTTGGCTAGTATCACGATATAGAAGCTCTAATCAAAAAGTTTTGGTGGGGATATCGAAGTGATCGAAAGAAAATCCATTGGCTTAAGTGGGAGAAGATGACTAAATCAAAAATGGATGGAGGAATGGGATTTAGAGACTTGGCTCATTTTAATAATTCTTTGCTGGCTAAACAAGCGTGGAGGTTATTGCATAGCAAATCCTCCCTTTTCTACAAGGAGTTTAAAGCTCCTTTTTTTTAACTAAACATATTTTTATTTTTACCTACAATATTTTTTCCCTTTTCCCGTAGACCCATCCCCTTTCTCTCTCCTCTCATAATTTCAGATTTCTTGTTCTTCTTCTACATCTTTTCTAGATTGGTATTTGTCTTCTTCACACCAAGACCATTGCCTTTCTCTTTCTCTCCCTTCCTAATCTCAGATTTCTATTTTTCTGGAAGTAGATCTACAAGTCTTTCATAGATTTAGGAAGCCCATTAGTCAGAGATACACATCCATTAAGCAAATCTGCAAGTATTTCACATTTGTTCAAACTTTGTAATTTCTTTTTTCAATTATACATGGATATTGGGGAAAATGGGCATTTGCTCCTAATTTTAAAACTATACAATAAAATGCCTCTATTTTAAAATTATTTAGCAAAATGCCCCTGTTTTTGAAACTCAATTTTAATAAAATTGAATTTTGTGTAAAACTCAATATTCTCAAAATCAAGTCCTATGTATATTTTTAAGTGTAACATGACATTAGTAATATCGAGTTTCACTTAAATTTTCAAACAAAAATTAAGTGAAAAAATATGCATAGAACTCGAGATTGTTAATGTCACATTTCACCTATAACTCAATTCTCGATATCCTCAAAATCAAGTCCTATGTATATTTTTAAGTGTAACATGACATTAGTAATATCGAGTTTCACTTAAATTTTCAAACAAAAATTAAGTGAAAAAATATGCATAGAACTCGAGATTGTTAATGTCACATTTCACCTATAACTCAATTAAATATGGGCATTTTGTTAAATAGTTTCAAAATTAGGGGCATTTTGCTGCATAGTTTATAAATTAGGAGCAAGTACCCATTCACCCCCCCCCCCCCCCCCCCCACAAAGAATATTACGTAATACCTCAAGAGTATCAATTGAAACCCATGTAAGAAACAAACCAAAATCTATTTCTAATTAATTGCAGAGCTAGTTAGTGTATGGGATTGGTTCTATAATTAATTGTTATTGTGAAACAGTAATTTTATAATATGTGGAATGGAAGTAGCTAGTGGTGGGCATATTGATCTATTTCCATGGTTTACAATAACACGTAATATGATTTTACTATGGGGAATCTCTTCAAGCTTCTTGGCTCAATCTCATTTTAACGAGTTACACCGCAACTACCAGAATGAATTTCATTTGAATTCTGTTATTTCTTTTTCCCTTTTTTGGGGTTGAATTTTGTGTTGTTTTGATCCCTATATTTTTGTCTAGTAAATTGTAATGAAGCTCTTTACAAGGTGCTTCCATAATAATGTTGACAAAGCATGTAATTCAAAATATATATATATATATATATTTTTTTTTTTTTTTTTCTTTTCAACTAACAAAACATGTTTTCCAATTTGAAAACATAACAAATTTTTTTTCTTTTTTTCTTAAAAGCAAGAAATTGAAAATAGAAAACAAAAACATTTACCAAATATAGATTTAGAATCTGGTTTGAGTAGTCTTTGGACATAAATTAATAACCTCGCACGACCACATAAGCACAGGTGTGGGAAGGGATGTGTCCATAGGTGGTAAACATAACGCTAATGGGTGGTTCCTCCTCAGCCACCTTAACCCAAGCCTGTCACAAATCTTTTATTTTATTTGTGTGTGAATGTATTCTCCCAGTAAAATTGTTACCCACATATGGTTGTCATTGCTACATTGCCTAAACAGAAGCAACCAGAAAGCATTAAAACTTCAAAGACATTATGATATATATATATATATATACACACACACATATATGTACCATCAAAAGCATTAAAACTACGAATACTATTACTATCATTTGTATTGCATATTAGAGTTCTAAACAACATGTTTTATATTTTTTAACCTTTTTGGATAACGATGGTAAATAATTTTGTTCCTCCAATGATATGAACCAATTAAATAATATTATAAGTGTGATCCCGTGGTTCTATTAATTCATGTCAAAATGTTGCTCAGGATGAATTCTAATTTACTCAATTGGTGAGTTTTTGTTGTCATGGGATAAAGGATCTGGCCAATGCGGGTATAAATCCCACCTATGCCTAAAAGGAACCCATATGCTTGTTGATTAAATGATTAAAAAGAAAAAACACAATTATTATAAAGTGAACAGATTTCAAATCCTAATGTATTAAAAAAAATTACAAAATGTGAACCTAGAAAGAAAACCAGAATTGTATAAAACACACAAAAACAAAAACAAAACAGCATTTTAAACTTATTATATCATATTAATTCAATAGAAGATGATGGATAATATCAAATACTCTATACTTTATGGCGACATGCACATGAGGATTTAGCTATCTTTTGTTAGGCGTTTTGAAACACGCAACAGTGTCGTGAAGCAATTATACACTTCTTTATTCGCTTCTTGGAGAGAGGATGCTTCGGCAAATGTTAATGCATCGCTACAATCAACATTGTAAGTGAGGATACCACCAGCTTTAACAAAAACTGTTTCGTAGTCACCGGCTTTCCATGCTTTCTTTGCATCTTCTATAATGTCAACAATGTTTCCATAAAATACGCGGCAGCTTTCATACTGCGATGCTAATACGGTGTCCGAGGTCTTGCTTTTGAGTGAAGCAATAAGCTCAAGGGTTTTATTAGCAGCAACATCAGCCAAGTTAATTGAAATATTGGTAAGGCCAACAAGGTCGGGTAAGGATGCACTAGGATCGGATTTGAGAGCTTTCAAGCAAAAAGAAGAATCTGCATGGTTATGGCAAATATCATAAAGCACTTTTTCTGATACCTGCACATTTTTCTGTGCATGTGTTGGGCAAATCAATAGGATTGTTAGCATAAAAGAGAGTAACAAGGAGAGAGAAAAAGAGGGGGCCATTTCTTTCTTCCTGTACTAGCACCGATGGTTGGGTTTGATTTCTTGAGGATGTATTCATGGGGTTTGAGGGAAGCTTATTTATGTAGTAGTAGTTTGTTTGTTTGTTTTTTTTTGTTTAATGGAATGTAGGTTGCATTTGTACAATCTGTTGCAAAACATTGTTTTTTGTTTAAAATTTGTGTTTTGTCAAGACAAATATAAAGAGATGTTGTTACAAAATAGAGTTTTAAGTTTTAAAAATGTAATTTTAAACTCCCAAAATGCTTAACCAATGCAGTAGCAGTTTGTTATTCTTTCAATAATGGGCTGAATATGACCAGAAATCCAGGGATATCCTAATTAATTAAGTTGGTGGTATTGACTTGGTAAAATTTGTTTGGAAGAGAAACCATTTATTTTAGACACTAAATTGTTAATTAGTGCCTTATATACTATAATAAAAATAAAAAATAAAAAATAAAAAATAAAAAAAAGGAGTGCAAGTAAGAGAGGATATAACAAGAAAGATAATTTCTTCCTGTAGGTGTTATTCATAACAAAATACTCATAAAGTCACCCTAAATATTAGTGAAAAAGAAAAATTGTCACATGCATTTTAGCATATTTTTTCAAATTTAAAGGGTCATATAATTTTTAGAAATCGATCACCATTTTTTTTTTTTTGTTAATTTATGAGAATGAGAGAATCGAATGTATTCCATAAGTTATTTTTTTAATCAAATAAGTGTACGTCAAAAATACTAAAAATTTCTAAAGATAGTTTAGGGTATTATAAAAAAAGGGTATTAAATTTTGACCATTAATTAAGCAAACTATCCCCAACACCCCCCCCCCCCCAAATATATATATATATACTTTTTGTTCGAGAAAAAAAAAATACTTGATAGAAGCATATATGATTTAAGTGTGTGTATATAGCGTGTGTGTGTATATGTGTGTGTATGCGCACGCGTGTGATTTTCCATTTAAATTGTTTATAGAGAGGAGCGGTATTATGACCAAAAAAAAACAACAACAACAACAACAAAAGTGATGATATGGTCAATAGAAAATACTTCTCTTCTGTCAACATTATCATACCCTTATAACAAAAAAGGGTAGTACATAAGTTGTTGATGAGCAAGATGATCATGACATAGCATATGTGAACTCGGTTTCACAAGTCAGCTCGCGCAACTGGATGATCATGTGTCGAGCAAACCCCAAAATCGATCCCTTTGTTCAAGCTACCCTCTCAAGTCTCAACTAGTTAGAGCAACTAATCTATGAAAAGAAATGATCTCTATGATTCCTCCCAAAATTTAGGTTAAAAAAGGTTTAACATTCAATTGACAATCGTCATAACTCTTATGTTGGAAAATAAAATGTAAATCAAGACACGTCAGAAAAGGAAAAGGAAAATGTAAATGAAGAAAAAGAGAACAACACAAAAAATGTAACTTATATATATATATATGTATATATCCAAACAAGGATGTCACTAGCTAAAGACAGACGTATGGAAACAAGCATCAATGTCTCACAACTATGGCTAATGAACTTATTGTATAAATAATATTCTTGGTTTACACACCAAATAAGATTGGACTTTTATTTTTTAGAAACAAATACACAAGCTAGGGATATACATGGCTTTTCTCTCTATAAAAGAGGCCCAAAACTAACCCATATGTTGTTTGTTGATGACAATTTTCTTTTTATAGGGCGACTTTTGATAAATGTGCAAACATTTTGAATATTTTGGACACCTATGAGAAAACTTTGGGCCAAAAAGTGAACTAAAAGAAGACGGCAATTTTCTTTAGTAAATCCACTACAAAGAGCACCAAATAGCATATTAAGGATGCTATGGGTTTGCAGGAGATTACATAGTATGAAAATATTTGGGACTTCCGTCTTTTGTTGGGAGGGGGAAAAAGGAAAACTTCAACTCCATCTTTTGCATGTGTCCATGCAAAATAAAATATTTGATATTATCGGTCACATTCTGCTCAATCGAATATGATAAATGGTATAATTTTTTTCTTTCTTTCTATTTATTTATTATTTATATTTTTGTTAAATTATAAAGGAGGTTTTTGGTGATAGTAAAGGTAATTCCATGTGTATTTGATTCACATTCTGTAGTTTTTAATAGATATTAAGGATTTGAAACGTGTTTTCTCTATAATAAGTATTTTTTTTATGATTAATATCTAGGATTTAATCCTAGATATTTTATTTATCAACAAAAAAAATTCACTAATTGAGTTAATTAGAGTATATTTGGTAACAGTTTTTTTTTTTTTCTCAGTTTTCTATTCCCAGTGACTATTTTCTGTTTCCAATAACAAAAAACTTGTTTGGTAAGCTGAAAACATTAACAAATATAAAATAGTTTTTTTTTTCAAATTAAAAAAAAATGAAAACAACCAAAGAGCTATTTTTAGTGTTGTATTTTTTCACACAGTTGTGAAAACAAGGAGAAAATAGTTTCTATTACCACTTTAATGAACCAGTGCTCTACTTCTAACCATGCAACTAAACATATTTTTATTAATGTTACCTACAATATTTTTTCTTTTATCCCGTAGATCCATCCCTTTTCTCTCTCTCTCCTCTCATAATTTCAGATTTCTTGGTCTTCTCTACATCTTTTTTAAGATTGGTATTCATCTTCTTCACACCAAGACCATTCCCTTCCTCTTCCTCTCCCTTCCAAATTTCAGATTTTTATTTTTCTAGAAGCAGATCTGCAAGTCTTTCACAGATTTTGGAAGCCCATCAATCATAGATACACATCTATCAAGCGGATCTGCAAGTAGTTCACATTTGTTCAAACTTCTATTACGTAATACCTCAAGAGTATCAATTGAAACCCATATAAGAAACAAAACAAAATCTATATACTAGGCCAAAATGGGGATATACCCCTTTCAGCCAAACTTTCCAGCAAAATGCTCCCTATCTAAAACTATTTAGGGATATGCCCCTGTTTTAAATTCGATTTTCTAAAAATTAAGTTTCAATAAAAACTCGATTTGGCAAAAATTGAGTTATAGGCAATCAAACTTAAAAAAAAAAAACTACGTGGAACTCGAGTTCCATGCAAGTTTTTTTCAAGTAGCTCGATCTTCGCCATATCGAGTTTTTCATTGAAACTCGATTTTCTAAAAATCGAGTTTCAAAACAGGTGCATATTCCTAAATAATTTTAGACAGTGAGTACTGCTAAAAAATTTGGTTGAAAGGAGTAAAACCCAATTTTAGCCCTATGTTCTAACTAATTGCAAGGATAGTGTTTGGGATTGGTTCTATTATTAATTTTTATTGTGAAACTATAATTTTATAATATATGGAATGGAAGTAGCTGTTGAGGTTTATACCTAAAAATCCAATTTATTGGCATGTCATAAATAATTAAATTGTTTAATTATATGAAACTATCTATAAATGATCTAATGAGACATTATCTTAGTCCATGAAATGCATAGTATGTAATTTATATGAAAAGTCACAAAAGATATAAATCTCAAGTTCTTTGTAAACTCAGAATTTTAGTTCGTAGTCGGTAATAAAATTGGGCATTTCATCTGCGAATACTTTAACATATCGACCAAGATGATTTGTCTTGATCATGGAAGTGGAAACTTCTAGTTAATATGTTGATATGTTTTAAGAGTTAAGACATATTGAACTAGACTACTATGAGATTTATTATTCTCTTAACGACTGTCAAATAAATAATAAATCTCACGACTTCTATTTATATCAATTCTAAATCCTGAGAGAATAATTGATCTGATCATGAGGTGTAGGTTGCTTTGATATATCAAGAGTGAGATCTATAAGTTATAATCAAAACCTCAGTATGTTGGGCAGCCGCATTTAGTGTTGATAGAACATATATTCTCAAGATGGAATTCATAATCTCTTAATAGAGATATAAAATATTCCATTGAGATAAGTTTAATGGTTTAGTTATTCAGAGTGTTGGACCCAATCACTTTAGTAATATATGATGAATAACATAATGGATTAAACCGAGTACTCAAAGATTCAGATGTAGTAATTTTCAAAGTGGTAGTCTATATTCATGACTTTGTATTACTACGAGTATTTTAATGAAGGGATTGCATGTATAATAAAGTCTTGAGATATAATTTATTAGTAAGGCCTAGAGTGCAATTATATTTATATAGGAGTATTGAATATAATTAATGGTAACTTTAGACTTGTTAAGAGTTGACAGAAAAGCTCAAGACCCATTGGAGCAAGAGTCTTATTTGTTCCCTTTTGGTCTCACTCCAAGCCACATATTATAGTCCAATTGGAATGGCCTAAAAGGCTAATCCAATTAAATAATCAATTATATATAAGGAGAGAAACATACAGAATTTGATAAGAGATTTTCGTAAGGTTTTGACTAAGATCACATAAGAACATGAAATGGTTTGTATGTGTGTGTTGGACACACTCTTATTCTCTCATTGAAAACTGATTGAGAGACTTCACTTTTTGGGCATTAAGTGGAATTGGAGTGAAGATTAAAAGTGTTCCCAAGTACTTCTAATCTTTTGTTTTGAATTTCACCGCACCAAGATACGATTTCTTGTTCTTAAATTTTAAAACATGCATAGTACATGTTATTAATTACAAATGAAGTAGATCCGTTAATTTTCGGTTGCGTAAATTTTGTATGCGATATAAACATATATTTTTCCAACAGTAGCTAGTAGTGGGCATATTGATCTATTTCCATGGTTTTACAATAACACGTAATATGATTTTACTATGGGGAATCTCTTCAAGCTTCTTGGTTCAATCTCATTTTAACGAGTTACACCGCAACTACCAGAATAAATTGCATTTGAATTCTGTTATTTCTTTTTTCCTTTTTTGGGTGAATTTGTGTTGCTTTGATCCCTCTATTTTTGTCTTGTAAATTGTAATGTAGCTCTTAACAAGGTGCTTCCATAATAATGTTGACAAAGGAATGTAATGAGAGCATGTATAATTAAAAAAAAAAATTTATTTTCAACTAATTAAACATGTTTTTCATTTTAAAAACATAACAAAATATTTTTTTGCTTTTTTCCTTAAAAACAAGAAATAGAAAATAGAAACAGAAAACAAAGGCATTTACCAAACATAGCCTTAGAATCTGAGTTGAGTAATCTTTGGACATAAATTAATAGCATCGCACGATCACATAAGCACAGGTGTGGGAAGGGATGTGTCCATAGGTGGTAGACATAACGCTATTGGGTGGTTCCTTCTCAACCACGTTAACCCAAGCCCGTCACAAATCTTTTATTTTTTTGTGTGTGAATGCATTCTCACAGTAAAATTGCTAGCCGCGCGCATATGGTTGTCATTGTTACATTGCCTAACCAGAAGCAACCAGAAAGCATTTAAACGTCAAAGACATTATGATATATAATATATATGTACGAACAAAAGCATTAAAACTACGAATACTATTACTATAATTTGTATTGCACATTAGACTTCTAAACAACATTTTTTTTAATCTTTTTGCATAATAATAGTAATTTATTTGTTCCTCCAATGATATGGAGCAATTAAATAATATTATAAATGTGATCTCGCGGTTCTATTTATTCATGTCAAAGGATTCTCTAGGATGGATTTTAATTAATTCAATTGGTGAGTTTTTTGTTGTCATGGGATAAAAGATATGGTCAATTTGGGTATAAATCCCACCTATGCCTAAAAGGAACCCAAATGCCATGTTGGTTAAATGACAAAAGAAAAAAAAAAAATTTATAAAGTGAACACATTTCAAATCCTATTGTATTTATTAAAAAAAATTACAAAATGTGAATCAAGAAAGAAAACCAGACTTGTATAAAACACACAAAAACAAAAACAAAAACAAAACAGCATTTTAAACTTATATTATATTAATTCAGTAGAAGATGATGGATAATATCAAATATTCTATACTTCATGGCCACATGCACATGAGGATTTAGCTATCTCCTGATAATAGTTTTGAAACAAAGGGATTAATATCAAACATTCTATATTGCATGGCCACGTGGACATGAGGATTTAGCCATCTTTTGTTAGGCTTTTTGAAACACGCAACAGTGTCGTGAAGCAATTATACACTTCTTTATTCGCTTCTTGGAGAGAGGATGCTTCTTTGAACGTTAATGCATCGCTACAATCAACATTGTAAGTGAGGATACCACCAGCTTTAACAAAAACTGTTTCGTAGTCACCAGCTTTCCATGCTTTCTTTGCATCTTCTATAAGGTGAACAATATTTCCATAGAATACGCGGCAGCTTTCATACTGCGATGCTAATAAGGGGTCCGAGGTCTTGCTTTTGAGTGAAGCAATAAGCTCAAGGGTTTTATTAGTAGCAACATCAGCCAAGTTAATTGAAACATTGGTAAGGCCAACAAGGTCGGGCAAGGGTGCACTAGGATCGGATTTGAGAGCTTTCACGCAAAATGAATAGTCTGCATGGTTATGGCAAATATCATAAAGCACTTTTTCTGATACCTGCACATTTTTATGTGCATGTGTTGGGCAAATCAATAGGATTGTTAGCATAAAAGAGAGCAAAAAGGAGAGAGAAAAAGAGGGGGCCATTTCTTTCTTCCTGTACTAGCACCTAGCACCAATGGTTGGGTTTGATTTTTTGAGGATGTATTGACGGGGTTTGAGGGAAGCTTATTTATGTAGTAGTAGTTTGTTAGTTTGTTTTTTTTTTTTTTTAATGGAATGTAAGGTGCATTTGTATTAGCGGTTGTAAATTGGTGTTTTTTGTTTAAAATGAGTGTTTGTTAAAAAAAAGTATGAAGGGTTGTTGTTGTGAAACAGAGTTTTAAGTTTTAAAAACGTAATTTTAGACTCCCAAAACGCTTAATCAAACGAACATGTGTAGCAGTAGTTTGTTATGCTTTAAAAAATGGGCTAAATATGACAAGAAATCTTGGGATATACTTATTAAGTGGGTGGTATTGACTTGACAAAATTTGTTTGGAAGAGAAAGTGTTTATTTTAGGCACTAAATTGTTAATTAGTGCCTTATATATATACCAACTTTTGAGCACGCGCATTACGCTCTTCTATCTTTTTGGGTAAAGGTTAATAATTTACATATTTTATAATATATATATTTTCCTTCAAACAAATAATAAAGATAAACTTTAGAGATAAGCACTAGCTATGGAAAAAAAAATTCTAAATTTTAGGAATTCTCATTTTAAATTCAAAATGAAATTTGATATTTGATATTTATGACCCTATTTATAAAAGAAGTTACCCTTTATTAATTTAGGCATCTTCAAACTATGTAATTTCTTTTTTGAACATGAAGGGCAAAAAATCATAAATTTTAAGAGTTCTATTTTTGAATTCAAAATGAAATTTGTTATTTAACATTTATGACATTATTTTTAAATGAAAGGTAATAAGGGTATTTTTGAACCACATAAAAGTCCAGTTGGAAGAGAAAAATCTTCTTATGTATAGTATAGATATTATTAATAAGTAAAACTTAGAGAAAATTTAATTAAAATTTTAAATTAGAGTCCAATTTTATGTCACTTGGATCTAATTTAACTTTTTAAATATTTGTGCAAATGTGTTATTAACAGTTAAAACCAAAAAGACCCTTTTGGATATACACCACTGTTAGTTAACTTAGTTTCTTTAAAGTTTCTTTAAAACTTTCTCCCCTCTCCCCTTGTGTGTGTGTGTTAAAATACTTAATATTCTCAAAAAAAAAAAAAAAAAGACTGTGAAAACCGAAAGGACCACATTAATTACAATAATTTTTATTTGACTTTTTTAGAACGATGAAATGCACCAATTTTGGAAAAGAAGTGGCGCAGGGATGGACACATGGATGGAAAAGAGGTCTATAATTCTTATTTTCTTTTCCAAAGGAGGGCATTTCAAAGGATTTTTCATTAATTACAATCATTTTCTCTTTATGGATAAGAATTGCACCGATTTGTAATTAATGTGGATAAGAATTGTAGACTTCTTTAATTCTTTTAAAAAGAATTGCACTGATTAATTACAACCAGATGAAATCCACCGATTATGGATAAAAATTGTAGACTTCTTAAGATTTATGATACATGGTTTTGGGTATTCAAAGGGTTATTTATGTATCTTATATGGGAAGAGAAAATCACTTAATTCTTGTTTAGTTGCAAAGAAAATCATGGGATATGAATTTGAAAGAGATAAAAAATGACCACGTGATCGTTAACATAACTAAAAATTGCTAATTCACACGATTTTCTCTACCCACAAAAGAGGCAATTCTCAGAATTTTTTAGAAAATTTCATGATATACTTCTTCTGGCTAAATCCCTTTGATTGTTTTAATTAAAATTTTCTTCTTTTTATTGGCAGCTCAAATTAATGAATATTGGCACCTTCCAAAAATCTTATGCCCGTGTTGTGGTAGCATCTTTAGCGGCTCATTTTTTTGGATTGTCCTTGATATCTAATCTGTTGATATGACCATAACTAATGTTCAAAATTTGAATAAGAGATGAGGTTAAATCCTCGCCTATATTATATAGTGTTTGGTATAGGATAATGTTTTAGGATTTTCAGAAATATTTAAAAATTCTCATGTTTTGTTATAAATTATGCAAGAGAATCAGATACCAGAAGAATCTGAATTCTCCTTTTAAACCCCTCTCAGTTTTCTTTAAAACAGGTGGGTATCCAGATTCTCAAACTTAAAGAAATTGTATTTTTTATAAATTAATAATTTTAACCCTTTGTTCTTATCATTTAAGAAATTAAAATAAAATATAAAACAAATCACCAATATATTTTCTTTGTTTTTATCTTTTCCTGCCAAAATAATATAAACAGGATAGACAATTCTGTCGATATATTTTTTAACAAAATTCTTTTTAGGTTATATGTGTGGGAAAAAAAAAGTTTGAAGGGGACCCCCCATTATTGCTAGGTATTCACTTTTGTTGTTGTGTGTATATTGCTCAATAAATTATTAATAGTTTATATTTTGTTTTCATTATTTATTTAAAGGAAGATTTTTTTTTTAAAGAACTTGGTAGTTCACATTCAAATCTAAGGATAGAATAGGAAATATATATAATTCATTTAAGATTTCTAGGAATAAACCAAACATTATCAAAGACGAAACTACTCAAAGGCAGAGGGGGGCCATGCCCCCCCCCCCCCCAACCTTTGAAAAAAAAAATACTAGTATGTATATTAACAAAAAGAATTTTAATTCTGGTTCTTAAATTTATATACTTGGCCCCCCTTTCCCAAAAAAATTTACAAACTAATCCAAGAAATCCTACAAATAGATAACAAGAAAAATCTATAAAAAAAAATGCACATATCTAGATAATAAAAAAATCTTTTGACAAATTGTAAAATCGGTCTAAGAAAAAACAATAAAAACAAATCAATTACAAATCCTAGCAAAAAAAATCATAAAAACCCAATAACCTTTACCCAATTTCTCCCTCTCACTTGAGAGCTCTATGCCCCTCTCAAATGACTCCACCCTCATAGTCATAAAGACAACTCCTATGCCACATATTGGTCGCTTCATCCACATATTAGTTAGATCTTGAAAATATTAAGACGTGTTAATTGACTTGCAAAATTTTTTATTATAAAATCCTATTAAATTTTTTTTTTCAAAAGAAAAAATACAAATAATAATTAATAAATTAATGCTAATATGCAACTTAATTTGTCAACCTGTAGTATTAATATTCTAATTTTTAAAAATATTTGAACAAAGAACTTCGGCCCTCCCTAAATTTGAATCCCAGTTCCATTGCTGAACATTATCATCTCACATTCTTAGAAATTTTAAGAGATTCCCAATGAAACCAAATATAGGAATAACTACATTCCTAGGCATTTAAATTGCTAGAAATCACATTCCTAAGAATCTGGATGACAGGAGTAATATGGATTCTTCCGTACTAAATGTTACATAAAAACTTATTAGTGTCTTGATTTGATGATAAAGAGCTATTATCAAGAGTGAACATTATAGGTTGAAACTTTCTCTCAAAAAAAAAATTCAAATTTAATGTTGAATATAAAAATTCAATGATTTTATCTAGGAACCTAAAACTCCTGTATCCATAATTCGAATTTGCAGCTTATATTTGTCTTTTCATTGGTTGTTTAGTTTTAAATACACTTTTATTTTCTTGGCTTATAAAAAAAGGGGTAGAATTTTACAAGACTTTTTCCATGCCACAATCAATAATATTGCTTTTCCTTCATGATACTTTATTATAATGAAGAATTGTAATTTATCTGACGGGTAAAATACCTTTCTGTGGTTCACTTATCTGGCTATTACTTGTGCCTTATATCGCTTTCTATTTTTCGCTTTGTATTACAGACCAGAGGTGGTTGTTAGATGGTACCATTCGCATACATGGATTTCGATGCTGGCTATTTAGAATGGACATAAATAGATAGTAGGTTGTGTAGGCTATTCTTATGTATTTCTTTTACTTTTTACCTTTTTTGGGGGCACCTGCTACATTATTTATTTGGCACTACTGTCAAATAACCAATAAGATTTTTATTTTTTATGGTACACATTTTATGGTTTCATAGAGTGAATATACGTCATCTAAACACCAAACCATTTATAGTAAGATAAAAAAATCAATAATTTTTTTCTTAAGCTCATTATGCAAGTTACAATAGTATAAATACCCAATTGAATTTTCTAACTGATATTGGCTGGGTTTTCTTCTAGATTGCAATTGATACTGAGTTTGATCAAGTCATAAGATTCAGGTAACACCAATCACCTTTTCTCCTTTATTATAGTTTGTTTATAAAAACATATTGTTGTGGATTTTAAGAAAATTAACACATAGAGAGCAATTCTAATTTCCAACAATCACTACTAATTTGAACTGTTAAACAATCCAATTCAAATCCAAAAAAAGAAAAATATGTTTGAGTAGTTCTAAAATGATAAAAACTTGTGGGTTCCAGTTAGCTCAACTAGTAAAGTCTCTGATAGTTGTATAAGAGATCTGAGGTCCAATCCCTGCTTACACCAAAAGCTGATTGGTGTCTTGTTCTGATGATAAAGAGCCATCATTAGGAGCGGACGCCATAGGATAAAACTCTCTAAAAAAAATGATAAAAACTTGAAAATATCCATGTCGTAATTAAATTTCATTAATTAATATCTTATATGTTTAATAACCCAAGTTAACATCAACAGTACTACTACAATTATTCATTCTCATGCATAAGCACGAGTTGTAAAGCTCAAAGAAAGTTTAATTAGAATATAAAAATTAAAATCAAATTTTGCTTTATGTGTCTAATTTATGTGGAGATCACACCATAATTATCCACTTAAGTTTGTGTCATGTGCCTACTTAAGTTTTTAATCTTTGTGAGTTAATGAGTTAAGAACTTAATATTAATGAACTGTAAAATTTAAATAGATAAAAAACCAATTACATACACTTAATAAAAAATAACCACCCAACAAAGATAGTTACACGTTCTATCTTATTAAAAATTAGAAAAAAAAAATCATAAGTAGTATTATATTTAGATAAGAATATTAAAATGTAACTTATTACATTTAATTTTTTTTAAATATAATTTGACTAATTACTTATATTTTTATGAAAAATATTGTGTTTAATTTTAAATGTATCCATATATATATGTGTGTGTGTGTGTGTGTTACATGCTATTTTTTTAATAATTTGACTAATTATAAAAATTTTCATAATAAAATTTGTGTTTAATTTTAAATGTATTCTTGTGTTTGCATAGATTACATGCAAGTAATAAATAATAGAAAGTGAATTTAGATTAATCAATTGTTTAACTAATTTAAGGTATGAAGTGAAGAATTAATGCCGAATTACTATAGTTTGACAGCGAGGTCAAACCGTTAAAATAATCATTTGAAAATGTCCCATCAAATAAAAAATTGAAAATAAGGAGAAAGTATTTGTATAATTTTATGGTCATTGTCTTTTTTCCTAAATTAATTAGGTTATAACCCATGTTTGTTAACGATGATTTGATCTTACTTTTTACTTCTTTTTTTCTTTTTTTTTCTTTTTTTGATGAGTACTTTTTACTTATGTGACTGAGGAAGTCACAAATCAGTAGATAGTTAGTTACAGGTTTTCTTGACATTGACATAACCCATAGTAATAAAATAATGCCATAAATTGTTGCTGCCTTATTTTCTTCTTAATTTATGGTAAAAAAAAAAAAAAAAAAACCCTTTCTGGCCCACTTCAAGGACCAGGGTTTAAAATTTAAATCCTGACCTTTTACTTTATCTGAGTAGGTAATTTCATTGTTATTGATTTCGTTCAAATCCAGTTGGAATGGCCGAAATATTTCGTACCGATATGAAAACCGGTACTATAGTACCCCTCATTCTACCTCGGGTCAAATTTCGGCCTATTTCAAGGTGTTTTGGCTATTCCAACCACTTCCAGCCAATTTTGGCCGAAATACATATTTCAGCCGGTACCAGATTTTGACTTAAAAAAAAAAAAAAAATCCTTCATCCTTCTTCTTCTTCTTGTATTCTTTTTTTTTTTCCCTTCTTCTTCTTTTTCTTGGTTTCAGACCCTTCTTCTTCTTGTTGTTTTTTTCTTCTTCTTCTAGTGGGTTTCGAACCCATCTTCTTCATTTTTTTCTTTTGGTTGGTTTCGGTCCTACCAATCTCCCTTTTGTTTTTTATTTGTGTGCTGTACAGGTAAATGGTAATGTATTTGACTGTTTGTCAGCCTCCATGCTCTTCCTTAAATGCTATGTCCTTTGTTTTAAATTTTTTTTGTTTGTTTTGCCAGCCCACGTGATACTCTTCTCTCTAGTCACTTTAAATTTTGAATTTTTTCTTTGTTTTGTTTTAGTGAGCCCCACAAGACTAACAATAAAAATAGAATGTTTTAGCTTTAACCCTCTTCCACTATTCTAACGGCTAATATTAACATTTAGGTTTTTTTTTTTTTTCATATTATTACTCTTATTATATTTTATAAATGATTGAACTGATATTTATTATTATTATTATTTGGGCTTAAAGATTACATATTAGTTGAAATATGTATTTATAATTTCTTTAAAACCCTTAATAATTTATATGAGTTTTTTTATTAGTAATATATATATATATATATATATTTTAGTATATAATAGTAGTAACTCCGAAACACCTTGAAACAGTATGCCGAAATATACTGGTACCGAAACATTCCATTCCAATGAGCAAATTGAAATGAGATCCGAAACGGTATTCATAACATTGGGTAATTCCATTTGGCGTGCTCATGTAAATGATGAGTTAAACTAATTTAAAAAAATTATGAATTATCTTTCAAAAAAAAATTTATGAATTAAACTAATAAAACATATATAGTTTGGAAAAAACAAAGGACGTTTTTTTGGGCCAGTACAAGTGTGATTCAAATTTTTATTTTTTATTTTTTACAATTCAATATATACAATAGTAGGGCATTTGAACACTGTTCTCTTAATAAATGAGAGAATGTTAGTTATTGATTTATACGATTCTTAGCAATTCAAATCTTAATTAATTTATCTTCATCTTCAATATCTTGCAAAAACATGAATGGCTATACAAATATGGATCAAGCTCTTAAATGTTAGGTCTAAGAAAATTATATCTATCATTTTTTTAAAATCTATCAAAAAAATATCTATAGCAAATTATATGGTGCTTTTGAAGGAATAATTTTATTCCGTATTTTGAGAAAATAAAAATATGGTATTTTCACTTTTCACATTATAATGTATCCTATTAATTAGATTTATGGTGAATCTATTATTCACGTGTGAAGGAGTACTATGTCTGCTATATTCTAGGAGAATCCAATAACTTTTTCTTCCAAAATTAGCAATTAGATATTTCCTCCTCTCATATAGATATGAATCCCACCACACTTATGAATTTAATTATTGAAGGAGTATTGCGTTGCTATAGTTATAGAGTATGTAATAATTTTTTCAATTCCTTCCAAAGATAGCAATCTAGATCCACTAATGACACACCCATGAATTTACTTCTTTCTTCCAAAGTTCCAATGTCATATGATATTTCTCTCATCTCACATGGATAGTAGATCTGACCTTAAATTTCGTTATTGAGACCTATTACTATGTGTTTTCTATTAAAAAAAAAAGAAAAATCTATTATTATATTAGAGATAAAAATCCTTCCACCTCTAACTTTCACATTATTTAAATGAAAAAAAAAATAGCACTATTTGATTATATGCTTTGTTTGTTTTGAAATAAAATATTTTTAATTCTAAAATATTTTTAGATATTTGATATGACGAAAAAAAATTTTCAAGCAAACTATCAAAACCGATGAACTAACCATCAAAGTTGCTAGTATACTATAAAGGAGCGCAAGTCAGAGAGGATATAAGAAAGACAGATAATTCGTTTCAGAAGGGGCTTTTCATAATAAGATGTACCTCACAAGTCACCCTAAAGATAAATGAAAAAGAAAACTTGTCACACGCATTTTAACATATTTTAACATACTTTTTAGAAATTGATCACTATTTTTTTTGTTTGTTAATTTATGAGAATGAGAGAATAGAGGATGTGTTCCGTAAGTGATATTTTTTAATCCAATAAGTGTACTTCAAGTATCTACTAAAAAAAAAAAATTCTAAAGATAGTTTAGGGTATTATGAAAAAAAAAAATGGTATTGAATTCTGACCATTAACTTAAGCAACCCCCAACCAAAAAAAAAAAAAAAAAACTTGATAGAAGCATATATGATTTAAGTGTTTCCTCACATTTTCCTCAAATTAAAAAAAAAAAAAATTGGTTTCTCACCTACCTTTTATATATATATATATATATATATGATTTTCCATTTAAATTGTATTTAAAAGGAATGGTATTATGATCCAAAAACGAAAAGACAAAAACAACAATAACATCGAAAGCAATGGTATGGTGAAGAGAAAATATTTCTCTTATGTCAACATTAATTACCACACCCTTATGATTTTAACAAAAAAGGTTAAGTAGTACATATATTTGTTGATGAACAAGATAATGACATAGCTTACGTGAACTCGGTTTCAAAAGTCAGCTCGGCGGAATGATGAGTCGAGCTGACCTCAAAATCGATCCCTTTGTTTAAGCTGCCCTCTTAGGTAGGGGTAATTATAGAAACATTTGGATAAGAATTCAATAGTCGGAGACATTATAAGGAAGGATTTGTTATGAATGTCACCTATTGAAACGTTTTATCCTTTTTTTCTCTCTCTAAATTGCCCCTCCTTTACCGTGTACGATGGTTGTGTTAATATCTCATTCCACCTTCTTTGTGTGTGTTTTTTTATTAAATTTTTTTTTTTTTTTTAAAGAAAGGAAAAAGTATTACCCCTCCTTTTATGGTACAATGCAATTGGCACTTTTTTTTTTTTGGCACCAATTGACGCTAATTATGTGCCTAAAATAAATGGTTTCTCTTCCTAACAGATCTAATCAAGCTAAATACACCTTAATAAGCATATCCTCAGATTTCTTGTCATAATTGTCCCATTTTGAAAGAATAACAACTCCTACATAAGCTTCCCTCAAAACCCTATACATCAAACCCAAAAATTGTTGATAGTAAAGTATGAAAGAAATGGCCCCATCCATTTGTGCCTCCTTGTTGCTCTCTCTTATGCTGGCAATCCTATTGATTTGCCCAGCAAGTGCACGGCTAACTCTGAAGGCTGATGAAGGTGTGCTTCATGATATTTGCTCTCCCCATAGAGATCCTCCCTTTTGCTTGAAAGCCCTAAAATCCGATCCTCGAACAATCACAATCGACCTTGTTGGCCTTACCAATATTTCAATCCACTTAGCAGATGTTGCTGCTAATAAAACCTTTGCCTTTATTGGCTCACTCGTCAACAAAACCTCGGACCCCAAGTTAAAACCGCAGTATGAATTCTGCCACCAATTCTATGAATCTCTTGTTGGCGATATAGAATATGCAAAGGATGCATGGAAAGGTGGTGACTACTTTACTGTAGTCGTTGCAGCTGATAGTTGCCTCACTTCAACCGGTGACTGTAGAGATGTAATAACAACTAATGCATCCCCTCTCCTACGAGAAAATAAAGAAGTGTCTTATTATTGTGAGATATTTTTGCTGGTTTCAAAACGCCTATCAGGTCTTAGCTAAATCATCATGTGCATGTGGCCATGAAAAATAAAATATTTGATATTATCGGTCACATTCTGTTCAATAAAATATGATAAAAGGTAAAAATTTTGTCTTGTTTTCTTTCTCTTTATTTTATTTACTTATTTATTTTGTTGCTGAATTAAAAAGGAGGTTTCTGGTGATAGGAAGGGTAATTCCACCAGTATTTGATTCACATTTATAGTTTTTAATAAATATTATAGGATTTGAAATGTGTTTGCTCTATAATGACTGTTTTTTATTATTAATATCTAGGATTTAATCCAAAATCTTTTATTTAACAACAAAAAAATTCACTAATTGAATTAATTAGAATTTGATTTGAGTAGTCTTTTGGGTGAATGTATACTCACAGGTAAATTGTTACCCCCATATGGTTGTCATTGCTACATTGCCTAACCAAAAGCAACCAGAAAACATTAAAAAACTTCAAACACATTATGATATATATATATATATATATGAGATAGGTTCAAGTTACACCTGGTGTAACTTCACAAGAGTTACATCTTTTGTAAACCATTGATTACTATTAAATCTAAGAGTCAAAAAACACTCATTGTAGTATCATTATTACTCCCTAAAAATTAGTGATTTAGATATTAACTCTTCATATTAAATGAAAAGAAAAAAACCACAGTATTTTTTTTTTTTTCCGTCCATGTCATCATCTTCTTCCTCTTGTCTTTCTTTTTGTACTATACTTTTAGGCCTCCATCATCTCTCTACAGTTTCATCCATTTCATCATCTGACAAGGGCTAGATTTTTGTAGTCAAACACTTCAGATTTCTTGAATTGACTGTGGAAAGTTCTCATCACAATTTAGCAAGCTTCCTTGCACAAGATATTTTGCGATTATTTAGGGGCATTTCACAGGAGATCAATTAGATTAGCATGGGTCTCTTTTAGCCTTTTCTTGTGCAAAGAAAGTTATTTTGAATTTTTTTCCTACTTTGTAGTTCATAACCATGTAAAATCTTAGGGAAAATCTAGAGTTGTAGACCATATAGTTCCAATTGACACCAGTATAATGTCTGACGTTTGTTGATTTGAAAAAAACAATTGTTTAATTCAACTAATACTTGGAAAAAAAAAACGAATTAATACACTAGATGATTATTAAATGACTTTTGGGAAAATTTTAGAATAAGAAATACAAGAAAGAATCACAATGTACTCCGCCTAAAGTTGAAGCACACAACTAGTCCCATAATGAACATAAGAAAATGGTTATAAGAGTCACATTTAGCTTTTTGAGGGTTGAATGTGATATTATATCTTTACCATCACATTGGCTACATAATACAAAGATGGACAAATAAATGAGTTCGCAAAATGGTAATCATGTTTATTAAAAAAAAATAAAGATAGCTTGTATTTACAATTTTATCTTGAGAATTTTACATATGATGGAGGCTTGAAAGTATAGTGTAAAAAGAAAGACAAGAGGAAGAAGACGATAATATGGACAAAGAAAGAAAAAAAAAAAAGAGTTAATGCTGTGGTTCTTTTATTTTATTTATTTAATAAGGAAAGTTAATGCCTAAATTACTAATTTTTAGGGAGTAATAATGATACTACTATAAATGTTTTTTTACCTTTAAATCTAATAGTAATCAATGGTTTACAAAAGGTGTAACTCTTGTGAAATTACACCAGGTGTAACTTGAACCCATCTCTATATATATATATATATATGAACAAAAGCATTAAAGCTACGAATACTATTACTATCATTTGGATTGCATATTAGAGTTCTAAACATGTTTTATTTACTATTATCATAGTTTTTGGTAATACATTTGTTTAGCCTACTAATCCTCCATCGAACGGGATACCAGTGGAAGGCAACCATGTGTTGCCAAGGAGAAACTGATCGACTGTGTAATTTTGTGCTTGAGTTGAATCTAAAATATGAACGCCTGGCCACTTGACCCGCTTGTCTGTGTTTGCACCTGGCCCGGTATTGTTGTACTCTCCATAAAACAAAGTGGATTCAAAGGCTGGATTCCACCTTAGCCACCCTTCTGGCCTTATGATGTTGCTCATGTATGATTGCAAAAATACAGTTCTTGAATATGTCTTCCAAGGCCGACCAAGGTATGTAGGAGTTGGGTTGCTTGAGGAAATTAAATCTGAATCCCCAGTTATAGTGCACATATGGAAAGAAAAGCCGCCTGTGGCATTTACTTGTTCTCGGCCTTGAGCTGTGATAGTGTTGGATTGTCCTGGCGAAGCTTGTCTTGGAAGAATGTCACATTTTTGAAAGACTGCGGTTGCATCACCAAAGATGAAATCAACAGTGCCCTTTATTTGGCATTCTCTATAGAATTGGCGATTTTTGTGTGCATATAATGAATCTTGGTAACCCCTTATACCACAACGATAGAAGATTGAATAGTCAGAGTCTGATCGAAGTGCCACAGCTTGGCCTCCTTCTGGCCCTGCAGTGTTCTCAAATGTCATGTTCACTGCTATGAAGTTTTTACCATCAACACCTGCACAAGAGAATATACAATATGAAAATCTTAGAATAAACAATGTTTTGTAATATTGTATAAATCTTTAGTATCTTATCTTAGTCCTTGCATAAGCTTAGTTTTTAGCACTAATGGTGCTTGGCCAAATTAGTTTTACCTAGTATAGAAATCGATTTGATGTACAAAATACATATGAGACGCGATACAAAAAATATATTTATAATTTGAAAACAAGGAGTCAATTGTTCCATATATAGTTTTGATTTAGGATTAATCTTGCATTAAGAAAATATAATATAAACATATTCATATTTTTTAATTACCAAATGTGGCTGATCCATATGTTTTCCAACCAGTGGTGTTGCTTCGATTTCCTGAGATGATAGTCTGGTCGATACCATCCCCAACCATCATCATATTCCATTTGTCACTTGGAATAGACACGTATTCCCTATAGATACCTTTCTTGATATAAATCACAAAACGTTCTGAGCTTTGAGATGGCGCAACTTTTACTGCATCCATGATTGTCTTGTAATCACCAGATCCATCAGAAGTCACTGTAACGTTGACCGAAATCTCACTTGCTTGCATGGGTTTCCAGTCAAGTGAAGTAAACCAAGATTGAAAACCATCATCGATTGTGTCATTAAGTAATTGTTGCACAGAAGCCAACTGATTGCTAACCAATGTGGTTACTTTCTCTAAGCTCATTGCTATGCTTTCTTTCAAGATGATACTCATGTCAGTGCCAACAAGTTCATCATTGCATGTGGCAATACTTGTGATGGCCGCACTCAACCATGTTTGGAGATCAAACTTTAGATTACTGGTGCCAAAATCTGTAATTGTTATGGAACTTTACATGTTAGTATATCTTCTCTTGAAAAACCAAAAACAAAAACTTATGTCAATGAAAATTTTCTAATTGAGCAGTGCCGACATTAAATGAAAATTTTCATCTACTAATTAAAAGTGAAGTTCTGGTCATTTGCAGTTTATTCATTTTAATAGCTTTATCATGGTCTCCAAATATAAATAAAAAAAATTCCCTCATTATTGAACAATTAAAAATTTTCAAACACTGAAAATATAGAATTGCTAATGATCAACTGTAAATAAAATAAACTACCAAGTAAAATCCGTGGTGTACCCTTGTTTTAATAACATTATTCAAATAACGATTTTTCATCTTATGTAATTGTAAGAAAATGGTGTGAACAATTCTAGAAAACAACATCAATTTTTTTTTTTTTTTTTTTTGACATCACAAAATCAATTTTAAGGCTTGTGTTTTTGAGTTTATACATGTGGTGAGACATGAGAGGGACCATGATAAACATGAATGCTCCTTTATTTTGTATGAACTCTATAAAAGAACGTTACAGTGGCCACCTGGATGACCCGTGAGGATCAGAGATTCAGAGGATATTACAGCCAAAGATTGCAGCGGAGACTATATAACAATTTTAGAGGCACTATCAGCCATACAAAAATATACAAAGGATAGTATGCATGCTCCCAGTTTTGCTTTTACAAAGGATTTTTGCTCCAATGCTAATATTCATCGTTAACATATCATCGATTTATGCTGCAAGCTAATAATTATTGCCAAATTAACATTAATTTCCTTTTGACATTATAGATTCCAATACTATTCTCTTTTTTATTTTTTTGCCAACCTTCAAAAAAAAAAATTTGTTAGAACACAAATGTTACCATATAGAAACAGTCCAAGTATGTATTGTCAAATTAAGGCTTATAATCTAAATAAACACCAAAGTAAAAATAAATAATTACATATATATATATATATATATATATATAAAAGAGTAACTAATTAATATACATGCATGCATACGTACCATGTGGATTCTGAAATTTGGTAAGGGACCAATCTAGAACTTCTTGAGTTGAATCCAACAACTTAGCACAATCAGAGAGAATGTTGGAGAGCCGAAAATCTTTGACAAGATTTTGAAAATTTGATACGGTAGAGGTTGTGTTTTGAAGAATACTCATAGCTAAATTTAATGAATCTTTGAAGGTAGGAGAATCAATATCCAACTTAAAACTATTATCATTAGAGCTCTTGCATGGGTTGGAAGAATAAAGGAATATAAGTAAGATGATGAACAACTTTAAGACAGAAGCCATTGATGAAGGTGAATAGAAATAAAAGAGGAAGAAAGTTCTAACAAGGGGAAAGTAGAGAATGTCAGAAGAAAAGAGAAATTAGCCCATATATATAGAAGTACGTACATTAGAGGTTAAGATATCATGTAAATTTCATATCTTAGTACGTTTTTATTTCTATCTAAGAGATGGAATACATTGTGTTATGTCAATGGTTTATCCTTTTGAGTTTGATTACTAATTTTGTTTACCAATGAGATTATAAGGATGAGTTAATTATGGTTTTTTTTAATATAATAATAGATTTGTATATAACCTATATATTAGTCATAGGATAAACCAGTGACATATAATAAATAGGTAAAATGCGTACTACTTCCTATGACCCTACGTGAATTAGCTTGAATGTGACAATTTCAGAAATCTTAGCTTTCTAATTTTCATGATCGAATTAATCTTTTGAGGAGCAACCTATGATATCATGATTAATTTAGTAAAGATATGTTGATTAACAAGTAATATTGAGTTGGTCAAAACACGCCAAGATAGATAATATTGTTCACATATTAGCTTGTTCCCTAGGTTTAATAAGTTAAGTAGGCATTCTCTTCAATTCAGATGTTTTATTTTTTCTAATATTTATGAGGACATTCGTGTGTATACGAAGTGTTAGATACTTGGCTTACAAGATTGTTACCATTTATAGTGTTAGGTACAAGCTTTTTATCATAACATGTCATGAATTCCCCCCCCCCCCCCCCCCTTTTGTATAGAGAAATTTCACATTATTGTCACATGCATGTTTTACAAGATGGACACCACTTTGTGTCTAGAGTAGTAATGCATTAGACACAGTAGAATTCAGACGCGTGTCCATAATTAGACACATTTCAAAATCTCAACTTATTCAATACACTGATATACTAGACACAAGCTTAAGATGTAAATCACTTTGAAGAGAGTGGCAATGAGGGATAACGTAGACTTTTACTGTTGGAGTGGAGAGGCTTGGGTTACAAGTTACAATCTCTAAACTTATTTCATTAGAGGCCATGACACACTCCCAATAATGAAGCAATAAAATGTTAAACCAGTAAAAATGGTCTTACTATGGTCCTTATCTTCATTTTGAAGTATCACGCTACAAATTTGGGCGTGGAAAAAATTATATGGATGTGTTATTGTGTAAATAATTTTAATGGAAAATGATTTTATAATTTAATAAAAAATAAAAAACCATAACAAGATCGGGTTACCTACACCTGGAAAAAAAAACTCTATGAAGTTTCATTGTTTCCTAAGATTGGCTTTGGGCTTTTCTTGCGCAACTTTGATGGAGGACGAAAGGGCTCACAAATTGCAAATACCTATTCATTAAGAATTAATTTGATTGAAGCTATATCTTAATCACTTTTTTGAGTCATGGGGTTATGTCTTTATTTAAAAACGCATACTGTAATTGTTAAGGGTTAATATCGTGTTGGCAATTTTAATGTGCAAATTAAGTTTGAATTAGAATGAATCACATTAATTTTTATAATTTCCCTTTCACTTTTTGCACATCATCATGCATTCTTAAGTTGCGTTTTGCATTGGCTTAAAAAACTTGTTTTTTTTTTTACTATTCAGCTTATTTTTGCTACTATTTATATGTTCTATTGCACTTTTTGGTATTATTCATGAGTCTCACTGTACTATTTCAGCTACTTTTTATCTTTATCTACTGTACTTTTAACAAAAAATTTTCAATTTCAACTAAATAAGTTGTTTCCAAATGGACTCTAATGTCCCAATTATATTATACTATACTATTAGTATTAATATATCTCCATTAGAAGGTATGTAAGTGTATTATGTTAGTGGTTTATACTTCATACTCTATTTTTTATTTCTAATTTATTTTACTTCTTACTTCTTTCAATTTTTCTAGTGTACGATATTTAAGTTGAATGTAAATATTAAAAGAAATTGCTTTTGCATATGGGCCTAAATTTTCAAGAATTGTTTTTAGTGGAAATTGGAAAATCTTAGCTCAAAGAACATTATTACCTCATATTTCTTGAATAAAAAGGCTGAATTTCTTTCAATTGACTGAGATGGAGTTTGTGTAAGTCCGGTTGGATTGGATTTGCAGTATTTTCAACTCAACCCATCCTTTTTGAGTTGAGTAATTTCCAAGCTAATCCAATTCATGTTATCTTTAAAAACAACCCAACATGTGAGAATTGGGTTAGACCTAATAAAAATAATGGTAAAATATCATTTTTATCTCTAAAATTTTATAAAAATTTGTTTTTTATCCCGGAATTTTACAAACTGTTATACTTTTCGTCCTTTTGTCAATATCTGTTAACCCATGTCCTACGTAGCCTAACGGTGTGCTAACATGGCATATGAGTTAAACCAAACCATTTAATTTTAAAAAGTATGGACACTTGGCATGTGATGGGTATTTTAAAAAGTATGGAAAGGTGGTGACTACTTTACTGTAGTTGTTGCAGCTGATAGTTGCCTCACTTCAACCGGTGACTGTAGAGATGAAATAATAACTAATGCATCCCCTCTCCTACGAGAAAATAAAGAAGTGTCTTATTATTGTGAGACATTTTTGCTTGTTTCAAAACGCCTATCAGGTCTTAGCTAAATCATCATGTGCATGTGGCCATGCAAATTAAATAAAATATTTGATATTATCGGTCACATTCTGTTCAATAAAATATGGTAAAAGGTATAATTTTTGTCTTGTTTTCTTTCTCTTTATTTTATTTACTTATTTATTTGGTTGCTGAATTAGAAAGGAGGTTTCTGGTGATAGTAAGGGTAGTTCCACGAGTATTTGATTCTCATTTATAGTTTTTAATAGATATTATAGAATTTGAAATGCGTTTACTCTATAATGACTGTTTTTTATTATTAATATTTAGGATTTAATCCAAAATCTTTTATTTAACAACAAAAAAAATTCACTAATTGAGCTAATTAGAATTTGATTTGAGTAGTCTTTTGAGTGAATATATACTCACGGTTAAATTGTTACCCCCATATGGTTGTCATTGCTACATTGCCTAACCAAAGCAACCAGAAAGCATTAAAACTTCAAACACATTATTTGATATATATATATATATATATATATATATATATATGAACAAAAGCATTAAAGCTACGAATACTATTACTATCATTTGGATTGCATATTAGAGTTCTAAACATGTTTTATTTATTATTACCATAGTTTTTGGTAATACATTTGTTTAGCCTACCAATCCTTCATTGAACGGGATACCAGTGGAAGGCAACCATTTGTTGCCAAGGAGAAACTGATCGACTGTGTAATTTTGAGCTTGAGTTGAATCTAAAATATGAACGCCTGGCCACTTGACCCGCTTGTCTGTGTTTGCACCTGGCCCCGTATTGTTGTACTCTCCATAAAACAAAGTGGATTCAAAGGCCGGATTCCACCTTAGCCACCCTTCTGGCCTTATGATGTTGCTCATGTATGATTGCAAAAATACAGTTCTTGAATATGTCTTCCAAGGTCGACCAAGGTATGTAGGAGTTGGGTTGCTTGAGGAAATTAAATCTGAATCCAAAGATATAGTGCACATATGGAAAGAAAAGCCGCCTGTGGCGTTTACTTGTTCTCGGCCTTGAGCTGTGATAGTGTTGGATTGTCCTGGCGAAGCTTGTCTTGGAAGAATGTCACATTTTTGAAAGACTGCGGTTGCATCACCAAAGATGAAATCAACAGTGCCCTTTATTTGGCATTCTCTATAGAATTGGCGATTTTTGTGTGCATATAATGAATCTTGGTAACCCCTTATACCACAACGATAGAAGATTGAATAGTCAGAGTCTGATCGAAGTGCCACAGCTTGGCCTCCTTCTGGCCCTGCAGTGTTCTCAAATGTCATGTTCACTGCTATGAAGTTTTTACCATCAACACCTGCACAAGAGAATATACAATATGAAAATCTTAGAATAAACAATGTTTTATAATATTGTATAAATCTTTAGTTTCTTATCTTAGTCCTTGCATAAGCTTAGTTTGTAGCACTAATGGTGCTTGGCCAAATTAGTTTTACCTAGTATAGAAATCGATTTGATGTACAAGATACATATGAGACGCGATACAAAAAATATATTTATAATTTCAAAACAAGGAGTCAATTGTTCCATATATAGTTTTGATTTAGGATTAATCTTGCATTAAGAGAATATAATATAAACATATTGATATTTTTTAATTACCGAATGTGGCTGATCCATATGTTTTCCAACCAGTGGTGTTGCTCCGATTTCCTGAGATGATAGTCTGGTCGATACCATCCCCAACCATCATCATATTCCATTTGTCACTTGGAATAGACACGTATTCCCTATAGATACCTTTCTTGATATAAATCACAAAACGTTCTGAGCTTTGAGATGGCGCAACTTTTACTGCATCCATGATTGTCTTGTAATCACCAGATCCATCAGAAGTCACTGTAACGTTGACCGAAATCTCACTTGCTTGCATGGGTTTCCAGTCAAGTGAAGTAAACCAAGATTGAAAACCATCATCGATTGTGTCATTAAGTAATTGTTGCACAGAAGCCAACTGATTGCTAACCAATGTGGTTACTTTCTCTAAGCTCATTGCTATGCTTTCTTTCAAGATGATACTCATGTTAATGCCAACAAGTTCATCATTGCATGTGGCAATACTTGTGAGGGCCGCACTCAACCATGTTTGGAGATCAAACTTTATATTACTGGTGCCAAAATCTGTAATTATGATGGAACTTTACATGTTAGTATATCTTTTCTTGTAAAACCAAAATTAGAAACAAAAACTCATGTCAATGAAAATTTTCTAATTGAGCAGTGCCGTCATCTATTAATTAAAAGTGTAGTACTGGTCATTTGCAGTTTGATTCATTTTAATAGCTTTATCATGGTTTTAAGAAAACTCCCTCATTATTGAAACAATTAAAATTTTTCAAACACTGAAAATATAGAATTGCTAATGATCAACTGTAAATAAATAAACTACCAAGTAAAATCCTCTTCTCATTTACTCTTATATATATATATATATATATATATATATATCAAATCAGAAGTTATAAACATAAAAACACAAAGATTGATCACAAAGTGAAAAACTAAAGATGGGAAATCTCTCCAAACGAAAATCACAATGGGAACAAACAAAAACAGTCCATAGGAAATTCACTATGTATGCGTTTGGGTTCCGCGTTTTCTGTGGAACCCACGTCTCGTTTTTTACTCTCTTTTTTTTTTTCTAAACAGCCCGTAAAGGTTAACTTTTCAACCGTGAATAGTGCATTCATGCATTGTTTACGGACCCACAAATATCACTTTTCAGCAACTTTTTCATTAAAAATGAGTTCCATAATACTATTCACATATTTAAAAATTATTTTGCTATAGTGTATTTAGTTTTCAACTATATCCAAATAGACGCTATATATGTAAAGAACATTTACAAGTGTCAAAGATTTTCTGTCTCAAATAAAATAAAAAGTTGTCAACGATTTACAAAAATTTTGCTAGCCTAGACCCTATGTATTGGAGTATTAGTTAGGACGATCACGTATATAGTCAAACCAGAAGAGTAAAAATGAATTTTCGATTCGAGTCTATCTTGAAATACTTAATTGAACGCTTTTCATACCTTAGCAAATTTAAAATTTTGAGTCCAAATCCACCCCGTATCTAAATTTAGCTAGAAATTTTAAAATTGTCGGTGGGATCAAGAAACCCACACTTATTGCCGTCCTTTACGTGTCAAATCATCGATTTTTGAAAAATTTAGCCAGACAACAAGGTTTGTTGAAAAAATCTATCATGCTGCTTGTTGTTTTCTGGCTACAAATCCAGTGCTTGGATTTTTTTGTTTTTTTGTTTTTTTGCAATAATAAATCTCAAAGGATGGTCATCAACAACACTAAAAATAAACAAATAACAAAAATGTACATGGTAAAGGCTCAAAAAATATTCTTAGCTTTGTAAATTAAAAAATAGGGAGTGGAATGCAAGATTCAAGATAACTGATTATTGTCAATTAATATAATGTTTATAACTTCTGATTTGATATATATATATATGTTAAAATAACATTATTCAAATAACGATTTATCATCTTATGTAATTGATTGTAAGAAAATGCTGTGAACAATTCTAGAAAACAACGTCAGTTTTTTTTTTTTTTTTTTTTTGACAGCACAAAATCAATTTTAAGGCTTGTGGTTTTGAGTTTATACATGTGGTGAGACATGAGAGGGCCCATGATAAACATGAATGCTCCTTTATTTTGTATGAACTCTATAAAAGAACGTTACAGTGGCCACCTGGATGACTCGTACGTGAGGATCAGAGATTTAGAGGATATTACAGCCGAAGATTGCAGCGGAGACTATATAACAATTTTAGAGGCACTATCAGCCATACAAAAATATACAAAGGATAGTATGCATGCTCCTAGTTTTGCTTTTACAAAGGATTTTTGTTCCAATGCTAATATTCATCGTTAACACATCATGGATTTATGCTGCAAGCTAATAATTGTTGCCACATTAACATTAATTTCCTTTTGACATTATAGATTCCAATACTATTCTCTTTTTTATTTTTTTGCCAACCTTCAAAAAAAAAATTGTTAGAACACAAATGTTACCAAATAGAAACAGTCCAAGTATGTATTGTCAAATTAAGGCTTATAATCTAAATAAACACCATAGTAAAAATAAATAATTACATATATATATATATATATATATATATAAGAGTAACTAATATACATGCATGCATACGTACCATGTGGATTCTGAAATTTGGTAAGGGACCAATCTAGAACTTCTTGAGTTGAATCCAACAACTTAGCACAATCAGAGAGAATGTTGGAGAGCCGAAAATCTTTGACAAGATTTTGAAAATTTGATACGGTAGAGGTTGTATTTTGAAGAATACTCATAGCTAAATTCAATGAATCTTTGAAGGTAGGAGAATCAACATCCAACTTAAAACTATTATCATTAGAGCTCTTGCATGGGTTGGAAGAATAAAGGAATATAAGTAAGATGATGAACAACTTTAAGACAGAAGCCATTGATGAAGGTGAATAGAAATAAAAGAGGAAGAAAGTTCTAACAAGGGGAAAGTAGAGAATGTAAGAAGAAAAGAGAAATTAGCCCATATATATAGAAGTACGTACATTAGAGGTTAAGATATCATGTAAATTTCATATCTTAGTACGTTTTTATTTCTATCTAAGAGATGGAATACATTGTGTTATGTCAATGGTTTATCCTTTTGAGTTTGATTACTAATTTTGTTTACCAATGAGATTATAAGGATGAGTTAATTATGGTTTTTTTTAATATAATAATAGATTTGTATATAACCTATATATTAGTCATAGGATAAACCAGTGACATATAATAAATAGGTAAAATGCGTACTACTTCCTATGACCCTACGTGAATTAGCTTGAATGTGACAATTTCAGAAATCTTAGCTTTCTAATTTTCATGATCGAATTAATCTTTTGAGGAGCAACCTATGATATCATGATTAATTTAGTAAAGATATGTTGATTAACAAGTAATATTGAGTTGGTCAAAACACGCCAAGATAGATAATATCACTACAAGAAAAATGTCTTTTAGCGACGAAGAATTTTTGACGGACCCAAAAAGCCCTCTCAAAAAATCTTATTTCTGATGGCAAAATAAAGCCCTCGCAAATACTTAGTAAAATGTAAAACATTTGTGACCAACAAGAAAAGTTGTCACAATTATGTGTTGTAGCCGTCACAAATGTTAATGTTTTGGAGGGAAATTTTCCCTCCATATTATTTGCGAGGGAAAATTAAAACTCTTTCGCAAAAAGTGTATTATTTGTGACGGTTAAAAAAATGCCGTCACTAATACTAAATTATTTGCGAGGGCCAAAATCAACCTTCACAAATAACCATTAAAATGTCAAAATATTTGGAGGGAAATGTTCCCACCAAATTATTTCCGAGGGACAATAAAAATCTCTCGCAAAAAGTTTATTTTTTGTATGGGTTAAAAATATACCCTCACTAACACTAAATCATTTGCGACGGCCACGATTGGCCTTCGCAAATAATAATTAAAATATTAAATTTTTTGGAGATAAAAGTTATTCTAAGATTCAAAGAAAAAAAAAAGGTATGAACATATAGCACTTTTGTATTCTTTAAATGAACCTTTTGTTTAAAACCTTTTATATACATCCTATATATGAAATGTCTGTCCTTATTTTCTAATAAATATTACCTATAAAAAATGATAGCACTTTCAACTTCAAAATAGTAGCTAAAAATTCAAAAATAGCAGCCATAAGGACTCTCTCTCTCTCTCTCTCTCTCAAAAGTGAATAAAAATTTCTTCCCATCAATGAAAGCAAGCTTGTCCAATTGGAATGTAAGCCAATCACAATATAAACATTATCAAATAAGTCATGTCGCTTTTTTTGAGCTAAAAAGGATAGAAATGCTTTATAAGAAAACAAAGAAGAATTACAAGTATAGCTAGTTAGAAAACTAGCGTAAGGGGGAAACACCAACTACATGAAGTGGTGTCCCCAATACAAGCTAAAACCCAAAGAGTGGAATACAAAGGAAAAAACAAACCGCAACTGCAGAAAGTTTATGCCAGAGCCCGTTAGACTTGTGAGGCCATTATTCTTTGATATTCCTCCAAAAAACCACTTGCACCTTCAAAGATTGCCTTCGGATGGACTTGGACCTACTGAAAGTAGAATCCATTTCTTGCGTTCCAGATTGCCCATGTCGTGGTTGCCCATCTCTCCAACTCCAACTGGCTAAGCTTTTGCTGCATCTGCTTGAAGAGAACGAAAAAGTAAATGGCCTCATTCCTGCATTTCTGAACTCTTCCCTTGAACATAGCCCATAAATTCTATGCAAATGGGCAGAGCAAGTCTCTAAAATGCAAAGAAAGTGACTTCACATTGTAATATCATTACACATGCATTGTAAGGATATGATCAAAACCCTATTGCTATTTATTAAGTGGACATTAAACCTCTTTAATGTTGGGAATAACACCTTTAAAAAATTTTAAGGTGATCAAAGAGTAAAAGCCATGTCATCAATCAATTGTTTAAATTCAAGTTTTTGTAGTTTAAAATAACGCATAAAAGATGAGTTTAAAGATCAAATGATAAACTACACCCGATTGGCATGAAAATTGGCATGCATGTAAAGAACATATAGAAAATGTAATCCAACAGTTGGATTTTCAAAATATGAATTCAATAATAAGTTATTGAGGTAGTGTAACATTTTTTAGATTTACATCAGGTGTAACATAAACCCAGCCCTATATTTCTCAATTCGATGTGAATTTTGATAAATCTACCATTAGACTACATTATCTTCATATATTTTTTATGCTTACAAAATTTCAAGGTGATTAAAGATTAATAGGTATATCATCAATCAATTGTCTAAATTCAAGTTTTTGTAGTCTAAAATAATGTATAAAAGATGAGTTTAAAGACAAAATGATAAATTACACCCGATTGGCATCAAAATTGGCATGTATGTTAAGAACATATAGAACATGTAATCCAACGGTTGAATTTTTAAAATATGAATTCAATAATAAGTTATTGGTTGGCGTAACATTTTTTAGAGTTACATCATCTATAACTTGAACCCAACCCTATATTTCTTAATTCAATGTGAATTTTGACAAATCTACCATTAGATTACATTATTTTCATATATTTGTCATGATTACAAAATTTCAAGGTGATCAAAGATTAATAGCCATGTCATCAATCAATTGTTTAAATTCAAGTTTTTGTAGTTTAAAATAACGCGTAAAAGATGAGTTTAGAGATCAAATAGTAAATTACACCCGATTAACATGAAAATTGGCATGCATGTTAAGAATATATAGAACATATAATCCAACGGTTAGATTTTCAAGATATGAATTCAATAATAAGCTATTGGTTGATGCGATATTTTTTAGAGTTACATCAGGTATAACATGAATTCGGCCCTATATTTCTTAATTCGATGTGAATTTTGATAAATCTACCGTTAGATTACTTTATCTTCATATATTTTTCATACTTACAAAATTTCAAGGTGATCAAAAATTAATAGGCATATCATCAATCAATTGTCTAAATTCAAGTTTTTGTAATTTAAAATAATGCATAAAATATGAGTTTAAAGATCAAATGGTAAATTACACCCAATTGGAATAAAAATTGGCATGCGTGTTAAGAACATATAGAACATGTAATCCAACGGTCGGATTTTCAAGATATGAATTTAATAATAAGTTATTGGGTGGTGTAACATTTTTTAGAGTTACATCAGATGTAACATGAACCTAACCTTATATTTCTTAATTTGATGTGAATTTTGATAAATCTACCGTTAGATTACATTATCTTCATATATTTTTCATACTTACCAAATTTCAAGGTAATCAAAAATTAATAGTCATGTCATCAATAAATTATTTAAATTCAAGTTAATGTAGTTTAAAAAAACGCATAAAAGATGAGTAAAAGATTAAATGGTAAAGTACATCCGATTAGCATGAAAATTGGCATGTATGTTAAGAACATAAAGAACATGTAATCCAACGATTAGATTTTCAAAATATTAACTTAATAATAAGTTATTGGTTGGGGCTGAAGTTTTTTTTTTTTTTTTTTTTTTGAGTGTATGATTGTGTGAGAAAATGCTTATTAAAATGTTATTTTAATTAATTGTTATTGATTGAAGAAATGAGTTATATTTTGTGGCCCTCTACAGTGGCGGTATTAAAAACCGTCGCAATATAAATGTTTCAGTGACAGTTCTATTACTTATAGGGCGGTTTAGTGCACAACATTTTTAATATTAATTTAATAAAATTTGGTAAATCAGATGTCAATGGTGAAATTTTTTTTTCTCTTCAAATTTAGGGTGAAGTGTAGTTTTTCCAAATCTCAAAATTTCAAAGTAACAACGACCAAAGAGTGAGGTAGTTTACCAAAAAATATATACAAATTTTATTTTTTATTTTTTAAATATTGAGATTAAATTTCCGTAAAATAAATTCACTTACACAATATTGTTTTTTTTATTATTTTAAATAAATCCCCACAATAAGTAGTTTTTGGTTTTAGAGAGATTTATTATTATTTTAAATAAATCCCCCCCAAAATCGTTTTTACCTTAAAAACAAAAAAGAAAAGCCCTATCTCTCTCTCCCTCCCTCTCCATCTCAATTAAAAAAAAAAAAAAAAAAAAGGCGGCCAATTTTTTTCAATTCCCCGCCAGGTCCCTCCATCTCACTAAAAAATACCTCTACTTCTACTTTGACTAAAAAAAGAAAAAAATAATCTCCCTCAGACGCCTCTCTTTCTCTAACCAAACCCCAAATCCCAAATCTCCAAACACAAATGCCTCTCCTTCAAACGCCTCCCTCTCTAACCAAACGCAAAATCCCCATTCAAACCCAAACTCAAACACCTTTCCTGCATAAACCACAAACCCCAACTCTCCAAATACAAACTCCCAACCAGCTACCATTATTGTACGGATCTGTCAGAATTCCCAACTGTTGCTGCAAAGAGTCCAACCACGCCACCTTGAGAGCTTTGCTGTTGTCTATGCTGCTATCAAACATGGTGTAGGTACATTTGCTAACCCTCTCAATTCTTTAAATGATACCCATGTATTGGTTGACTTAGTCGTAGTTCTTAAAATGCAATGCTAGGTGGTTCGTTTCAATTCATATTTAGATTTATAAGTTCCCTTGGGTATTGTCTATTTGAGATGCCATCTGTATGTGGGGTGGGTTATGTGTCTTAAAATGGTGAATCTTGAAGTTGTCAAATATTTAAAGCCTCACAATTCCTGCTGAAATAAAAGTTTTATATTAATTATTATGTGAATTAGTTTAATGGCCTTATCTTTGCAATACTTCTCAATTTAGACAAAAATGAACTAGTAACTAGGTATTAGATTCATATTCTTTCAATATCTTTTTCTAAAAAAATTATAGATTAATAAATATTAGTTTAATATCTCATACAAATATATGAATAATTTTCTATAGATTGGTTTTTTACTGTTTTTACCCTGCCAATCCTGTTTTGAATGTATCTATTATATGATTTATATCATTATCATATAAAATATGAGTTGGGGGGGGGGGGGGGGGGGGGTGTTAAATTGTGCTTATTCTTCTTTGATGATTGCTTACTATAAGTTTATACCACATGCATGTAGGGGTGTTCACCAAACCGCATAAATTGCACAAATCGCAAAAACCGCACCAAAACCGCCCGCAAAATGGCAAAACCGCACCGCAAGTAATAGTGCACCGCACCGCACCGCACCACACCGCATGGTGCAGTGCGGTTTGCGGTTTTATTGTCCTTATCCTTTGTTCTAGACAAATCCTTATCCTTTGTTCTTTGTTTTAGGACTATGCATGATTTATTGTCCTGTTTGAATTTTTTATTAGTTTTTTTTTTTTTTTTGAGTGAAGAGACGAATTTTTTATTAGTTACGTATATAATGCAAGTTAATTCAATTTCTTTGATTGACTTGATTTCATGTGTTATAAATCAGATCCTTAAACCCACCTTATTAACCAATATTATTGACAAAGTTATATTATAATGAAAGTTGTTTGTCATGTTCTATAATTTCACAGCTCTAACACAAGAGTTCCTTTTCTCCCTCTACTTGGATCAAGCCGCATTAGTTTTTGGTGGACTTAGGAAGAATTTTGCAAGGGCAAGTCATTTAAATTAAGCATATAATACAAAGTTCAATTTATTATCTATGTTTTCTTTTAGAATAAACCCATAAAATAATTAGTCATATATATCTATACTGATATTGATTGAAGCTATTTATTTATATATGTTTTTATAATTAGTTTTTATTTTTTATTTTTTTTATCTCGTATACAGCCAAATACAAACTTTTGTATTTTATTGAAAATATATATATTGTGGTAATTTTCGGAACACTATATGGAATGTTAAATGCGGAAATTTTATAGAGTTCTCTGATGTGAGTTTTAATTGTGTAAGGCTTGTGGTGAGCTGAAAATCTATAGATTACTTGAAAAAGTTAATTAGGATGACAATGTTGACAACATATTTGTCCAATCTCAATTGTTTGGCTTGAGATTTGCTTTAGGTTGTGTATATTTCTATTTTGTGGCCAGATATGTTAATCATTGATTTTTCTATTTTAAAAGACCCAATGTTAACTGTGCTAGTTATTTTTAAGAGTACATAATTATACATGTGTTAGCAACCATTATTGTTGTTAGTTATATAATATGATGCTTTATAAGGAGTAGATAAAATGTCAGTTGATAAATTTTGGGTGCATCATTCTACTAGATATATTAATGGGGTTGAAAATTTTCTTGAGTATGCATTTAAACATTCAATAAATAAAGATATGCAAAACAATTATTTGTGTGTTGATTGTAGCAATAAGTATTGTTGGATTGAGGATAAGGTCTAGTATCATCTTATACTAGAGTATCGTCTTTTACTAGTGGGTCATGTCTTTAACACAATCGTATTGGAAATACATATTTATATTATATACTTTCATCATATTAATATTAACTAATAGTAGGTAGATGTGGCAAGGGCTTATATAAAAAAAAGGCAGACATGTCAAGGGAAGGTAAAAATAAAGGCAGAATCATCACACCAAAAGCTACTCGAGAGATTACTATTCTTTTTTACCAAAAACTGAATGGAGCTTGGATGACTTTTAGTGAATACCCAAGATTTGAGCTCAAAACTCTATATGCTTGCTACATAGCTCAACATTTTAAGCATAAGCAACCAGATGAGGAAGTGAAGAAAGAATTTGTAGAATTGGTGAAACACTGTTATTCTGATTGGATGTTTCACATTAAAAATACTATTTTTAAGTACATAGAGAAAGAAGATCGTTATAAGAATGGTCCTTCCTTCATTCTTACACTCTTTTGGAAAAAGATAGTGGATAAATGGATGGATGGATGGAGATTAGAAGGTGAGTATAAATGAAATACATGTCATGAATTCTCTTTATCTCTTTTGCACTCTCTTTAACTATTATTTGTTATTATTTTTATAAAAACTAATATTCTAGTGTATGAATTATGTTTAATGTTTTGTTTTGCTTTGTATTTTTTTTTTTTTTTTTTAAGGATGGTACTAGTAGAGATGAAGATGACAACTCAATCAATAGCACGAGGGAGGTTGAAAACAGCTTGGAAGGTAATTCAGAGGAAGACTAGTATAGATCTTGTCATAATTCTAGTTGTTTAAGTTTAAAACAAGGTTTAATTTTAGGATTTCTTTGTATATTTTATATTTTAAAGTTTGAACTTATATGAATTTTTATCTTTCAATTGATCAATTTTTAGTAATTATTGTACTATCGTAACATGATAGTTAAAAAAATATTATATAAAATAATTAAAAACAAATAAATAATAAAATATTTTAAAAATTATATAAAATATTATCACCGATGACATAAAAATTTGGTCATAAATAATTTTATAGTGACAACAAAGTCCCTCGCAATTTATAGAATAGCGATGCCATTTAACCTCTTGCAAAAACATTTTAAGCAACAGTTTAATGTTGTCACTATTATTCCTAACTAATTGCGAGGGGTTAAATGCCCTCACAAATAAATTTTAGCGACGGCATTATTTGTCTCTAAAAAGTATGTCGTAAATTTGGAATTCGTAAATAACTAATTGCGAGGGTATAAAGGTCCTTACAAATAGTTGTCGAAGACGACTGCTTCCTCTCGCTAAAAATAAGTCGTCGACTTTTCTCGTCGTTTGATAATATATTTGTGAGGGCAGATTTGTTCAGTAACGATGGTGGATTGCCCTCGTAAATTATTTATTTACGAAGGTATGGTCGCAAAATCTCTTTTAGCAACAAGAGCAAATATGACGGCCTTTGAGGGCCATATGCCCTCGCTAATAACCTTTTGCGACGATATTTGAATTTTTGCGAAAGCATTTTACCTTCGCTAGTAGACTCTTTTTTTGTAGTGTATTGTTTACATATTAGCTTGTTCCCTAGGTTTAATAAGTTAAGCAGGCATTCTCTTCAGATGTTTTATTTTTTCTAATATTTATGAGGACATTCGTGTGTATACGAAGTGTTAGATACTTGGCTTACAAGATTGTTACCATTTATAGTGTTAGGTACAAGCTTTTTATCATAACATGTCATGAATTCCCCCCCCCCCCCCCCTTTTTGTATAGAGAAATTTCACATTATTGTCTCATGCATGTTTTACAAGATGGACACCGCTTGTGTCTAGAGTAATAATGCATTAGACAAGGTAGAATTCGGACGCGTGTCCATAATTAGACACATTTCAAAATCTCAACTTATACAATACACTGATATACTGGACACAAGCTTAATATGTAAATCACTTTGAAGAGAGTGGCAATGAGGGATAACGTAGACTTTTACTGTCGGAGTGGAGAGGCTTGGGTTACAAGTTACAATCTCTAAACTTATTTCATTAGAGGCCATGACACACTCCCAACAATGAAGCAATAAAATGTTAAACCAGTAAAAATGGTCTTACTATGGTCCTTATCTTCATTTTGAAGTATCACGCTACAAATTTGGACGTGGAAAAAATTATATGGATGTGTTATTGTGTAAATAATTTAATGGAAAACGATTTTATAATTTAATAAAAAATAAAAAACCATAACAAGATCGGGTTACCTACACCTGGACAAAAAAACTCTATGAAGTTTCATTGTTTCCTAAGATTGGCTTTGGGCTTTTCTTGCGCAACTTTGATGGACCACGAAAGGGCTCACAAATTGCAAATACCTATTCATTAAGAATTAATTTGATTGAAGCTATATCTTAATCACTTTTTTGAGTCATGGGGTTATGTCTTTATTTAAATACGCATACTGTAATTGTTAAGGGTTAATATCGTGTTGGCAATTTTAATGTGCAAATTAAGTTTGAATTAGAATGAATCACATTAATTTTTTTAATTTCCATTTCACTTTTTGCACATCATCATGCATTCTCATGTTGCGTTTTGCATTGGCTTAAAAAACTTGTTTTTTTTTTTACTATTCAGCTTATTTTTGCTACTATTTATATGTTCTATTGCACTTTTTGGTATTATTCATGAGTCTCACTGTACTATTTCAGCTACTTTTTATCTTTATCTACTGTACTTTTAACAAAAAAATTTCAATTTCAACTAAATAAGTTGTTTCCAAATGGACTCTAATGTACCAATTATATTGTACTATACTATTAGTATTAATATATCTCCATTAGAAGGTATGTAAGTGTATTATATTAGTGGTTTATACTTCATACTCTATTTTTTATTTCTAATTTATTTTACTTCTTACTTCTTTCAATTTTTCCAGCGTACGATATTTAAGTTGAATGTAACTATTAAAAGAAATTGCTTTTGCATATGGGCCTAAATTTTCAAGAATTGTTTTTAGTGGAAATTGGAAAATCTTAGCTCAAAGAACATTATTACCTCATATTTCTTGAATAAAAAGGCTTAATTTCTTTCAATTGACTGAGATGGAGTTTGTGTAAGTCCGGTTGGATTGGATTTGCAGTATTTTCAACTCAACCTGTCCTTTTTGAGTTGAGAAATTTCCAAGCTAATCCAATTCATGTTATCTTTAAAAACAACCCAACATGTGAGAATTGGGTTAGACCTAATAAAAATAATGGTAAAATATCATTTTTATCTCTAAACTTTTATAAAAATTTGTTTTTTATCCTGGAATTTTACAAAATGTTATACTTTTCGTCCTTTTGTCAATATCTGTTAATCCATGTCCTACGTAGCCTAACGGTGTGCTAACATGGCATATGAGTTAAACCAAACCATTTAATTTTAAAAAGTATGGACACTTGGCATGTGATGGGTATTTTTGTCTCACTGTAATATTTATTCCACGTGTGCCAATAATTGCAAGCCAAGTGTCCATACTTTTTAAAATTAAACAGTGTGGTTTAACTTGTATGCCATGTCAGCAAACCGTTAGGTTACGGAAGACATAAACTAACGGATATAGACAGAAAGATGAAAAGTATAAGGTTTTGTAAAGTTTAGAAATGAAAAACAAACTTTTAAAAATTTAAGGACGAAAATGATATTTTTCCCTAAAAATAATTAGGTTTTTATTCAAAAATAATTCATGTCTTTTAATTAATTAATAATTACAACATTTGAGCCTAATATATTCCAATTTCTTCAAAACCAAGTCTCAAAAATACCAAAATAAATTAAACTATTTCACTCTAAAGCTTAAACTAAATCCCAAAATCCAAAATAAATCAAACTAATAAATTAAAAAATATATTTTTTAAAACTATTAATATTATTAATTGGGTTAGATTACTTGGGTTAAAAATCTTACTAATCCAAATCCAAGATATTGGGTTGGGCCAAAGTAGCCAAGTTGTTGGGTTGAACGAACCCTTCACATTCTCTAGTTCTTTTTTACAACTCTCTAATGACCGAGAGATTTTCTATTTTCAATCTAAAAAACATAATAATAATAATCTCTACTCTTTCCAATCCTTGAACGATGTCACACGTGCGAAACGAGAATACTAGAAATAGTTCAGAGTCCCAAGCTTTCGCCTTTCTAGGCGCTTCTTTATTGTTCCTTCCCAAAAAATCCAAACCTTCTACACAGTCTCAGCAAGTGACAGAACTAAGCAAACCCAGAGCATTCCAGAAGTGCCCGCATGGATATCTCTCTCTTATTACAAAACCCAAAACACTCTTTGTATTATCACACAAACACAAAAAGTTCAAGTCTTTGCGATTAGCAAATCCAAAAGAAAAAAAAAAAAATGGCAACTTTAACACCAACCCATATCCACTTCTATCCTTCGTGTTCCCATAAACCAAGCAAAAAAAATTGGTGTACCTTAACCAGCTCAAGAAACTTGTTCTTGGGTCAGCAACCAAAAACGAAATGGAGTAGTTGTAATAGTAGTAGTAGAAGGAGGAGGAGAAATGGGAACAAGAATGTGGTGGTGTGTGAGAAAGTGGTTGGTATTGACTTGGGAACAACTAACAGTGCAGTGGCAGCCATGGAAGGTGGGAAGCCAACGATTGTGACTAATGCTGAGGGGCAGAGAACGACACCATCTGTGGTGGCGTACACTAAGAATGGTGATAAGCTTGTTGGGCAAATTGCTAAGAGACAAGCTGTGGTGAATCCTGAGAACACTTTCTTTTCTGTCAAAAGGTTTATTGGGAGGAAAATGTCTGAAGTGGATGAGGAGGCCAAGCAGGTTGGTAAATTTATCACTTTTCTTGTAAGTTTTTATTGTAAAGTTAGTATTTTAACTTGACCATTTGTAAATTGGAGGCAGAATTTGTAGATTAGAGACAGTATTTGTATTTGAATTAGTGTTCACAGGAGCTTGAACTGTGAATTTTAATGATCTTTTAACTATTACTATGCTATTTGGAGATAGGAACTTAGGATTGCTTGTTGGATACCATGACTTGTTCTGGTATTGTTTGATTAAAACCCAATTTTTAGATTAATCTTGAATGGTTTTTTTTTTTTTTAATCAAACATATATTATTATTATAAATGACTGTAGATTTAGTCATTTAAATACTAGTAGATTATAGATAGGATTTGAATTTGGATTAGATGTTACTTTTTATGCAGTCATAATTAACTATCACTTAAATGGTAAATTTTGATAATTTTATATTCTTATAACCATTAGTATGCTATCACATGTTCAGATATCATGATAGACAATGTTTAATGAAATCATTTAATTATTAGTATGTTGGAGATAATTTGAATTTGGATCATCTGATGTCTTATATCATGAGAAACTATAACTTATTGAAAAAGGTTAAATTGTTAATCTTTATAATTTTTAACTAGTAGTTGACTAATTAGAGATTGGAATTTTGGATCAATTGTTTGATACTATGATAAACTATTGTGGATATAATCATTTAACCATTATTCCAATATTCCAATATAGGTGTCATACAAGGTTGTGCGGGACGAAAATGGCAATGTAAAGCTTGAGTGTCTGGCCATAGGCAAGCAATTTGCAGCTGAGGAGATTTCTGCACAGGTATTGAGGAAGCTTGTGGAGGATGCATCCAAGTTTCTGAATGATGGGGTGAGTAAAGCAGTGATCACAGTGCCGGCATACTTCAATGATTCGCAGAGGACAGCTACGAAAGATGCAGGTCGCATTGCAGGGTTAGACGTCCTGCGAATAATCAATGAACCTACTGCTGCTTCGCTTGCTTATGGGTTTGAGAAGAAAAACAATGAGACCATTCTGGTTTTTGACCTTGGAGGTGGTACTTTTGACGTTTCAGGTATGCCAATTGCTTTGTTACTCCTCTTATTGGAATTTTTTTTTTTTTTTTTTTTTTTTTTGTTATTGGTAAGTTACCTGCACACCCAGTTGAAAATCTCACCCATAGCCCTTTTTATGAGAGGAGTAAGGCAGAGTTCTTTGATTTTTTTCCTTTTTTTCCAGCTAATCCACCTCATATGTTTGTTTTTACTTATTTTATAGAGAATTATCCTTGTGGATTGTAGTCAGGCTGTTCCATCTGCATAATCAAAGTGGAATCTTTTGGGTTATCCACTGTGTATTAGTTCTGGTCACTGCCTCAAATGCCTGTTAAATTGGAGGTTTTCAAGTTACCAGTCACTCATTCTGTGTGTTATAATTCAGTGAGTTTGACAAATATCAATGTTTGAAATTCTTCCCAGCTTGACCATCTGAGAGGTGGGGGTATGCAATAACCAATAAGTGATTCCTCCACATTTTGGTGTGCCTTTTTTTTTTTTTTTTTTTTTTTTTTTTTTTTTTTTTTTTTTTTATCTATTCCTAGCTGTCTTAGGTATTAGATAATATGGATGCTTTGTTGATAACTTACATGTTTGACCATAGGTTAATAATGACCCATTTCCTCTCATTCACTCTCTTTATTCATTTGTTCTTTGGGGGATGATAAGATCTTTATCCAAACCAGAGGAATTCTGCAGGGCAGATTACAGAGATGTAGCAACTTTGCTGCAAACTATTCTGTAAAACTTAGGTACAGCTCCTTAGGTGTAGACTTACAAAAATAGAATGAGCCTCTTGGGACTTATTGTTGATAAAGAGAACTAGCAGCTTGGCTGTTAGCAAAAGAACAAATTAAAGCTTCCGTCATCCTCTACAAATTACACACACACACACACACATTTCTGACAACCAAATTGCAAAAAAAAAAAAAAAAAAACCACGACCAATCAGAAATAATCAGCATGCCTCAACTTTTCTCATAAATTGAGTCAGTACTTCTCTCTATAGCATTTTGGGATTTTTGGGCAATGATTTGAACGTTTTAATTGATTTTGCTATGCCCTTTAATGTAATTTGAAATCAGGCCTTCTTTTTTTTTTTTTTTTTTTTTTTTTTTTGAGGAGAAATTTCTGAAATGAATTTCTAGTTCAGGAACTTTTTGGTGTCATTGTCTTTAGATATACATTGGCCGATCTTTACAAGGCATAGCTCATTTTTTCTAGTTTGTGGGATTATACTGTTGCATGAAATATAGCTCAGGTTCAGATGTTGTTTCAGCTGCAGTTTGGAAGCTCTTTTTACAGTGTTGTAAAAGGTTTTACCTATCTTGCTGCTTTGGCATCTGCTCCCCAACTGTAATTTTAAGTATTATATTCAGGTATTATGTTGGGGGAGATTGCCAAAAAAGAATTGAGGAAAGTCTTGGCCCCTTAGGAATATGTATGAAACAAATTAACAAGCACAAGGTGGTAATGTGATAATCCATACATGTGTCAATGAGCATTCAGTGAACATGTGATATTATGTGATTCCCAAATTCAGGGGGTGTTTGGTAATGTTGTTCTAGTAACGTTGTTTGTATTTTTTGGAAATACATGTGGGTGAATAAGTGTGTGAAAATATATGTAATGTTATTTAAAAACTGAAAATTGTTGCTCAAAATCACATACAAAAGCAGTTTTATAGATTAAAAGAGTGACCTGAACCTTGTGATTTTGAAACATCAGATCTCTTAAAAGGTTCTTGAAATTTTGATTTAACACAACGGTAGTTAGGTAGCATACAATCATTTGAATGCTATGCCCTTTCACTACTTTTAACTTTTTGTTACCATTGCTAGTGAATCCCGGTCCTTTAATTTAATTAAACAGCATGTATAAGAGATAGTTTTACCAGAATTACGAAAATATGGACTATTGTTTTCTAAAAATAGTACACTAATACTCATCAGATGTGATCTTTCACTTGTTTTCATTTAGTGCACAAGGAAATTGTTAGTCAGTGATTGTTGTGGTCTGTTATGTTTTAAATCTGCAGTTCTTGAGGTTGGAGATGGAGTATTTGAGGTACTTTCCACATCAGGGGACACTCACCTAGGAGGAGATGATTTTGACAAGGTTTGAACAAGACAAATGAATAGAGCTTTTGCTATTCTTTGTTTTCTGGTCTTTTAGTTGTTACTAAAATTACACATCTATATTCTATAATCTTAAACAGAGAATAGTTGATTGGCTTGCCCAAAACTTTAAAAGAGATGAAGGAATAGACCTTCTGAAAGACAAGCAAGCTCTACAACGTCTCACAGAGACTGCAGAGAAAGCAAAGATGGAGCTGTCATCTCTGACTCAGACCAGTATTAGGTATGTGGCAATTTCTTCGCCTTCTTTCTATGAATGGATCCCTCTCTTTGTCATGATCACTGAGGAAAAGCTTTCTGTTGTTACAGTTTACCTTTCATTACTGCCACTGCGGATGGCCCAAAACATATTGACACCACCCTGACAAGGGTCAAATTTGAAGAATTATGTTCAGATTTGCTAGACAGGTATGTTAGTTGAAAACTGCTACTCTGTGGTTGCCCTTTATGCATGTTCCAAAATGGAATAATTCTCATATGAAATATAAGTGTGTGTTTGATTTCCATTACTGGAGTTTGCTGCCTATTGGTTTAAAACAGTATGTTTTTGCCAATATGAATACCTATCTGCCTGCATAAGTTCAGTGGATTACATCTGAAATCTATTTTTTTCTTAGGCTACGAGGACCAGTTGGAACTGCCTTGAAAGATGCAAATCTTTCTTTCAAAGATTTAGATGAAGTAATCCTTGTTGGTGGTTCTACTCGCATCCCAGCTGTTCAGGAGCTTGTGAGGAAGATGACTGGAAAAGAGCCCAATGTGACTGTAAATCCTGATGAAGTTGTTGCTCTTGGGGCTGCAGTTCAGGTTTGTCCTTATCTTGTTGAGATAAACTACCACTTAAGTGGGTTGCAACATGTAGGATTTTTTAATTTTTTTAATAGGAGGTAGAGCAGTTGAACTCTCTGATATGAAGATATGTTACTACTTGTTCTAATAGCTTCAGCCACTAGAAATGGTGAATTAAATTATTTAACAATTATTTTAACTCGCTCAAAATTTTTTTTTTCGTAGTCTATTTGAAAAATAAATGACTATGTATCTCTATTTCTGATATTATTTGCTGTAATACTTATTGATATTGCATAAATTGTTGAGGCATCAATATTTATTTTGGTCATTTATTTATTTATTTATTTTTTTCTTTAGGCTGGTGTTTTAGCTGGAGAAGTTAGTGACATTGTGCTCTTGGATGTCACTCCATTGTCTCTAGGACTCGAAACTTTGGGTGGTGTAATGACAAAGATTATCCCAAAGAACACAACTTTGCCGACTTCCAAATCAGAGGTGTTCTCCACTGCGGCAGATGGGCAGACCAGTGTAGAGATTAATGTCTGTCAGGGTGAGAGAGAGTTCGTGAGGGATAACAAATCCCTTGGAAGCTTTCGCTTAGATGGAATCCCACCTGCCCCACGTGGGGTTCCTCAAATTGAGGTGAAATTTGATATTGATGCTAATGGCATCCTTTCTGTCACTGCTATTGACAAGGGAACTGGAAAGAAGCAGGATATCACCATAACTGGTGCTAGCACCTTGCCAAATGATGAGGTATGTTTCTAAAAACTATTGTAATGAAGAGGGTTTGTTACCTTTTCAAACTTGAGATAGCAAGTTGTAGTTCAAATTAGATTTATTATTTAAAAGATTTTGAAATCAATATGTGTGGTTAATTTGTGGGTTTTAATAGCCTCAGCATAACCTATCTTAGCTGACTATAACCGATTAACTACATAAGAAATAACTGAATTTACATAACAAATGCAACTGCAGAACTATGACAGATTTTGTCACCAAACCCCAAGTAAATCAAGAATAATTTGTGTATTATTGCTATATGCTGCTTACATATAGTATACTCCAAGAACCGTAAAACACAATAGCTAATTAGTTGTTTGATTGCATTTTCATTACAAGGATTCCCTTAAAGTGAGGAATAAATATTTCTTACCATAAGGACCCTTATAACTATTTCTCAACCTTCATAGTAGCTCAATAGAATAAACATCACTAGATTCACTACACACCAAGTAAATCAAGAAAAAATTGTGTTACAGCTCTCTGCTGGTTACATATATTATACTCCTAGAACCATAGCCATTGTCGAAAAAAAAAATGATTTTTTTTTTCTTCTTGTTTTTATGCTAATTTGTTGATAAATGATGCTAATTTGTTTTTATTTCTTGATCTTTAACTTTGGGGTCTTTTTTTCTTATATTTAATTTTATTAGTTATCCCCTTCAATGATGCTACCATGTTCTCCAAAGAACCTATATCTTTCTTGTCTTTCTGAATCTCAGCATTTCAAGTTGCTCTGCTTTTTCACATATCAACCATGATAAAAGGATGTTCTACCACTTGTTATTGTTGAAGCTATTATTACCACATATAAACCTATTCTATTTTTGTTACTAAATCCCAACTTTGGATGTACAAAATAAAAATAACTGCAGGTGGATAAGATGGTTAAGGAAGCTGAGAAGTTTGCAAAGGAAGACAAGGAAAAGAGGGATGCCATAGACACAAAGAACCAAGCAGACTCGGTATTGTACCAAACTGAGAAGCAACTTAAAGAGCTGGGAGACAAAGTTCCTGGCCCAGTCAAGGAGAAAGTAGAGGCTAAAGCGAAAGAGCTGAAGGATGCAATCTCTGGTGGATCAACCCAAGCCATTACAGATGCAATGGCTGCACTAAATCAAGAAGTTATGCAGCTAGGACAGTCAATCTATAGCCAGCCTGGCCAACCGGATGCTGATCCTGCTTCTGCTACTGCACCAGGATCATCAAGATCAACTGGGAAAACAGCTGATGGTGATGATGTGATTGAAGCAGATTTTACTGACAGCAAGTAAATCACATAACTTGGTGGTGGGCAAAATTTCAACCATGCATACTTGGTTTATTTTCTATGTTAGTTTGTACAGGCTTTGTTGGCTGTGATTTTGTTAGCTATGATGTACATCATGACTCCTGCCAGCCCAGTTCTTCATAGTGACCAATGTGATTTAGACAATGGGTAGGTAGACAAGGCATAAAACTTGGCAGGAGGTTTAGTCTCTTCCATGGCTAGTTAATATCAAGAGGATTCCTTTTTTAATATCTCAGTGTTTGTATTTGAAAAGATTGTTTACAATGTAAGTATTATATTTTTTATTTTTTTTGGGTAATATAGAATGCAAGTATGTTACTACTAGAATAGTTTTTATTTTAGCGCTTTTTTCCCCCTAAAAAATCTCTTTGAGAACTTGTGTCGACGAGTTGAATAAAAATTCCTACAACACAAGTTGTAAATAAACATTTTCCTACATATGATTGGTTTTATGAATCATCATTCAGAGCGCACTTAGCACTTTTTTTATTATAGAAAAAGCTCTTTGAGCACTTGATTATTATCCCGTGTATTTAGACAAGGCTAAAATCACATACAAAGAAAGAATTTTCACAAAACTGGTTTCGAGGAATTTATCATATGTATTGTTTAAAGTACAAGGTTTATATCAAACTTGGGTTGCAAGAATTTTTATTCAATTCATCACATGGTTATTTATAAAACTATCTACGTATATTAATTAATTAAGTCACATAATTCATTAAAAATGTTGTTGACTATGTATATGCGGATAGTTTTTTCAATTACTACGTATTTGATTGCATAAAAATTCTTGCAACTCAATTTTCATATAATTTTTTTTTTTATTTAAACTAGTTACATAACTCGTTAAAAATGTTATGCAATTTAAATTATATATAAATAGCCTCTTTAATAGTTATATAATAGATTGAAATAAAATAACTTTAAACATGTTTGTAACTAAACTCTTTGCAAATATGATTTTATAAATCATCACACAATTAATTGTAGAAATTTCCTTCTAAAATTTTTTTTAGAAATTTAAATGGGAATTTGAATTAATAAGGCTTGTTTGGTGAAATTTTCAGGGGCCTAGCTCTTGGACTTAATGCAAAATCGATGCTATGACTGACCCCTTAAATTTCTAGCTAGGTGAAAATACTTCAATGAATCCTCTGTCCCACACATTTTCTTTCGGTGCAGAAGGGGCTCAAGGCCTTATATTCACGTTGAAATAAAGTAGGGGTTCATAAACATTAATTGCTATCATCTCTTTATGACTTTTTCTACTCTTGCTTTCTCTTTATGTTTTCTAATCTATTACAGCTGGTTTCATTTTTGGAGGAGAACACTTTATATTTTTTTATCATTGATTGAGATTGCATCTGTTGTTAATTGCTTTCAATAGTTGAGATTGAGAGTTGATAAACAACTTCCAATCTCAATCCTTGAATTATTATTTTTTTTTTTTTAAGAAAATGAAAGGTAAAAAAGTTAACGAGATAAAAATTTATTATGAGAGACTTGGGAAGAATCCCACCAGGTTCAATACCTCCCAATTCCTTGATCATTACATTGCTCCAAAGTAAAGTAGATTCTTTACAAATTTCTTGCTTTTGCTTTGCATGATTGAATGATTGTACCAATAAAATAAAATAAAAGAAATCTTTTTTTATACAAAATAAATAATAATAATAAGTAATCTAATGATGTTGACATTTTTTAAAAGCACAATTTCAAATAATATATATTTACTTTTTAATCTACAAAATCAACATACTTAGAAAAAAAAAAAATCAACAACAACAACCCATATCAAGTTTGTCAAATTATTGTCCAAGTGTGTGACTAGTGCATGCTACATATATGATAATGGGAGATTATAAATTAATTTTTCTAATCTTCTATTGTATCATGTTTACAATTTTTCCTCTTCTCTCAGTTATGGTAGAAAACAATGGGTAGGTAGACAAGGCATAAAACTTGGCAGGTGGTTTTAGTCTCTTCCATGGCTAGTTAATATCAAGAGGATTCCTTTTTTCAATATCTCACAATGGTTGTATTTGAAAAAATTGTTTACAATGTAAGTAATTTTTTTTTTTTTTTTTTTTTTTTGGTAATATAGAATGTAAGTATGTTACTACTAGAACAGTTTTTATTTTAGCACTTTTTCCCCCCTAAAAAAATCTCTTTGAGAACTTGTAAATAAAAATTTTCCTACATATTATTGGTTTTATGAATCATCATTCAGAGCTCTCTTAGCACTCTTTTTATTATAGAAAAAGCTTTTTGAGCACTTGATTATTATCCTGTGTATTTAGACAAGGCTAAAATCACATACAAAGAAAGATTTTCACAAAATCAATTCGGAGGAATTTATCATATGTATTGTTTAAAGTACAAGGTTTATATCAAACTTGGGTTGCAAGAATTTTTATTCAATTTATCACATGGTTATTTATAAGACTATCCACGTATATTAATTAATTTACATAATTCATTAAAAATGTTCTTGACTATGTATACGTGGATAGTTTTTTCAATTACTACGTATTTGATTGCATAAAGATTTTTGCAAATCAATTTTAATATAAACTTTTATTTTATTTTATTTAAACAAGTCACATAACTCGTTAAAAATGTTATGCAACTTAAATTATTTATGAATGGTCTCTTTAATTGTTATAAGGAAATGCTAACGAGTGCCCTTAGGGCACTGGTTAATAATATATTTTAAAAAAGTTTTAATACTACTTTTATGAGAAATGAAAAAAACTGTCAAAATATTAATTACTTTTTTTTTCTTTTCCCATAAAAAATTTCTTTAAATGGATTATTAACAAGTGCCTTTAGGGCATTCATTAGTATTTTCTATTGTTTTATAGTAAGTTGAAATAAAATAACTTTAAACATGTTTGTAGCTAAACTCTTTGCAAATATGATTTTATTAATCATCACACAATTAATTGTAGAAATTTCCTTCTAAAAAAATTGTAGAAATTTAAAAGGAAATTTGAATGAGTCAGGCTTGTTTGGTGCAATTCTCAGGGGGCCCAACTCTTGGACTTCATGCAAAATTTATGATACAACTGGTTCATAAATTTCCATCTAGGTAAGAAAACTCCAACTAATCCTTTGTCCCACGCATTTTCTTTCGATGCAAAAGGGGCCCAAGGCCTTGTATTCGCCTTGAAATAAAGTAGGGGTTCATAATTGAGTCTAAATTTTTTGTTTCACTTTTTTTTTTTACTTTATACTCTATTAATAATTATTTGTCACGTGTTAATTTAATTAATTAAATACTATCATTATTGACTTATTAATATTACTATTATTAATTAATAATAATATTTAATTAATTAAATTAACACGTGACAAATATTTATTGGTAAAATATAAAGTGAAATAAGAAAAGTAGTACAGAGAATTTGGATTCTTGGTGAACATTGATTGCTGTCATCTCTTTATGACTTTTTCCACTTGCTTTCTCTTTATGTTTTCTAATCTATTACAGCTGGTTTCATTTTTGGAGGAGAACACTTTATATTTTTTTTTTTATGATTGATTGGGATCACACCTGTTATAATTGCTTTCAATAGCTGAGATTGAGAGTTGATAAACAACTTCTAATCTCAATCCTTGAATTAATTTTTTTTTTTTTTTGTAAGCAAGAAAGGGAAAGGTAAAAAAGTTAAAGAGATAAAAATTTATTATGAGAGACTTGGGAGGAATTCCACCAGATTCAATACCTCCCAAAATTCCGTGATCATTACATTGCACCAAATTAAAGTAGATTCCTGACAAATTACTTGCTTTTGCTTTGCATGATGGAATGATTGTACCAATAAAATAAAAAAAGAAATTTTTTTTATACAAAAAATAAAAAAGTAATCTAATGATGTTGACATTTGTTAAAAGCACAATTTGAAATAATATATATTTACTTTTTAATCTACAAAATCAACATACTTAGGGAAAAAAAACAACTCATATCAAGTTTATTAGATTATTGTCCGAGTGTGCGACTAGTGCATGCTACATATATGATAATGAGAGATTATAAATTTAATTTTACTAATCTTCTATTATATCATGTTTACAATTTTTCCTCTTCTCTCAGTTATGGTAGAAAACATTTTTGCTTTATCTTGGTTTGATTAAAATTTTGACCTTAAAGTTAAAATTTATTTTTATTTTGACACTTAAAACTGTTTTACGTATCAAAGTTTTCATTTCGGGTTTTTTATGTTTAATTGCATTTGCATATTGATCTTGTTATTTATTTCTATTAGTGATCTAATTGTTAACTGCTAGATAAGTTGTGTCCATTACGTTACATCACCGATATAATGCCAAGTGTCACTAGATTACTAATAGAAATGAATAAAATTGCTAATATGAAAACAAAATTAAACTAAAAGTTTTGAAATGAGACGTAAATGGCTAAAATGAAAACAATCTCAAACTTAAGGGGCCAAAAATGTTCTTTAGTTAGAAGAAAATTTATTAGAATAATAACATTAATTCAGCCTAAAGTTTGATTAGAAACAAAATTAAGGGATAATTGAAAGTGGTAACTAATTATCATTTGCAAAATAAGAGACTCACAATCCTTTTCTTTTTTCTTTTTCTTTTTTTTTTGCCAAAATTGTTACAAACGGATCATGCAAAAACTATTTCATCCCACTCAAAAATGGCAATATAATTGTATGGAACATATGGTCTTTGTTCTCTCTGAAGGCTAATTTATGACTTTATCCATTCGTTTTTCTCCCCACCTAAATAGTGGAAGAGAAATGGATTTATTCATTTCATAATATATCTCAAAGCTTTTATAAAAAGCTTATAAATAACCTTTATTTTACCTCAAAAAAGAAAAGATAAGCACTTGGCATGTCTCCACCTTGTATATGTGATAACGTGAATGGAAAATAAATTGATGAGGAGTAAATTACTATTATATCTTTACTAGCTTGTAACCTCTTGCATATGTACGGATATACTTAAAAGATATACATTAAAATATATAGTATAATAATCTGACATATATAATTTATATTTTATTGATAGTCATTCTTATATAAATATATATATTTAATTCTTTAAAAAGTCATGTAAGAATGTTATTAGGTAGAAAATGTAAATTGTCAATTTTTAAAATATTTTTATGTTCATTAATTCTAGAATTTTTGGTTTTTGTACACAATAACTCACTTGAATAGATATTTATGATATGGTCTCACATTTGATTCCAAAATTAAGAAATAAAATTCTCTCTAAAAATAAATAATTTAGAACACATGGCGCAAAATTGGACTTCAATTGTAAAAAGATAACGTTTAGCTACAAAATTAGTTGTAACTGAAGGCTACAAACTCACTCAATAAAATAAATATTACAATATATGTTGAAAATCTAACCATTGAATTGCATGTTCTTTACACTTTTAATACACATGTTAAATTTTGTGTCAATTGGATATTATTTACTATATGATATATAAGCTTATATTTTGTGCATTATTAAATTACAAAAACTTACAATTTAAAAAATTTATTAATGACATAATTATTGATTTTTAATTTTCTTGAAATTTTACAAGCATGGAAGATATAAGAAGAAGATGTAATTCAATGGTAGATTTGTCAAAATTCACTTCTAATAAAAAATATTAAGTAAGTTTGTAGCCTAAAATTATAACTAATTTTGTAGCTAAATTTTGTCTATTGTGGAATCTAATTGAATTTTTTCTAAACTTTACCTATTAATATATATAATTTTTGTACCAAATGAATTGTTTTTAGTTTTAAAAAAAAGAATGAAATGAAAATGAAAATAATAGAAGGTATAAAGGTCCACACGGTTTTCTCTCGATGTTAGAGTATCCACATCAGCTCGTGGAAAAGATTCCATCTATTTTACACAAAAAACTCACTTTTTCTATTTTACACCATCACTTTTACAAAACGCCCACATCAATTTATCTATTTTACAAGACTTTTCAATAAAATATTCATTCTTCATCAATTTTTTATTATTTTCCTTAATGGTCATATTTTTTTAATTTAAACTCATATTTTAAGTAAACTACCAACACCGGTGGCTTAGCCAATGGAGCCACTTGTGGTGGAGGTCTGATGGCCGAACTGCCAAAATAGTGGCTCCAGCGAATGCCGCCGGATTGAATGTAAACCTTTATTAGAATTTGAAATTTTCTAAGTTTAATATTACTAAGTTTCCAAAAAGGACACTGTAAATTTTATTCTAATATTACACATCTATTCTAATTAAATAATATTATTATTTATTATTATTATTATTATTATTATTATTATTATTATTATTAATACCATTCTCTCACTCTCTCACAGGTTCCTCTTTTTTTTTTTTTTTTCATCTCCCTCACCCGTTCATCTCCTTCCCTCACTCTCTCCCTCACAGCCGTCACTTTCTCCCTCACAGCCGCCTCACCCAGCCCGCCGTCGCCGCCTATCCAGCTCGCTGCCTCAACCCTCCACTGATTCGGCCTCCCTCTTTCCTTCGCCCTTCCCTCTCTCCTCCACCACCGACCCTTCACCTCGCAGCCCCAATCGATGACCTTTCGCCTCCCACCCCCAATTGACGACAGCAATGGAAGATCCGGACGGCAGCAGTGGCAGCAAGTCGGATTTCTTCTTCCTTCTTCTTATGCTGGCGCGCTGGGTTGTTGTAGAGGGTTTGTGAAGAGAAGTAATCCGGTGGAGGAGAGAGAAAAAAAGAATAAAAAAGTATTTTACACGTGAACAGTAACTGTGTATATATACACGGTTACTGTTCATAGGTGCATATTTGCACATCTTTACACTCACTGATGTGGGTGTATTTTTGTTCAAATTGTGTAAATTTTGTAACTTTTTGCATTTTAGAAGATTATAGAAGGATTGGTGTGGATGCTCTTAAGGGGACCAATATTGCTGACGATTCTTCCTTCTTAAATAGCTTTCTTTTTATTATTCACAAAAGTCATTTCGACATTGAGAACTGTTGATGGAAAAATGAAAAAGTACAGGGATATTTATATAATTTTCTTTTCAAGTGGAGGGATAATTTTGTAACTTTCTTCTAAGATATAATTTTTCTTAAAAGACGAAAATAGGTTAGCTAAAATTTTGTAACTTTCTTCTAAGACATAATTATTGTACCATTTATATCAGTTCTCAGGGGCCCAATTTTAGGACATGGTCTGCCATTAAAAAGGATGTTATGAGTGGTAAAATAACTTTCCAGCTAGTGGACAATATTTCCAACTAAGTCTGTGGCCCACTCATTTTCTTTCGGTGCAGAAGAGCCCAAAGGCCCAACATCCATCATTGCGCTACGTGGTGCTTGGTAACGTAGTATGAGTAAGTCTAGTGCAACAAATATTATCACAATTTTGCAACGTGACAATTTTTAAATGGTAAAATTATGGACCCATAATTTTATTTTTACTACTTACAAATCGTCATATAGCAAAGTTGTTGTGGTAAAATTATGGAAAGATTTGTGCTTTAGTCTTTTATGTTTAATTATGTTTTCATATGAAATTTGTTATTTATTTTTGTTAGTAATCTAACTTCCACATAAGTCATGTCCATTATGCCATGTCACTGTTATAACGCTGCTAAGTATCATTAGATTACTAGCAGAAATGAACAACAATGGTAATATAAAAACAAAATCAAAGTAGAAGTTTTGAAATGAGACATAAAAGGATAAAATGAAAATAATCTTAAACTTTAAGGGCCAAAAATTTTTTTTAGTCAAGAATATTTATTGGAATAACAAAATTAATTCATCCTAAAGGTAGATTAAAAACAAAAGTAATTCACCCAAAAGGTTGATTAGAAACAAAATTAAGAAAAAAATTGAAAGTGATATAAACTAATTATTGCAAAAAGGAGACTCAAATTCCATTTTTTCCCTTCATTGCTACAGATGCAAAAACCATTTCAGCACACTCAAAGCTAGGCCATATAATTTTATGGAACATATGGTCTTTGTTCTCTCTCATGAGTCATGATTGATTTATGACTTTATCCATTCGTTCTCTCCCAACCTAATTGGTGGAAGAGAAATAAATTTATTCATTTCATGATATCTCAAGGCTTTTACAAGCTTATATATAACCTTTATTTTACCTCAAGAAAGAAAAAGATAAGCACTTGGCATGTGCCATTTAATAATTTTTTTTTATATAAAAAAAAAACCACTTGGATGGAATTTTTTTATTTTTATTAGTCCGTCTAGTAGAGATGAAAAAAAAATGGAAGAATAGAAAATATTGAGATGATAGAAAATATCTAGTCCCCTTTGTATATGTAGTAAAGACGATGGAAAAAAAAAATGATAAAGAGTAAATTATTATTATATCCTTATTATTATGTGAAACAATGGAAAAGTGGACGAATAATTTGAAAGTTTCTTCTCAAACCCATTTCCCTTCCATTTTCTTCTCAAATTATGAGGAAAAAAAATGATGGGTTACGTAAAATTCAGTTACCCTATGTTAAGTCCCCTCTCTTTGAACCCCAACCACACAATGAAAAATCATATTTTCCTCTCCCTTTTTTTCCTTCCCCTTTTTTTCATTCTTTCCCTTCTATTACTAGCATGTAACCTATGCATACACATTGATGCATTTAAAAATAAAAAAAATTTTCAATCATAAAAATATACATAATTGATTGAATCATTAGAAAAATAAACGTATTTGGATGCATATTAAAATTCTTGCCTAAGTTTAATAATTTTATGATAATTTTTATTCTAATTTTTAATAAGATAGAAAATGTGATGATTTTCGCTAAGTAAATATATGATTATTTGTTTTTTTTTTATGTTTCATTAATATTGAACTCTTAGTATATGTTTTGCATTCATTAACTCACTTGACACAAAGATTAAAAAAATTTAGTGAACACATGGCACAAAATTAGTTCACAAGTGAAAACTAATTTACTATCTAATTAAATTTTTCTCAACTTTGGCTTTAAATATATAAATATATAAATATATATATATATATATATATATTGGATATACACATGAGTTTACTCTTCTTTTGTTTATTGAGTTTTTGAGGGTTTATTTATTTTAGACTTTTTGTCTTTTGCACAATATTAACTCACTTAAAAGTAAATAGGATACATAACGTAAAATTAGATAATAATTAAAATTTAATTAAGAATCTAATTAAAATTTCTCTTTATTTTGGTTTTAATTATATATATATATATATATAGATATGTTTTTGGATTATGGTTCCTCTATTGTTTGTATAATATATAAACACACAAAAAAATGATTAAAAGTTAATAGTTGCATTTGCGAAATTTACGAGCGCATAAAAAAAAATTAAGTGTATAATTTACTGATATACTTCGGATGAGAGGCATGATCTTGCACAGCCAATTAATCCAATGTCCAACACTACTTTTTTCTAAGAATTTTTTTTTTAAGACAGAAAATTGGTTAGCTAAAAATTACAGTACCATGCGTTTGGCATCGTTCTAATGGTGGACCGTGTCCAAAAGTTGGGCTCCTGTGGCTGTGTGAGAACTGCCCTATATGGGAGTGGGTGGGGTAGTAAAGACGGATAGGATAAAAACAAAAAGTAGTGTTTGAATGATGGAATGACTGGCATAATAATTTTCTGGCTACTGGACAAAATTTCCAGCTAAGCCTCTGTCCCACTTGTTTTCTTTTGGTTGTTTTTTCTCTGCATGATTGTACCAAGAAAATGACCATAGAAAACGAATGATATCGATGACATTCGTCCACATTAAAACTCGGTCTTCCTTCACTGCAGCATTACTTTTACACACACTTCATCACTTCTAGCCAGCATTCCTCTCTCTCTTTGAGCGTTCCTTTCAGCTACTACCAAGAAATGGCCGAAGCAATCCTTTTTGGTCTTGCACAGAAAATGATTGAAAATCTGGGCTCTCAGACTTTCCAAGAGTTTGGATCACTCTGGGGTGTCGAAGGTGAGCTTGAAAAAATCAAGGAGACTGTTTCCACAATCCAAGCTGTACTTCAGGATGCAGCGGAGCAGCGAAGTCATAACAATCAAGTCAAGCACTGGCTCGAAAAGCTCAACGATGCAGTTTATGACGCAGATGACTTGTTGAGTGAGTTCTCAACTGAAGCTACAAGGCGAAGCATGGTGAGTGGGAATAAAGTCGCAAAAGAGGTACGCACTTGCTTTTCATGTTCAAACCCACTTGCTTTTCGTTATAAGATGAGTCGTAAAATAAAGGCAATGAGGCAAAAACTAAATGCGATAGCAGAAGACAGGGAAAAGTTTCATCTGAAAGAATACCATGTAGAGCCAAAAGTAGTGAGGGAACCAACTCACTCATTTGTACGCGAAGAAGAAGTTATTGGGAGGGAAGAGGAAAAAAAGGCTATCATAGAACTATTATTGGACTCTAATGTAAAAGAGAATGTTTCGGTTATTCCCATTGTGGGGTTAGGGGGATTAGGTAAAACAACACTTGCTCAATGTGTGTACAATGATGAGAAAGTCAAAAAAAATTTTGATTTAAAAATGTGGGTTTGTGTGTCTGATGTCTTTGAGTTGAAAAGTATTATTGAAAAGATAATAACATCTGCTAAAGGTAATGCACCTGGAAATCTTGAAATGGATCAATTGCAAATTCAACTTCGTGAAAGAATTGATAAAAATAAATACTTACTTGTATTGGATGATATATGGAATGAAGATCGTGGAAAATGGCTTGAGTTGAAAAATATTTTAATGGGTGGTTTGAAAGGAAGTAAGATTGTAATAACCACTCGTAGTAAATTGGTTGCAGAGATTACACACACAGACTCATCATGTATTTATCTCAAAGGTCTCTCCAAAGAGCAATCTTGGTTTTTATTTGAGAAAGTGGCATTTAGCGAAGAGCAGGTGACCAATAATCGTACACTAAGGGAAATTGGATCGGAGATTGTAAAAATATGTCAAGGTGTACCCCTTGCCATAAAGTCCATAGGACATGTGTTATACTGTAAGAAGACAGAATCTGAGTGGTTATTTGTGAAGAATAATATAGAAGCAAATGTAACTCAAGGGAATGGAATTTTACCAATTTTAAAGTTGAGTTACGATCATCTCCCATCACATTTAAAGAGTTGTTTCACTTATTGCTCTTTGTTTCCCAAAGATTATGAGATGGATAAGGAAACAGTGATACAACTATGGATAGTACAAGGGTTTGTCCAATCATCAAACAAAAATCAACAATTAGAGGATGTTGGTGATGAGTATTTCAAGGATTTACTTTGGAGGTCCTTCTTTGAAGAAGTAAAGACTTACAAAGGCTTAAGATACAGGATGCATGATTTAATTCATGATCTTGCAGAAGCTGTTGCAGGCGAGGAGTGCAGGCTTCTTAGTTTTGATGGCAAAAATATTAATGAAAAAAATCGTCATGTATCATGTCCATTTTTTATTGAAATGTCTTTTATTGAAACTTTAAAGTCATCGGTTAAATCAAACAAGGTACGGACATTTCTTCAAACATGTGAAATGTATAGATCTAATGCTTTGGATGAGTCAATGTTGAATACTCTTATTTTGAGTTTCAAGAGCTTGCGTGCATTAGATTTACATGCATTGGAGATTACGTCAATACCAAATTCTATAGGGAAGTTAATACATCTAAGGTATCTTGATGTTTCTTTTAATGAGGATATTGAAACTCTCCCTGACTCAATTACTACATTGTTGAATTTGCAAGTACTAAAACTTCATGATTGTGAAGGTCTTAAAGAATTACCCAAAAATTTTAGAGAATTGGTTAGCCTCAAACATCTTTATAATAATGGTTGTTATAATTTGAGTCATATGCCTTGTGGATTAGGGCAAATGACTTCACTTCAAACATTACCATTATTCATTGTGAGCACCTCCTCCCACATTGGTGGATTAGGCGAATTGAAGGGCCTAAAAAACCTGCGAGGAACATTAGAGATCGCACATTTGGAACGGTTGGAAGAATCTAACTCAGAATCCATTGTTGTGAATTTAAGGGAGAAGCAACATCTTGAAAAATTGATATTAAAATGGGATCATCAAGATCGAGTAGATAATAATGATGATGTGAAGTTATTAGAAGACCCCCAACCACACGAAAATCTCAAATATTTGGAAGTGTATCAGTACAAGGGTGTGAAATTTTCAAGTTGGGTCTCTTCTCTCACAAATCTTATTGATTTAAAGATAGAGAATTGTAAGAGATGTCGATATTTGCCACCATTGTCTCATCTCCCCTTTTTAAAATCTTTAAGACTTAATGGGATGAATGATTTGGAGTACATATCCGATAATGATATGAGTAAAGAGGTGTCTACTTCATCCACAACATTATCAACAACGTTCTTCCCATCTTTGAAGTCACTCAAAATAAAAGAATGTCGTAATTTGAAGGGATGGTGGGGGAGAACAGGGAGGGATTTAGTTGCAACAACATCTGCATCCTCACCATATCATCAAAAAGATCAGTCTCACAACTCACTGCCTTCATTTCCTTTTCTTTCTTATTTGAAGATTAGAAATTGCCCTGAAATGACTTCCATGCCCCTGTTTCCCAATCTCGAAGAAGAGCTATATTTAGAGAATGTCAGTTCGAAGCCTTTGCAAGAGACAATGTCAATGACTTTTTTAGTTCCCTCTTCCTCCTCTTCATTATCCTCTTCTTCTCCTCTCTCCAAATTAAATAAAATGACTTTGAGATTTATAAAAGATATAGAGTCTCTTCCGGCTGAGTGGGCACTATGTTCTCTCAAGGAACTAGAAATTTGGAATTGCCCTAGACTAACATCTATGTCTGGAGCGGTGCGTTATCTCACCTCCCTCTGTTTTCTAGGAATTGCCAATTGCAAGGAGTTCGATCCATCAAGAGACATGGAATGGCAATGCCTCAGTCGCCTCCGCGATTTATGTTTCAATAGCATTCCGAAACTGAACTCTCTCCCTGTGGGTCTTCAATGTATTTCCACCCTAAAACTGCTCAGCATTGAAAACTGTCCCAATTTAATGACTTTGCCGGAGCTCACCTCACTTGAAACTCTTGTGATTAGAAGATGCGAGCCTAATCTGACATCACTTCTTGAGATTAGTTTTCTCACTTCTTTACGGTCGCTGACAATTTCTGACTTTCCCAATTTGATTACTTTCCCCGAATCAATTAGGAATCCAATCTCACTTGAAAAGCTTTACGTTTCGAGATGTCCCAATCTCACAACACTACCTGATGATGGTTTTCTCAAGTCTTTACAAAAATTGGAAATTCGGGATTGTCCTCAGTTAGCGGAAAAATACAAAAACAAAATCGATAAGGATTTCCCTAATTTGGAAATCAAATGGGCGTGGTGAGACCACAGCAACAAACAGCTCTACTTCGTATTCTGCAACGGCCACTCCCCTCTTTCACTCGGTACGCATTCTATGCTTTCAAAAAAAACTGAGCTTTTTACAATTATATTCTCTATGCTACGTAGATTTCCATATATTTAATTAGAATCTGTCACTTTTTCGAATTCTTTTCTTTATAGAAACAATATTATATATATTCAGCCCCGCCATAATTGAATTGGTATATTGTTTAGGTTTTCTTGTAATCAAAAATCAGAGACTTTTATTTATTTATTTTGGAATAGCTTAACTGCAGAGACTTATAGGATTTCTTGTTAAATTTTTATTGATCGTTCAGCAACCAAGCTTTTAAGGGTTATTGCTATAATTTTCTTTGGTTTTTGATGTAGAATTAATTGGAAGCACCGAACAATCGGAGGTGTAAATATCTGGGCATGTTCAGAACCTTAGGAACAAGTGCAACAAGTCCACGGCTTAGGTGATTATCTTGTTTTGTGTTTCATTCTCTTTTCCCTTTGCATAAAAATTTCATTCTAGATATGATTCTCATTTGTTTGTTCATTCTAATGATTTCTGCCTTCATATAAACTGCAAAATGACACTTCTTTGTTTGGGTTCTTGATTCTGAATAAACAGAGTAATATCTGGCACTTGTTAAATTCGATAACATTCTGGTGAATGATCGTTATTGACAACTACCCTCTAGGAAGCTGTTTTAGATTCAGGTATTTGTTATTTTGTTAGCTTTAGCACTTTATCAACAAACAACAATAGCCAGTGTGGTTTTTGGGTTCTTACATTATGCCTGATTTTTGTTCACTATACAATGATAACATAGTTTGGACTTGCAAAAGCGTTGTTATAGATTTTACTTTATGCACAATTTTTGGATACAAAGATAGGATCAGTAAAATAAAAATCTAGAGTTAACCAATTGAATTCTCACACGAAATGGATAGTTTCTATTTGTAAACCAATCTGACATAAAACATAATATTAGAAACCTTTGTTTTATATTCTTTTCCTCTCTATTTTGGAATGATTACAGGCAGAAATTGCTGGGGAATGGTCCAAGACTGTTTGCATCCTAAATTGAATGTATTTCAGAAGGATATACTACAGGTTCATACATCTCCTTTAGATTCAGCTTTCTTTGTTAATAAATTATCCAAATTCCTCTTGTTTTCCTTCAATTAGAAGTATAATTTGTGTGCAGAATATATGGTCAAGCTGGGAATATGAAAACAGACCAGAGTTTGTGATCTCCAAAGGGAGTCAATACTGCAATTATGTAAGACTTGAATGAAAAAAATCAGTGGTAAATCTTTTGTTTTTTTTCCTTTCATTTATACTTTTATTTTTGTATGTTCTCAAACTTATATCTGGCAGTTTGGCATGGATAAAGATCACAACAAGGTGTCAACAGAAGAGTTGTTCCTTTTCAAGAATGGCTTCATTATGCGCGCAGCTGATTTCTTAGTGAAGCTATTGAAAATTTTCAAACCTAAACAGGTAATTAGTTCACTATATTTTTACTCTGTAACTCACTTTACTCTGTAACCATATGAATCGTAAAATGAATAATAAAAATCAAGTTGTTCTCTACAGTGTAACTATAAATTTTATTTAGTTTTATTTCATTACATTGTTATCTAGGAACTGGGAAGGGAAAAAATTGTTTTTCACTTAGGCAGATGCTTCATAACTCCAATATATTTGAGAAAAAAAAAATCTTGAGATCTGGTCAGTTGATTCAGAGGGATTTAACGCCACTATTTTCTTATATTCATGCATCTCCTTTCTAAGTTCGCTTGGAATTTACCACTGGCTCTCTTTATTCTTCCCTTTTGTTTCAGGTTTAGTGAATTTATCAGTTGTTGAATTTTGTATGTAGGAACTTTGAATTTGGAAACAGATGATTTTTAGTGAATTTACTGCAACTACAAGAAGATAAAGTGGTGCATATCTCACTCCTATCTTTATATATCTTATCTCAAAGATTAGGGTAAATGGTTCATTTGTTTTGAATTATTGGAAATTTGATTGCAAGATGGTAGAAATAGTATCATTTTCCTCTCTTTTTTTGATAGGTTGAATCGGATGAAGACTGTAGCTTGGTGTTAGCAACAAGAGTAATACCTATCTTCAGTTAAAGTTCAATTTCAGGATGACTGGTTCTTGGACTTTTCAGCCACCCTCTGTGAAACCTAAGCTTATTGCAAACATTTATCTTAGTTTAGTTGTTTCAATAACAAAACCAGGTTGTGATGAAGTTTTTTTTTAATGCTTTTCAAATTGTAACTCTTTTACCTATATACATAACAGTACTTTAAAGCATCCATATGAACTTAATTACAAGAACTATCATGGGAAATATTTTATTGGGATTAAGCATCTTGCAAAGGATTATCTAGAAGAATCAGATAATCTGAAGAAATTTCTGTGGAAATCTGATGATGGATTGTATCGCTTGGATAGTTTCAGGATTTGAGAAGCTGAAGTGGCTAAGGTACTCTGTTAGATTTGTCTATGATCAAATCTTATGTTTGATCATAATCAAATTTGAACAATCCTTAGTTGTGAGCATGTTAATATATAGAGAACAGGTATTGAACGTTATGTACTTCTGTTACATTTTTCTTATGCAGTCTTGAGGTTGTAGAAGGAGTATTTGAGGTACGTTCTAGCTTGGCTGATACTCATCTAGGAGGTGATGATTTCAACAAGGTTGGAACAAGAGAAATGAGTACATCTTTAGCTTATATTCTTTATTTTCTGAGTTATTGTTAGTTGTTAATAAATTACACCCTTAGTCCCTTACGTTCTGTAATTTTTAATACAGAATAGTTGATTGGCTTTCTGAAAACGTCTTAAAGATGAAGGCGTAGATATTCTGTATGACAGCCAAGCTCTACAACATCTCACAAAGACTGCTAGAAAGCAAAGATGGAGCGGTCATCTCTAACTCTGACCAATATTAGGCATGTGGATTTTTCTATGCCTTTATTTAAGTTGATATATCTCTCTTTTCCATAATCACAGAGAAAAAACATTTGCCTTTCCAGTTTACCTTTCATTATTGCCATTGCGGAAATCCCAAAACACATTGACACCACACTGACTAGTGTCAAACTTGAAGAACTGTGTTCAAATATGTTAGACAGGTAAGCCTTTTAACAATATAAATTATTACTACATGGTTTCACACTATGCATGTTCAGAAATAGAATAACTCTCATATGTAATATCACTGTATTTGTTTTATCTCTCTCACTTCAGTTTCCTTTCTTTTGATTTTAAACTCTCTTTTTTTGTCATCTGGTAGTCTACTTGCCTGCTTAAGTTCACTAAATTAACTGCTACTAACTTTCTCTTATGCTTTGAGCACCAGTTGAAACATCCTTAAGGGATGCAAAGCTATACTTCAAAGACATATATATATAACACAAAAATGTTAATTAACAATCCTTATCCTTTTTAGTAACTCAAATTGTAATGTTTTTGACTCTTTTCACTTTTGAAATTGGATATAGAATGAATTGGAAACACAGAATGAAAGGATATCATGGCATATTCAGAGCCATATGAACAAGTGCAACAAGTCAACAGCTAAGGTGAGTTTCTTGTTTTGGGATCATTCTATTTTTCCTCGCATTAAAAAAAGAAAAGAAAAGAAGTAGAGCTCTCTATTTCTGATATTGTCTATTGTAGTACTTATTGGAACGAGTTGCACTAACCATTGAGGCATCAATACTTATTTTTGTCACTTTTATTTCCAGACTAGTGTTTTTTAGCTGGAGAAGTTATTGACATTGTGCTTTTGGATGTCTCACTGCAGTTGGACTTGAAACTTTAGGTGGTGTAATGACAAAGATTATCCCAAGGAACACAACTTCACCAACTTCCAAATCAGAGTTGTTCTCCACCAAAGCAGATGGACAGACTAGTGAAGAGATTAATGTCTATTAGGATGAGAAACTTGTTCTTGGGTCAGCAACCAAAAACGAAATGGAGTAGTTGTAGTAGTAGAAGGAGGAGGAGAAATGGGAACAACAATGTGGTGGTGTGTGAGAAAGTGGTCAGTTTTGACTTGGGAACAACTAACAGTGCAGTGGCAGCCATGGAAGGTGGGAAGCCAACGATTGTGACTAATGCTGAGGGGCAGAGAACGACACCATCTGTCGTGGCGTACACTAAGAATGGTGATAAGCTTGTGGGGCAAATTGCTAAGAGACAAGATGTGGTGAATCCTGAGAACACTTTCTTTTCTGTGAAAAGGTTTATTGGGAGGAAAATGTCTGAAGTTGATGAGGAGGCCAAACAGGTTGGTAAATTTATCACTTTTCTTATAAGTTTTTACTGTAAAGTTAGTATTTTAACTTGACCATTTGGAAATTGGAGGCAGAATTTGTAGATTAGAGACAGCATTTGTATTTGGATTAGTGTTCACAAGAGCTTGAACTGTGAATTTTAATGATCTTTTAACTATTAGTATGCTATTTGGAGATAGGAACTTAGGATTGCTTTGTTGGATACCGTGACATGTTCTGGTATTGTTTGATCAAAACCCAATTTTTAGATTAATCTTGAATGGGTTTTTTTTTTTAATCAAACATATATTATTATTATAAATGACTGTAAATTTAATCATTTAAAAACTAGTAGATTATAGATAGGATTTGAATTTGGATTAGATGTTACTTGTTATGCAATCATAATAAACTATCACTTAAATGGTAAATTTTGATAATTTTATGTTATTATAACCATTATTATGCTATCACATGTTTAGATATCATGATAGACAATGTTTAATAAAATCATTTAATTATTAGTATGTGGAGATAATTTGAATTTGGATCATCAAATGTCTTATATCATGAGAAACTATTACTTATTAAAAAAGCTTAAATTGTTAATCTTTATAATATTTTAAATAGTAGTTGGCTAATTAGAGATAGTAATTTTGGATCAGTTGTTTGATACTATGATAAACTAGTGTGAATTTAATTATTTAACCATTATTTCAATATTCCAATATAGGTGTCATACAAGGTCGTGCGGGACGAAAATGGCAATGCGAAGCTCGAGTGTCCAGCCATAGGCAAGCAATTTGCAGCTGAGGAGATTTTTGCACAGTGCCGGCATACTTCAATGATTTGCAGAGAACAGCTACGAAAGATGCAGGTCGCATTGCAGGGTTAGACGTCCTGTGAATAATCAATGAACCTACTGCTGCTTCGCTTGCTTATGGGTTTGAGAAGAAAAACAATGAGACCATCCTGGTTTTTGACCTTGGAGGTGGTACTCTTGATGTTTCAGGTATGCCAATTGCTTTGTCACTCCTCTTATTGGATTTTTCTTTGTTATTGGTAAGTTACATGAACACCCAATTGAAAAATCTCACCCATAGCCCTTTTTATGAGAAGAGTAAGGCAGAGTTCATTGACTTTTTTCCTTTTCTTCGGCTAATCCACCTCATATGTTTGTTTTTACTTATTTTATAGAGAATTATCCTTGTGGATTGTAGTCAGGCTGTTCCATTTGCATGTGCGAAGTAGAATCTTTTGGTTATCCACCATGTATTAGTTCTGGTCATCGCCTCAAATGTCTATTAAATTGGAGGTTTTCAAGTTCCAAGTCACTCATTCTATGTGTTATAATTCAGTGAGTTTGACGAATATTAATGTTTGAAATTCTTCCCAGCTTGACTGTCTGAGAGGTGGGGGTATGCCATAACACAAATGAGATGACTACATGCGTGAGTGATTCCTTCATACTTTGGTGTGCCTTTTATTCTTGTATCTATTCCTAGCTTAGGTATTAGATAATATGGATTCTTTTGCTTGACCATAGGTTAATCATGACAGATTTCCTCTCATCAACTCTCTTTATTCATTTGTTCTTTAGGGGATGATAAGATCTTTATCCAAACCAGAGGAATTCTTCAGGGCGGATTACAGAGAACTAGCAGCTTTGCTGCAAAGTATTCCATAAAACTTAGGTACAACCCCTTTGGTGTTGTACATTGGGTTCCTCAATCTAGTTCAACTTAATGGCTGCATTGACCATTTGGGACTTAACAAAAACAGAATGAGCCCCTTGGGACTTATTGTTGATAAAGAGCAACTAGCAGCTTGGCTGTTAGCAAAAGAACAAATTAAAGCTTCCGTCATCCTCTACAAATTACACACACACACACACACACACACACACACACACACACGCATATTTCTGACCCAACCAAATTGCAAAAAAAAAAAAAAAACCACGACCAATCAGAAATAATCAGCATGCCTTAACTTTTCGCATGAATTGAGTCAGGACTTCTCTCTATAGCATTTTGGGATTTTTGGGCAATGATATGAATATTTTAATTGATTTTGCTATGCCCTATAATGTAATTTGAAATCAAGCTATTTTTGTTTTAGGAGAAATTTCTGAAACGGATTTCTTGTTCAGGAACTTCTAGGTGTCATTGTCTTTAGATAAATGTTGGCCGATCTTTACAAGGCATAGCTCATTTTTTCTAGTTTGTGGGATTATACCATTGCATGAAATATAGCTCAGGTTCGAATGTTGTTCTTCCAGCTGCAGTTTGGAAGCTCTATTTACAGTGTTGTAAAAGGTTTTACCTATATTGCTGCTTTGGCATCTGCTCCCCAACTGTAATTTTAGGTATTATATTCAGGTATTATGTTGGGGGAGATTGCCAAAAAAGAATTGAGGAAAGTCTTAGCCTCTTAGGAATACATATGAAACAAATTAACAAGAACAAGGGGGTAATGTGGCGATCCTTACATGTGTCAATAAGCATTCAGTGAACATATGGTATACATATGGTATTTTGTGGTTCCTGAAATTCAATCTTCCAAAAGCAGTTTAATAGATTAAAAGAGTGACCTGGACCTTGTGATTTTGAAACATCTGATCTCTTAAAATGTTTTTGATTTAACACAACTGTAGTTAGGTAGCATACAATCATTTGAACACTATGCCTTTTCACTACTTTTACCTTTTTCATACCATTGCTATTGGATCCTGCTCCTTTAATTCAATTAAACAGCATGTATAAGAGATAGTTTTACCAAAATTATGAAAATATGACTATAGTTTTCTAAAAATAGCACACTAATACTCATCAGATGTGATTTTTCACTTGTTTTCTTTTGGTGCACAAGGAAATTGCTAGTCAGTGATTGTTGTGGTCTGTTATGTTTTAAATTTGCAGTTTTTGAGGTTGGAGATGGAGTACATCTCCAACCTCAAGAACTGTTGAGGTTGGAACGACTTGCACTAACTGTTGAGGCATCAATACTTATTTTTGTCACTTTTATTTCCAGACTGGTGTTTTTTAGCTAGAGAAGTTATTGACATTTTGCTCTTGGATGTCTCACTGCTGTAGGACTTGAAACTTTGGGTGGTGTAATGACAAAGATTATCCCAAGGAACACAACTTCACCAAGTTACAAATCAGAGTTGTTCTCCACCGCAGCAGATTGACAGACCAGTGAAGAGATTAATGGCTATTAGGGTGAGAGAGAGGTGCTTGTCTCTCTGAAAAAAGGGTGAGAGAGTGTTCATGAGGGACAACAAATCCCTTGGAAGCTTTTGCTTAGACACCAAAATTGGTGCTGGCACCATCACACAAAGTGATGAGGTATGTATTTGCAACAGCTATTGTTTTGAAGAGAATTTGGTTTTTATTCAAACTAGATATAGCAAGTTTTGGTTCTTCACAGAAGGTATGAATTAGAATCTGGTGGTTAAAAATGTTGTGGCAAGAGATATTATTAGTTCTTGATTGGTGTTATATGTGTAAGAATTGTGGGGAGTCAGTGGATCACCTTCTTCTTCATTGCCCCATTGCTTGTGAGTTGTGGTCATTGGTGTTCTGTTTGTTTGGAATTCAGTGGGTTATGCCTCAGAAGGTTATTGAGGTATTTGAGTGTTGGCAGGGTAAGTTTGGACGACATAGAAATATAGAGTTGTGGAGACTTGTGCCTTATTGCTTGCTATGGTGTATTTGGCGTGAAAGAAATGCTCGAAGTTTTGAGGGATGTGAACGCTCTATGTTAGAGATTAAGTCTTTCTTTTTACACACTCTCCTTGATTGGAGTGTGGTCTTTTGTCATTTTTCTTGTTCTTCCCTTCCTGCTTTACTTGATCATTGTAATCTTGGTCTTTGATTTTTGCCCCCATAGTACATTTCCAATGTACTCGGGTTGGCTGTTTTCCCTTTTATTTTAATAAAATTTTTCGTTACTTATCAAAAAAAAAAAAATATATATATATATATATATATATATATAAAAAGAAAAATTTAGGCCATATGTGGAATGTGCTGCTTTCTTATATTGGTCTAGAACCATAGCCATTGGCAGTGGCTGCAAATTCCCTACCCCCCCCCCCCCCTTTTGTTTATGTTCTAATTTGTAAATAGACTGAAAAATGCTTTTATGTCTTCATTTTTGTAACTTCAATTTTTTTTTCTTATAATCTATATTGTGGCACAAGGAACTTCTTTTTTTATATTTATTACCCATTTCAATGATGCTACCATATTCTACAAAGAACCTATATCTTTCTTTTCTTTCTGAAGTCTTAGCATTTCTAGCATCTATGTTTTTCAATTAATAAATAAATAAAAATAAATGGAAACCTTCACATTTTATATTAGTAACCTAATTATGTTACTAAACCCCATGTTTGTATGTACAAAATCAAAATGTTGTAGGTGGATAAGATGGTTAACGAAGCTGAAAATTTTGCAAAAGGAAGACAAGGAAAAGAGGGATGCCATAGACACAAAGAACCAAGCTGACTCGGTTTTTACCAAACTAGAAGCAACAAAAAGAGCTGGGAGACAATGTACCTAGCTAGACAAGGAGAATGTAGAGGCTAAAGTAATGCCATCTCTGGTGGATCTACCCAAGCCATTAAAGATGCAATGGCTGCCCTGAATTAAGAAATTATGTAATTGTGGTAGTCAATGTTGATATGAATTTGAATTGGATTGTCTATTAGGATTTTTCGGATTGACACCACACTGGCTAGTGTCAAATTTGAAGATCTGTGTTCAGATTTGTTAGACAAGTAAGCCTTTTAACAATAGAAATTATTACTCTATGATTTCGCACTATGCGTGTTCAGAAATAGAATAACTCTCATATGTAATATCACTTTATTTTTTTTTATCTCCATCACTTCAGTTTTCTTTCTTTTGATTTTGAACTCTCTTTTTCTCTCATCTGGAAGTCTAATTGCCTGCTTAAGCTCACTGGATTACAACTCATATCCCAGCTGTTTAGTAGCAGGAAGATATGGATGAAGTTTTTGTTCTTGGGACTTTAGTTCAGGTTTGTCCTTTTCTTGTTATTATGTAATTCAACTTGTTATTATTTTTTTGTTACTTTTATTTCCAGACTGGTGTTTATTTGCTGGAGAAGTTAATGACATTGTGCTCTTGGATGTCTCACCATAGAAGGACTTGAAACTTTGGGTGGCGTCAACTTTACCAACTTCCAAATCAGAGGTGTTCTCCACTGCAGCAGATGGACAGACCAGTGAAGAGATTAATGTCTATCAAGGTGAGTGAGAGTTAATGAGGGAGAACCAGTGCTAGCACCATGCCAAGTGAGAGCATATGTATTTGCAAAAACTGTTGTTTTGAAGAGAATTTGGATTTTGCTCAAACTAGATATAGCAAGTTTTAGTTCTTAACAGAAGTCATGAATTAGAATCTGGTGGTTAAGGACGTTGTTGCTAGAGATAATTAGAATGATTTTGAATAAGCCTAAAACCCAAATTATCTTAGCTAACTAAAATTAATTTATCTATTTGAGAAATAACTAATTATATATCAAGAAAAATTTACACCACTAGTGGAATATGTTGCTTTCTTTTACTATAGTTCTAGAACTATAGGCATTGACAGTGGCTGCGAACCCCCCCCCCCCCCCCTCCTGTTTATGTTGTAATCAGTGTGTAGACTGAAAAATGCTTTTATGTCTTCATTCAAAAATTTTTTTTTCTTATAATTTATATGCAGCACAAGGAGCTTCTTGTTTTTATATTTATAACCCCTTTCAATGATGTTACCTTGTTCTACAATGAACCTGCATCTTTCTTTTCTTTCAAAAATCTCAGCATTCCAACTTTCAAGCATCTATGTTTTCGATTTAAAAAAATAATAAAAAAATGGAAACATTCACTTTTTTTGTTAGTACCTGTAAACCTAACCTAATTATATTACTAAACCCCATGTATGTACAAAATAAAAATGTTGCAGGTATATAGGATAGTTAAAGAAGCCGAAAAGTTTGCAAAAGGAAGACAAGGAAAAGTGGGATGCCATAGACACAAAGAACCAAGCTGACTCAGTTTTGTACCAAACTAGAAGCAAATAAAAGAGCTGGGAGACAATGTTCCTAGCTACACAAGGAGAATGCAGAGGCTAAAGTGAATGAGGTCATGGATGCCATCTCTGGTGGATCTACCCAAGCCATTAAAGATGCAATGGCTATCCTGAATCAAGAAATTTTGTAACTGTGGTAGTCAATGTTGATGTGAATTTGAATTGGATTGTCTATTAGCTTTTTTCAAATTGACTTCTTTGCATGGACAGCCACTATTGTGTAGCCTTGAATTATGTTATAGTTGAGAGAGAACTCTTTGATATAGAGTTATTTGGGTGTATTGGGGTTTGGGTTTATGAGATTGGGTCTACACCACCTTTTTATTTTAATATTTGTTAGTGAAACTTTTTCCTTGTCACCGCCCGTGGATGTAGGTCAAAGGCTGAATCACGTAAATCCTTGGTGTTCTCTCTTGTGCGTGGTTGTCTATTTTTCTTTCGTTTTTTTTTTTTTTCTCCTCAATATTTATTTGTGAGATCTCTTCTAGTACGACATTTGGGTCAATTAGATCAACTGAGAAAGCAGCTGAGGGTGATGATCTAATCAATGCAGATTTCACTGATAGCGAGTACACTCATAGAACTTCAATTCTGACCATGCACACTTGTATAATTGCACTAGTAATAGCCAAGAGTGCCGCTTAGGCTTCAGCCCAAAGTGGATTACCTTTTACATTAATCCCAGTCCATGCATGACTGATGTTGCCTAAATGGTTTCAGCAGATTGCAGCTAGGTATACATTGTTTGGTCTCACAGCAACATTGGATTTTAAGGTTATGAGGATTCTGTGTTTCAAATATTTCACAAGGTTTGTATTTGCAAAATTTGGCCTGTAGCATATAGCTTTCAAAACAATGTTTATTTAAGTGTAATATTTACACCTCGTGTTTCCTATTGTGTACTCTTCTATGGCTACAATAATGTTAATTTGCAGGGGAACATTTCAAATTGGGTAAGCAGCCCTCTGTTTTTATGTAAAAGATTGGACTATAGTATATAGCTTTCAAAACAATGTTAATTAAAGTGTAATATCTTAAAAGATCACATTACTCCTCGTGTTTCCTATAGTACTCTTCTATGGTTGAAGTAATGTTTTTCTTTATAAAAGATCTGCCTAATAAGATCAAATTATGAAAGAAACTACACAAACTGAGAGCATTGTGATGGCACAAACAAAGCGTCCGACCCGGTTAACGTGCCCCAACCCGGTTCTTTAGCAAGTGAATACAGGTCCAGGAAAAAAATAGGAAAAACGCATGCTCTAAGTGTTGAACCAGCAACCTCTTAAGCGTTTTAGACCTTTGTCCAACACACTAACCACTGAATTAGATGGCTTCCTTGTGTCCTACTGGAAATTTATATTTTATTTATTTATATTTTACAAGATTAATAGTTTTGGATTTAATTTTATCACTATTTACTTCATAGTATTTTCTTTTTCTTTTTTGGGTCAAGAATTATTCTTTCACATCAATAAATATGAATATGAAAATTGTAAATTTATGTTAAAAATGATTTTATTTTAAATTAAAATGCATTTTTTATTTGAAAGATTAATAAATACAATTTTTTAAAGCTTGTTTATATTTATTATTTCCTATTCACTTTATACAAATAATGAAAATACATTTGAAAGTTGTTTAAATTTATTAGTATTTTTTTAAGGGTAAATTTTCATATTTTTACACATTTAATACATTTATTTGTATTTTAATTAATATTAAATTAATTGATGTAATCACAGTTCTACATCGGTTGAACCTCTCCTTTCTCCCAATTTTTATGAGCTTAAGATTTCTATGTAAGGAGAAGCCTGTAAAACCAATCATTTCAAGGGGTTTAAATGAAACCCCTGACTTGAAAAATTATATATATATATATATATATAATGCTTTACTAATTTAAATCATGTTTTAAATCTTGCACACCATGATCACATATCAACTTATCCTACAATCAAACAACAATTTAGTGTATTATTTATGTATGGATAAGTGTGGTTGTGTGAATTAATAATTATATAGTGCAAGTGGAGTTGAGTTTTTTCATTTAGTTTAAAATATTTTTATAAAAAAAATGACAAATATATAACCACAATTTCATAAAAACAAAAATATTATACAAACTTAACAAAATAAAATGGTCATACTTACATTGACAATAGATAATGAAAACTTATAATAAACTATCATGAGATGATTTCAAAATATGAAAACTCGTAAAAGGAAATTGTAAAATTTCATATATTTGTGTGTTTTTTTTTTTCGATAACTCAATGTATTTAAGATTTTTTTTTAATTAAATTTTGGTTTAATTTAAGTTTCTTAATGACCTTCCTAGAAAAAATTCCTAAAGCCGCCACTGTACTGGGGGGCTGTCATCTACTGGTCGATATTGTTGTTTATGCTATATCTCAAGCATTAGAATAGAAAGAACGTTGGAGATAATTCGTTATGGGTTAAAATATAACAAAGTTTTATCTTATTAAGTTTTTTTTACATTTAATGAAAGGACAAAAAAAAGAAAAAATCTAAACCATATTTCAAACATATACTTTCTTTCATTCCGAAAATAGTTTTGATTCTACTTTGATCCCTAGAATATGCATTCCATTACACAAACAAAAAACATAACAAAAATAGATAGTGGACATTTTAAATTTTCAAGAATGGGTATAGAACATCTTAAATTTTAAGGGAAAGAATAGAATATAGATTATATTTCAAGACCGAAAAGAATATTTTTGCCAAAATTATATGTTAGTAAAGAGACTAAATCATCTTCATTCATATTATTTTCATGTCTAGAATTTTATACAAGTAAGAAAGACCAATCTTCTAATTTTTCAATTGAAACTCTTACCATTTTTAAGTAATTAAGTGAGGGGAGAGCCATAGAGGAAACAGCTGCCGAAGCATAACTAGCCCCAAGTCTTTCATGTATAACAACACCACAAGAGAGAGTGTGTGTTTTTGGTTTTTTTTTTTTTAATTTAAAATATTAAAAATTGGACCTTGTGATTTTGAAACATCTGATCTCTTAAAAGGTTTTTTATTTAACACAAAAGTAGTTAGGTAGCATGCAATCATTTGAACACTATGCCTTTTCACTACTTTTACCTTTTTCTTACCATTGCTATTGGATCCTAGTCCTTTAATTCAATTAAACAGCATGTATAAGAGATAGATTTACCAGAATTATGAAAATATGACTATAGTTTTCTAAAAATAGCACACTAATACTCATCAGATGTGATTTTTCACTTGTTTTCTTTTGGTGCACAAGGAAATTGTTAGTCAGTGATTGTTGTGGTCTGTTATGTTTTAAATCTGCAGTTCTTGAGGTTGGAAATGGAGTATTTGAGGTACTTTCCACATCAGGGGACGCTCACCTAGGAGGAGATGATTTTAACAAGACAAATGAATAGAGCTTTTGTTATTCTTTGTTTTCTGGTCTGTTAGTTGTTACTAAAATTACACGTCTATATTCTATAATCTTAAACAGAGAATAGTTGATTGGCTTGCCCAAAACTTTAAAAGAGATGAAGGAATAGACCTTCTGAAAGACAAGCAAGCTCTACAACGTCTCAAAACACATTGACACCACCCTGACAAGGGTCAAATTTGAAGAATTATGTTCAGATTTGCTAGACAGGTATGTAAGTTGAAAACTGCTACTCTGTGGTTGCCCTCTATGCATGTTCCATAATGGAATAATTCTCATATGAAATATCAGTGTGTGTATGATTTCCATTACTGGAGTTTGCTGCCTTTTGATTTAAAACGGTATGTTTTTGCCAAAATAAATACCCATCTGCCTGCATAAGTTCAGTGGATTACAACTGAAATCTATTTTTTTCTTAGGCTACGAGGACCAGTTGAAACTGCCTTGAAAGATGCAAATCTTTCCCTCAAAGATTTAGATGAAGTAATCCTTGTTGGTGGTTCTACTCACATCCCAGAGCTGTTCAGGAGCTTGTGAGGAAGATGACTGGAAAAGAGCCCAATGTGACTGTAAATCCTGATGAAGTTGTTGCTCTTGGGGCTGCAGTTCAGGTTTGTCCTTATCTTGTTGAGATAAACTACCACTTAAGTGGGTTGCAACATGTAGGATTTTTTTAATTTTTTTAATAGGAGGTAGAGCAGTTGAACTCTCTGATACGAAGATAAATTACTACTTGTTCTAGTAGCTTAAGCTACTAGAAATGGTGAATTTAATTATTTAACCATTATTCTAACAAGCTCTAAATTTTTTTTCTTAGTCTATTTGAAAAATAAATGACTATTTCTCTCTATTTCTGATATTATCTACTGTGCTCTTGGATGTCACTCCATTGTCTCTAGGAGTCGAAACTTTGGGTTGTGTAATGACAAAGATTATCCCTAAGAACACTACTTTGCCAACTTCCAAATCAGAGGTGTTCTCCACTGCGGCGGATGGGCAGACCAGTGTCAGTGTGAGACAGAGTTTGTGAGGGATAACAAATCCCTTGGAAGCTTTCGCTTAGATGGAATCCCACCTGCCCCACATGGGGTTCCTCAAATTGAGCTGAAATTTGATATTGTTGCTAATGGTATCCTTTCTGTCACCGCTATTGACAAGGGAACTGGAAAGAAGCAGGATATAACCATAACTGGTGCTAGCACCTTGCCAAGTGATGAGGTATGTTTCTAAAAACTATTGTTATGAAGAGGGTTTGTTACCTTTCCAAACTTGAGATAGCTAATTGTATTTCAAATTAGATTTGTTATTTAAATGAGTTTGAAATCAATATGTGTGGTTAATTTGTGGGTTTGAATAGCCTAAGCATAACCTATCTTAGCTGACTATAATCAATTAACTACACAAGAAATAACTGAATATACATAATAAATGCAACTGCAGAACTATGAGAGATTTTGTCACCACACACCAAGTAACTCAAGAATAATTTGTGTATTATTGCTATATGCTGCTAACATATGTTATAGTGCTAGAACCATAAAACACAATCTTGTTTTGACTCCAACATCAGTACCCAATTTGACTAGTGCACTGTGCACACATTGACTGCATGTTTGGTGAATAGGAATAGACCCAAAAATGGAATACCTATTCTCTAGCTAATTAGTTGTTTGATTTCATTTTCATTACAAAGATTCCCTTAAAGTGAGGAATAAATATTTCGTACCAAAGGACCCTTATAACTATTCCTCAACCTTCATAATAGCTCAAAAGAATAAACATCTCTAGATTCACTACACACCAAGTAAATCAAGAAAAATTTGTGTTAGAGCTATCTGCTGGTTTCATATATCATACTCCTAGAACCATAGCCATTGTTGGCAAAAAAATGATATTTTTTTCTTCTTGTTGTTTTTATGCTAATTTGTTGATAAATGATGCTAAATTGTTTTTCTTTTTTGATCTTTAACTTTGGGGTCTTTTTTCTTATATTTAATTTTATTAGTTATCCCCTTCAATGATGCTACCATGTTCTCCAAAGAACCTATATCTTTCTTTTCTTTCTGAATCTCAGCATTTTAAGTAGCTATGTCTTTTCACATATCAACCGTGATAAAAGGATGTTCTACTACTTGTTATTGTTGAAGCTATTATTACCACATATAAACTTATTCTATTTATGTTTCTAAATCCCAACTTTGGATGTACCAAAAAAAAAAAAACTGCAGGTGGATAAGATGGTTAAAGAAGCTGAGAAGTTTGCAAAGGAAGACAAGGAAAAGAGGGTTGCCATAGACACAAAGAACCAAGCAGACTCAGTATTGTACCAAACTGAGAAGGAACTTAAAGAGCTAGGAGACAAAGTTCCTGGCCCAGTCAAGGAGAAAGTAGAGGCTTAAGTGAAAGAGCTCAAGGATGCAATCTCTGGTGGATCAACCCAAGCCAGTAAAGACGCAATGGCTGCACTAAATCAAGAAGTAATGCAACTTGGACGGTCAATCTATAGCCAGCCTGGCCAACTGGATTCTGATCCTGCTTCTGCTACTGCACCAGGGTCATCAAGATCAACTGGGTAAACAGCTGATGATGATGATGATGATGTGATTGAAGCAGATTTTACTGACAGCAAGTAAATCTCAGAACTTGGTGGTGGGCAAAATTTCAACCATGCATACTTGGTTTATTTTCTGTGTTAGTTTTTACAGGCTTTGCTGGCTGTGATTTTGTTAGCTATGATGTACATCATGATTCCTGCCAGCCCAGTTCTTCATAGTGATCAATGTGATTTAGACAATGGGTAGTTGGTCAAGGCATAAAACTTGGCAGGTGGTTTAGTCTCTTCCATGGCCAGTTAATATCAAGAGGATTCTTTTTTCAATATCTTACAATGTTTGCATTTGAAAAAATTGTTTACAATGTAAGTATTTTTTTTTTTTTTTTTTTGGTCATATACAACGTAAGTATGTTACTACTAGAACAGTTTTTATTTTAGCACTTTTTTCCCCCTAAAAAATGTCTTTGAGAACTTTTATCGCCGAGTTGAATAAAAATTCTTACAACTCAAGTTGTAAATTAACATTTTTCTACGTATGATTGGTTTTATGAATCGTCATTTAGAGTTCTTTTAGCACTTTTTTTATTATAGAAAAAGCTCTTTGAGCACTTGAATATCATCCTGTGTATTTAGACAAGGCTAAAATCACATACAAAGAAAGATTTTCACAAAACCAGTTTGGAGGAATTTATCATATGTATTATTTAAAGTACAAGGTTTATATCAAACTTGAGTTGCAAGAATTTTAATTCAATCCATTATATGGCTATCTATAAAGTTAATTATGTATATTATTTAATCAAGTCACATAATTCATCAAAAATGTCGTTGACTATGGGTATACATGGATAGTTTTTTCAATTACCACGTATTTGATCGCATAAAAATTCTTGCAACTCAATTTTCATTTAAACTTTTTTTCTTATTTAAACAAATCATATAACTCATTAAAAATGTGATTTTTTTTTTTTTTGAGAATCATTAAAAATGTGACTTAAATTACATATGAATGGCCTCTTTAATTGTTACATAGTAGGTTGAAATAAAATAACTTTAAACATGTTTGCAGCTAAACTCTTTGCATATATGAGTTTATCAATCATCGTGCAATTAATTGTAGAAATTTCCTTCTAAAAAAATTGTAGAAATTTAAATGGGAATTTGAATTAGTAAGGCTTGTTTGGTGCAATTCTCAGGGGGGCCAACTCTTGGACTTATTACGAAATTAATGATATGACTGGCCCACTAACCAAGGCCTTATATTCACATTGAAATAAAGGAGGGGTTCATAAACATTGATTGCTATCTTCTCTTTATGACTTTTTCCACTTCTGCTTTCCCTTTATGTTTTCTAATCTATGACAGTTAGTTTCATTTTTGGAGAACACTTTATATTTTTTTATAATTGATTGGGATTGCACCTATTGTTATTGCTTTCAATAGATGAGATTGAGAGTTGATAAAACAACTTCCAATCTCAATTTTGAATTAATTTTTTTTTAAAAGTAAGAAAGTGAAAGGTAAAAAAGTTAAAGAAATAAAAATTTATTATGAGAGACTTGGGAGGAATTCCACTAGGTTCAATGCCTCTCAATCTCTTGATCATTACATTGCTCCAAAGTAAAGTAGATTCTTGACAAATTACTTCCTTTTACTTTGCATGACTGAATAGTTGTACCAATAAAATAAAATAAAAAGAAATCTTTTTTTTATACCAAAAAAAAAAAAAGTAATTTAAGGATAAGTTAGGTCTATACGGTCCACTTGGCCAATTCAGTCCAGTTAGGTCTATTCGGTCTAGTTCGGTCCTTTCGGTCTACTTTGGTCAATGTGGTCATGTTCGGTCCAATCCGGTCCACTTAGATTTATTCGGTCCAATTTAGTCTATATTGTCCACATAGGTCTATTCGGTCTAATTTGGCTAATTCGGTCGAATTAGGTCTATTCAGTCTAATTTGGTCCATACTACCCACTTAGGTTTATTCGGTCCACCTAGGTCTATTCGGTCTAATTTAGCTATTTCAGTCCAGTTAGGTCTATTCGGTCCAATGTTGTCCATACGGTCCACTTAGCCTATTTGGTCCAGTTAGGTATATTAAGTTCAGTTCGGTCCATTCAGTCCAATTCGGTCTACATTGGTCAATTCAGTCCTATTCGGTCTAATCCGGTCCATATGACCCATTCATTCACCTTCGATCTATTCGTTGCAATTTGGTCAATTCGGTCTAGTTAGGTCTATTCGATCCAATTTTGTACATACGGTCAATTCGGTCCAGTTACACACACACACATATTTGTTTATTTATTTTATTATTTTTTGCTTGAATATATAATCAACCTCATGTAATTCATTTAAAAGTAATGATGTTAAAATAAACGAGTAAGTACCATAAATATTAGATTTGTATATTTATAACCTTAATGTTTAGAAAGACTTTCACTTAAATTTAATCGGACCGAAATGGACTGAAATGCTATATTAATGTGGCTCTGTTATGGTTAAGATTTTAGACAATACGAGTTTGATATATATATATATATATATATATATATATATATATTTGAATTTAGAATCGGTACTCTCAACTTAAACATGTCTTCCCCTATATGCAAGTGTACAAAAATGGACCAAAGTAGATCAAAATGGACCGAAGTGAACACCAATGGACCAAATGGAACAAAGTGGACTAAATGAACAAAATAGGACCGAATGGGAGCAAGGAGGATCGAATAGGACCAAAGTGAGCTGAGTAGGATAGAGTGGACCAATGTGAACTGAGTAGGAACAAATGGGACCGAATAAGACCAATGTCGACTAAATAGGACCAAGACTGAATAGGACAATGTGGACCGAATAGAACCAAAGTGGGCAGTATGGACCAACGTGGACTGAATAGGACCGATGTGGACCAAATAATACTTTTGAATATTTATCATTTTTATTACATTTTTATGGCTCATATTTCTAATTGCTAATGTTTATTTTGTTTGTATTTTTTGATTCAAAACTAAGGAGTTTAGCCCAGATATAATAAAATCTCATACTTTTCAACCCAAAATTAAGAAAAAAAAATATGAATTTTTGAGTTAAACATGAAAAGGCAACCTACAAAATAATCAATTTAAGTCCCAATTTGTCCAAAATGGACCAAAATTGATCAGGTGGACCGAATGGGACCAAAGTGGACTGAAGTAAACCTAATTGGCCCAAATAACAATTGTTTAATTTTTAGGGAGAACAAATTATACATTATATTACAATTACAATTACAAAATAATTATTTATTCTCACGCATTACGTGAGTCTGCAACTAATTTTCCATAAAAATAATGTCAAAACAGAACTTTCTTAAAGTGAATTGTTAATTATTACCTTAAAAGCATCCCGTTAACATGATCTATTATTATTATTATTATTATTATAAAATAAGGTGTCCTTCGTTAGAATGATGATATGACTGGCACATTAAATTATCAGCTAGGGAACAAATTTAACAGCTAATCCTCAATTCCACTAAATTTCTTTAGATTCAGAAGGGGCCCCAGGCCCAACACTTCCGTTGTGCTTCATGTGTATTCTTGAGACCCTTGGTTGCTCTTTCTTCGCTTGATTGTACCAAGAAACTGAAAAATAAAACTAATGATATCGATGAAATTCGTCAACATTGAAACTCGGTCCTGCTTTTCTTGTGTGCAGTTAATATCAAGAGGATTCCTTTTTTCAAATATCTCATAGTGTTAATCTCTTAAAGATCACTTCGGACAATGTAATATTTAAAGAACACGTTGCATCTCATGTTTCCCAGTGTATTGTCTGGAGACTGTAATACTACCTAATATCTATACCATCTCGTGTTTCCCAAATATTTGTTATTACTTTCGTTGCACCTCTCTTTTATTCATTCAAGATTTGTTCAACATTTTAATGAACCGATTTTTTCCCATATATTTGTTCTTACATCCTATGCACCTCTCTCTTTTATTCATTCCAAGATTTGTTCAACAAAAACTCAAAAAAAAAAAAAAAAGGATTTGTTCAACAAAAATACGAGTACTCTCTCTATCTCTCTTTGATTTTCTTCTTCCTCTTGGTGGTTTTTTATTCTATTTCTAAAAACTTTACAGGAAATTTATTAATTATTCTATCTGGCAACTCTGCTTTTTGTTAGTTATTTGAACAATTTTCTATAGTTCAAATGATTGGTTTTATGCAATGCAGTCTTGTTGTTGAATATTATTTAATTAGTGTGGACCCTATTGCTTTACTAACTACTACGCATGGGTTTATGTATCATTCAAAACAGTTATGATGTCCTTAAGAAATTTTTTTTGCTTCTATAATCTTATCAAACAGGATAGAAGATGACTTTTAATTATGCATTCATTCTTTTTAGCAACTCTTCTATATATGTAGTTTAATTAGCCCTTCCTAATATTTTTAATGGTGATATTCAGGATTTAAATTCTCTTCCTCAATTGTAACTATCAAATTCATCAACAAAAATAATAATAATAATAATAATAATAATAATAATAATAATAATAATAATATAAGATGACTTCTAGTGTGATTAGTTTGGATGTAAGTGCAATTTTCCAATTCAACTCAACATTATTTATATCTGTCAGTATAAATATATCTAATCCAACATAAAAATAATGGATTTTTTTTTTTTGGTAATGATGGAATTTGTATTTATAGGTACATAATTCAACTCAGATAATATATTTTCAAAAAATCATACAAAAAATTTCAAACTACTGTGCAAGTATGTGACTAGATTGTACTATATATGATAATGGAGGATCAAAAATTAATTTTACCCAATGTCATCTTGGATGCACAACCTATCCAATGTCCAACACAACTTAAGATAGAAAGTTTCATTGAGGCAAAATTTAAAGCCATTAGAGAAAAAGAATACATTTTTCTAAGATATAATGTTTTTTTTTTCAAAAAGACAAAAACTGGTTAGCTAAAATTACAGTACCATGAGTTTATTTCAGTTCTTGATCGGGGGCCCAACTTTTGGACATGGGCTCTCCTCCATTAGAATGTGAAAATGCACATTAAATTAACTAATTCTCTGTCTCACTCTTTATTTATTTATTTTGTGCAAATGGGGCTCAACATTCGGAAAAGGTGTCCTCGTTAACATGACTAACACATAAATTAAGAGCTAGGGGACAAAATTAACAGCTAATTGTCCTCTGTTCCATTCATTTACTCCTCGTTAACATGACACACACTGTGCTTCATGTGCTCCTCTCCTGAGACCATTGGTTGCTTTTTCTTTGCATTATTGTACCAAGAACATAAAAAATAAAACTAATGATATCGATAACATTTGCCCACATTCAAACTCGGTCACCCTTTTTATCAAAAAAAAAAAAAAAAAAACTGTCACCCTTCACCACAGCATTACTTTTTACTCACCCTTCACTTCTAGCCGACCCTCTAGCTATGTTGGCCGTGATTTTACATCATGACTCAAGGTAGCCTAGTTATCCCACAATGATCACTGTGGTTTGGAGAATGGGTGGCTTGTTCATGGCATAAAACTTGGCAGGAGGTTTAGTCTCTTGTGTGTAGTTAATATTTTTTTTTTTTAAGAATCATTATGTATAATATCTAATATCTATACCATATATTTTATACATATATGTGATTAGCAATTAATGTTTTTAGTCTCTTGTCCTGTTAGGTCAAGTTTTGGAGAAATTACACATTACCATCCTAAATAATACCATATATTTCATTTTACACTCTAAATTTTTCTAATACCACATATTTCATTTTACGCTCTAAATTTTTTGAATATACGTTTTGTACCATAAACTATAATTTTTTTACATTTTGCACCACAACTTTAAGTTTTCTGTGAAAGAAAAGACAAAAGTATATTTTTAGTCCTTAGGTATATTTTTATTTTGACATTTTACTTTTCAACGTTCTCATTTTTGGACTTCCATATTTGGTTCGGTTTTTATATTAGACTTACTATTTTTGATTGTACCAAGAAAATGACAAAACCGAGTGGAGCAATTCTATAAGTTTTGGGATTATGGTTCCTTTAATGTTTGTAATTGTATAATAAAAAATAAATTAAAAACTTGATGATTGTAAAATTTATATATAAAGAATCTAATAAAAATTAAATATATTATTATTGATATAGACAGTAAACTTCGGCATTACATGATATTGCACAAGTGCACAACCTATATAAGAGCATCCACATCACTTCTTTCATTTTACACATCTATTTTACATTAAAAACCTACTTTTTCTATTTTACTAATTCACTTTTACAAAACACCCACGTCAGTTCATCTATTCTATCAATTCTTTTAATTAAATAATCAATTTTCTCAAATTTTTTATTATTTCTCTCCTCTCGTATACGCGCGCGCCTCTCTCAATACGCATTTCTGATTTCTTGCTCTCTCTCAATACCCATCTCTCTCCCTCTCTCTACACATTCTGATTTCTTGCTCTCTCTCCCATCTCTACCAGATCAGCACATCTCCGATCAAGACCCGATCTACTCCGATCCACAAGCACCGATCAAATCCGAGACTCCCTAGCTCCGATCCACTCCTCTCTCTCTCTCTCTCTCTCTCTCTCTCTCTTTAAGCGTTCCTTTCAGCTACTACCAAGAAATGGTCGAAGCAATCCTCTTTGGTCTCGCACAGAAAATGATTGAAAATCTGGCCTCTTAGACTTTCCAAGAGATTGGATCATTCTGGGGTGTCAAAGATGAGCTTGAAAAAATCAAGAACACTGTTTCCACAGTACAAGCTGTACTTCAGGATGCAGCGGAGCAGCAAAGTCATAACCATCAAGTCAAGGACTGGCTCCAGAAGCTCAACGATGCGGTTTATGACGTAGATGATTTGTTGAGTGAGTTCTCAACTGAAGCTACAAGGCGAAGCATGGTGAGTGGGAATAAACTCACAAAAGAGGTACGCACCTTCTTTACAAAGTCGAACCAACTAGCTTTTCGTGGTAAGATGAGTCGTAAAATAAAGGAAATGAGGCAAAAGCTAAATGCAATAGCAGAAGATAAGAACAACTTTAACTTGAAAGTAGACAACGTAGAGAACTATGCTATGAGTAGGAAGAGGGAGACTCACTCTTTTGTTCTGGGAGAAATTGTTATTGGGAGGGATGAGGACATAAAGAATATCAGACCTATTATTTGACTCTAATGTAGAAGAGAATGTTTCGGTCATTCCCATTGTGGGGATCGGGGGCTTAGGGAAGACTACACTTGCTCAGTATGTGTACAATGATGAGAAAGTTCAAAAATACTTTGAGTTAAAAATGTGGGCATGCATCTCTGATGTATTTGATTTAAAAATAATTATCGAAAAGATAATGGCATCTAATTTTGATAATGCACTAGCTGGAAACCTTGTAATAGATCAGTTGCAAAGCCAACTTCGTAAAAAAATTGATGGAAAAAATACTTATTATATTAGATGATATATGGAATGAAGATCCTGAAAACTGGCGTGAATTGAAAAGTCTTTTAATGGGTGGTTCCAAAGGCAGTAAGATTATAATAACTAGTCATATTAGATTGGTTGCAGAGATTACACACATAGTATCACCATATTTTCTCAAAGGTCTGTCCAAAGAAGTATCTTGGGATTTATTTAGGCAAGTAGCATTTAGAAAAGGGCAAGAGACCAATAATCCTAAAATAGTGACAATTGGAAGGGAGATTGTAAAGATGTGTCAAGGGGTACCACTTGTTATAAAGTCCATAGGAAATGTGTTATACTTCAAGGAAAAAGAGTCTGAATGGTCATTCGTGAAGAATAAAATAGAAGCAAATGTAACTCAAGAGAATGAAATTTTACCAATTTTAAAGTTGAGTTATGACCATCTCCCATCACATTTAAAGAGTTGTTTCACTTATTGCTCATTGTTTTCTAAAGATTATGAGATGGATAAGGAAACAATGATACAACTTTAGATAGCACAAGGGTTTGTCCAATCGTCGAACAAAAACCAACAATTAGAGGATGTTGGTGATGAGTATTTCGAGGATTTACTTTGGAGGTCCTTCTTCAAAGAAGTAGAGACTTACTATGGCTTAAGATACAAGATGCATGATTTTATTCATGATCTTGCCAAATCTGTTGCAGGTGAGGAGTGCAGGCTTGTTAGTTTTGATGGCAAAGATATGAATGAAAAAAATCGTCATATATCATGTCCATTTTATATTGACTCATCTTTAACGGGAACTTTAAGCTTGTTGGTTAAAGCAGTCAATATACGTACATTTCTTCGTACATATAATAACCTTGTATCAGGTCGCGTAAAGGAGTCGGTGTTGAATACAATTTTTTTAAGTTTCAAGAGCTTGCGTGCTTTAGATTTACATAGTTTGGAGACTACAACAATACCAAATTCTATAGGGAAGTTAATACATCTAAAGTACCTTAATCTTTCTTTTAATAACAATATTGAAACCCTCCCTGATTCAATTACTTCACTATTGAATTTGCAAACACTAAAACTCAATGTTTGTCAAGGTCTTAAAGAATTACCCAAAGACATAAGAGAATTGGTTAGCCCCAAACATCTTTATAATGGTGGTTGTAATAAGTTGAGTCATATGCCTCCTGGATTAGGGCAAATGACTGCACTACAGATATTACAATTATTCATTGTGAGTAGGGTTGTCCAGTGGGCTAAGTGACCCAACCAAACCAACCGAATTTGCCCGACTCGAAGCCCAACGGGCGGACCTAAAGAGCATGGTTGGTTGGATTCGGGTTTTTTGTTATTAAAAACTAAAGATTTGGTTCAGGTAACGGGTTAAAGAATAAAAAACCCCGTATACCCGATCCGACCGAAGGTTAAAGGTTTTTTAGAAAAAAAAAATTATTATATTTTCAATCCTCAATTTCTACTTGCATGCAAACAGCAAAACACAACATCAAATCAAAATGAAATTTCAAATCAAAATTCTCAGTCTTAACTGCATTTGTTTTGGCTTCAAAGGATTTTCGAAAATGCATTTACACTCGTGTGTGTTTGGTAGGTAGTGAAAATTGGGTCAAACGGAATTGGTATTGTTGACTGTAAAATAACATGTTTTGAGCGTAAAATCATTTCAGGTTTCATTTTACCTTCAAACTAGCCGCTAACCCGTGCATAATAACTAAGTTATAAAATAGTGATATTTACTTATTTTAAGAATGTTAAATAATACATGAGTATTTATAGAAGTGCAAACCTCTAAAAACATTATACCAATATGAGAAATTCGATTGCTTTGTTCTACCCAAGTACAAAGTTAAAAACAACATCTAACTTTGTATAACTTATTCGTACCTTTAGTTAACAACCTCAAACAATTAGCAGGCATCCTATGTCTATTATCAATTACATCCTTTCTTTTATGGAATTTAAGGTCTCTATCATTTTTTTTAACATAATCCCTTCTATTATTCAGTTTGTTTGCAAAATCCTGGTTGTTTATTCCTTGTTCTTGTCATCATCAATGTTGCTTATAAAATCACGTTTAGGAGTATCATTTGAAAAGTCATATACGGTGCAATTAGTAAACAGTAGAAAGGAAGCACAACATGCAAACACAAGAATGCTTTACATATCTTTATATAAACTACATCCATTTAAATAAATAAATAAAAAAACATAATAAAAGAAAAACATTAAGGACCTTGAACTTGGTGAACTAAGGTTATAATGTTATTCATCAGCCCTATCTCAATCTTGTGTGCACTGCAAGCATCTAATTGTTCATTAGTAGAAACTCCATCTCATATAGACCAGGCATTATAAAAGTATACATCCTTAATCTCATGCCCTTTGAAAGGCAAGAGAAATACAAAAGAAGCTCACCAATGCAACCCTTTTTCACCTTAACTATCAAAAGAATAAAAGTTAGACATCCTTAAGCTAAACTCTCTTAATCAAAAAAGGGGAAACAACAATGTGATATTCCTTTTTGTTAAAAAGAGAATAAACAAAATATATATTCCTAAGTAAAAACTAACTTCAAAGATTCCATGCCACTGGTGAGTGGTATAATTAGTCCAATTCATCACCAATCAAAAGAATATCATATCATTCTTAGGTAAAACTAAAACATATTGTTTTTTGGATAGAAATTTCATGGTGTGAGCCTAAGAAGGGACCATCATGCATAATTTTACATGATAAGCTACAACTTGAATATGAAGAAAATAGTCCTCTTGCTAATGCTAATTAGCCAAGGTCATATCATCATATTTTAAATAACCCCTCCTTAGTCCTAACAAATCCAATTCTTAAGGCCTTTGTGCACAATAAAGCATTTTGAACTCTAAATGAAGGTTGTAGCTTCACTTAAAGTGAGAACTTGAGTTTAATATTGATCTTCAATAGCTTCTTTTCTTTAATTATTGTCATAATTATGAAATTTATTTTTCTGTTTTTTTAATCTTAATTTCATAAAATAGAGTAGTCATTGGGAGAACCCATGGTCTCAAAGAGACAGTGCAAAAATAGAAGAGAGCATATTATACTTTTTTTTTTTACGCAAATTTGAGTAAGCATTGAGTATATATGTCCACTTATTAAATCTGAAAAATGGACATTGTACAAAATCAAATTGTGGAAAAAGAACAAAAAAAACTAATGTAATTCATCAAACAATTTGCATTTTCTTTTGATTTACATATAGGGTTTGAATCAACAACAAATTCAAACCAAAAACCCCGTAGACGATGGGAATAAAGTTGAGAATAATAATGTGTTAAGAGAGTTATAAATTGGATTAATTGAGCAAACAAATTCCAAAAAGAAAATTTAAAAAGAAAAGAGAAGTACATATTAGAATCTATGCAGGGAAGACTTCCTATTGTAGGCTTTCATGAGAAGAGGCATATGTTTCTTGAAAACCAAAAAAGAAAGAAATTCTGAAATAAAGAAAACACGGGAAACATATTGGAAGCAAAAAGTACTACTCACAATACGAATTGAGAATACACTTTGATCATATATATAATTATTTAAGACATACACTTTTTAATATATATTGTTAAAAGAAAGAAAGAAAATACAGTTTTTAATAAACAAACATAAGTTGTCATTAAGACTTGCTATGACAATTTCTCTATGATTTTTTCCATATCAATAAAAAATCTACCACCCCAGTATCTTATGCCACTTTGTCGATTACTAAAAATATTTGCTTTAAAGATTGAAAATAAACAACTTTTAGGGGAAAGAACCATCAAATTTTAATGTGGTTAAGCATTAGAACACAATAGGGGAAAATAGGACAAAATAAGGATTTGAAATATTATAGAGAAAATAAGGATCAAAAATATTGTAGAAAAAAATATTATAAAAGAGTTTCTAGTCCTCTTGCCTACCAAAGTTTTGAACGTGAAATTAACATTCTAGAATGTGCATCACTTTCTTCTACCTTAAAGCATAAACTTGTAAACAAAACTAATATAAATAAATGTGTTTAGATCCCACTTGAAGGAAAAGGAAAAATTATACCTTCTAGATGCAAGCCTTGTCTTAAGAGATTTCTGAAATTAACTTTACTGAAGCTTCCAGCAAAGTTAAACACCAACGTAGAAAACATAAATAGTCATAATTTCCATGGGTCAAATAATTTGTTTAAGAATTATAACACAACAATTGATTTAACAAAAAGGACTAAAGTATGGATATAAAATATTGTAGAAAAAAGGGGAGTTTCCAGTTGTCTAGTCTACCAAAGTTTTGAACCATAAATTTGAAAGGGACAGATTTTTGGCTAAAAATGGCCTCTCTTGGTGCAATTAGAGTAGCCTAGAAAATTGGACTAATGGTAAGCGGTGGACTCTCATAGAGCATTGTAGAAGGACCACATTAATTTATGCAATAATATATTTTTTTAATAGTATAAACACAAAAGAAAAAAAAAATGCAAGATATCTTGTGAGAGCTCACAAGAAATACTGTGTAAGCAGTAGGAAATAAAAAGAAATAAACAAACCAAAAATTAATGGTCTTTTTGTAAAAGAATCAAAATGCAAACAAACACCAAAGTTGACATTCATTAGGTTTAAGTGTGTGAACTGTACAAATCTTACCATTACTAACAAATAAAATTCGTAGATTAAAAATCAAGATTAGAATTTCCATAACTTGTAGTGGTGTACCTATTTCCATTTTTGACATTCATTATAGAGGTGTGCAAAAAACTGAGGAATCGAAAAAATCGTTTCAAACCGATCGAATTGATGCAAAAATTTCGGTTCAGTTTTCAGTGGCAAATTTTAATGCAAACAACCGAACCGAAACTATATATATATTTATGAAACATCAAGCAACGTTGGAGGTTGTAGCTTAGTGGTCTGATGTGGCTGTAATAAGCAAGCGTTCCCTGGTTCGAACCTTCGCGCAGACGTTTTTAAAATTTTTAAACCATTAAAAGTCCAAACCCTAGCTTATATTTATCATACCTGACCTTCCAACTTTTTCTTTCCAGCCGCCCCTCCACCATTTTTTTTCCTCTCTCACCATTTCGTCTCTCACGGTCTCACCATTTTTCTCTCTCTCTCAAGTCTCACCCCAGTGGCCTAGCATTTTATTCCTTTCTCTTCTTCTCAACGCCGACCCCCATCCCCGATGCTCTGCTATCATGATTTGATTTTGCTCATTTTGTTTTCTTCTCTGTTTCTTCTTCATTTTGTTTCTCTCATTCCAAAACCAGTAAACCACACATCTTCTTCTCTTTTTCTTGTTGCTTTTTTTTTTTTTTTTTCTCCCCTTTAAATGTGTTGGCCTGGCGAGGAGTCCAATCTTTGATGACGTCGCCGGCGACATCCACGAGCCACGCCGGCCAGCCTTGCTGGTTCCTAACCATGCAAGGTTCGACTCTCTTTAATTTCTCCATAATTTCCATTATTTTCCTCTCTTTTTTTATGTTCTAGGTTTGTTTTATATTGAATCAATGCTATTTTTTCAATTTTTATGTGCTAATAAAGTTAGGGTTTTGAAAAAACCCATTTGCTTGGTTGTGTTTATATTCTGGGCTTGTTTATTTTTTCAATCTCCTCTCTCTTTTTTATATTCTGGATTTGTTTTTTTTTCTTTGTTTGATTTCTTAGAAAATAAAATATAAAGAAACCGAAAAATCCCACCGAAACCGAAATCCAACCGAAACCGATTGAATTCCAATTACTTCGGTCGGTTTCGGTTGAGAATTTCACAAACCGAAAATTTCGGTTTCGGTTGGCCAACGCTTAGAAAACCGACCGAAACCGAACCAAAACACCTCTAATTGTTATTTCATTAGGTCTTTTCCATTTATATGTGGATTTTTTTAATAAGATTTAAGCTTTCCCACTTTCCTCTCATTCACCAGGGACTGTTGAACCACTAAGCTGTCCTTAGCAATGGGTTTGAAATTATGACCATGATACCCAGGAGTCTTCCCGTATAAAAGACAATTTTATAATAAAAAGACAGTTTTATATATGATCCCAATTTAGCACTTTAAGATACATGATGCACAAATTATTCTTGGTAGTTAAAAACCAATCTTATGCAACAGTGGCAGCCACTGCTGGTGTCTGGTATAAATCTTTTCTGTTTGGAGACCAAGACCACTTTTAAATTAGACCCAAATTCACAAACCTTAATCTCAATGCACAAACCTACCGTGAAATAAATCAATAAAAAATCAAACCTACTTCTCAATATCCCTTAAACTTTCAAATTGATAATCTCAAAGACCATTGTGATTCAATTAATCTCCTTTGTACTATATACACCACCAATACCAATACCAATACCAATCCCAATATCTAAATATGAATCATTAAAAATTCAAACCCATAGCACAGTTTCCACTAAAATTTCAAATACACAGTCTCAAAGAATCAGAATTTAAAATTCCTTAAGAATTTCGAATTTATATCTAGAATTAAAAGGCCCACAGGTCAATGCCTACAGAGAAAATATACACCAAAATCAATTTTCTAAGTAGTAGCCGCATGAACCCAGAAAAGAATTCACAAAATTAAATCCAAAAAACAAAAAAACTGACAATACCCAACAACAGTTTTAGCAAAAGAACTGAATAGAAAATTAAAATATTACTTACACAACAACAGTAATTCAATCTAGGAATACATGATATTGAGAGAGAGAGAGAGGGAAAGAGAAAGATTAGATACATGATAGCATCTCACCTGTGTAACTGGGCTTGTGACATTGGAGACTTTGTGATGGCTATGATGGGTAACGGCTCAGTCATGGGTGGGAGAGATGGCTATGGTGGACTCTCAGGGATAGAGAGAGAGCAGCTTAGAAAGGCAGAGAGAACGGTTGGTTTTAGACTTTTAGGGTTTTGAGAATTGAGAGAGGCAAAGGCAAAGAGACTAATCGGTAAAACATATATATATTTATATTAATATTATGCTGACGTTTTTATTTTTTTGAGTGTCGGTTTTTATTTTGTTTTTTTGTTTTATTATTATTTTTTAATATTGTGCTGACATGAAAAATTGTGGGAGTTTCAGATGTTTCGGTTATATATATATATTTATATATAGATGAATTACACCTCTCACGCACTCTCAAGCTTCTCACACGCACTCTCCAAGCTCAGTTGTGACCGAGCTCCACCTTCTCTCTTACGCCAAATGCAGCCGATCCTCTCCCTTACGCTAGTCCGAGCTCCACCCACAGTCCGACGAGCATTGCCGATCCACCCACGGTGAGTTTCCTCCACTGTTTGACCACATTTCAGTCCGACAACCTCCGATCCACACACCTCCAACCCACCCTCTACAAAAGCTGATCCACACACCTTCGACCCATCCTCTACAAAACCCGATCCACACCCTCTGACCCACCCTCCACAAAAGCCGATCCACACACCTCCGACCCACCTTGTGAGTGACTTTAGAGAATGGTGTTGCTTCATCCCTTCAAAGAAGCAGGGTCACCCTTGCCCAAATTTTGGCTACTCCTATTGTACCTCAAAGCCAAACACATCCTCCTACTACAACTGTCTCTACCGCAAAGACCCCTTTCCCGACCTGTGTGTCTAGGGCTGGGCTTAAACGTCTAAGGGGATTGAATCCCGAGCAGCCCCAAACAATTCCTGATTCAGAGAACTCCCCTCCAAACTTGGGCGATACCCACGTGGAGGTTATGGATGCACTAGCCTACATAAAGGCTTTTATGGTGGATGAGGAGGCTCTTCCTGCCACAGACAGAGTAAGGCCGTGGAGGAAAAGTCGATGAGTGTTTGGGGAAGGCTGTTCTACTTCTCGTGGACATGAAGTACTGGGCAAAATGGGACGATCACAACTGGCTGTTGAACATGAAAAGGGAAGCCATCATGGTAATTCACAATCTCATTGCATTTCTTATTTCTTTTTAAAGGATTTTGCAAGCTCAATCAATTTTTTCTTTATAACTTTTGGCAAGGCTATCAATGCTCCGCGGTCATTGAGGAAAGGTTTCTTGTTGTCAAGGCTAAGGGTGAAGAGCTGAATGCTGATAATGAAGATCTGTTAAAGAAAATTTGTGACACGATAAACAAAGTTTCTGAATTCGAAGAGCTTAGAGCTGAGGCGGAGGAGAAGACCAAGACCATTTCTGAAAGGAAAGAAGCTTTAAAGAAAGAGCTCGAGGAAACGAAAAAAGCGCTTGCGTAGAAAGATGTTGAGCTGAAAGGCTATGTGGCGGATGATGAGGCCAGAATTCAAGAGTCTTATGAACAAGGTTAGCTCGATTGCATTTCCTCTGTGAGGTCCGAAGTATAGCGAATCCTTCAAGTCTACTTTTTGAAGGATGGTTTGCTGCGCTTGATAAAATGCAAGTGGATTCTTCCTCCTCCCTTAGGCAAAAAAGCAGCATCCCAATTCCTGAAGAACTCATCATCATTCCTATTACGAGATCTGGGGTGGTTGCTGAGTTGGTCATCTCTCCTCCTAATCCCATAATTGAAATGATGATGAGTTCTTCAGGAATTGGGATGCTACTTTTTTGCCTAAGGGAGGAGGAAGAATTCACTTGCATCTTATCAAGCGCAGCAAACCATCCTTTCAAAAAGTAGACTTGAAGGATTCGCTGCACTTCAGACCTCACGGAGGAAATGCAGTCGAGCTAACCTTGTTCATAAGACTCTTGAATTTTGGCCTCATCATTTGCCACATAGCCTTTCAGCTCAACATCTTTCTCCGCAAGCACTTTTTTCGTTTCCTCGAGCTCTTTCTCTAAAGCTTCTTTCCTTTCAAAAATGGTCTTGGTCTTCTCCTCCGCCTCAGCTCTAAGCTCCTCGAATTCAGAAACTTTGTCTATCGTGTCACAAATTTTCTTTAACAGATCTTCATTATTAGCATTCAGCTTTTCACCCTTAGCCTTGACAGCAAGAAACCTCTCCTCAATGACCGCGGAGCATTGATAGCCTTGCCAAAAGTTATAAAGAAAAAATTGATTGAGCTTGCAAAATCCTTTAAAAAGAAATAAGAAATGCAATGAGATTGTGAATTACCATGATGGCTTACCTTTTCATGTTCAATAGCAAGTTGTGATCATCCCATTTTGCCTAGTACTTCATGTCCTCGGGAAGTAGAAGAGCCTTCCCCACACACTTGGTGACTTTTCCTCCACGGCCTTACTCTGTCTGTGGCAGGAAGAGCCTCCTCATCCACCATAAAAGCCTTTATGTAGGCTAGTGCATCCATAACCTCCACGTGGGTATCGCCCAAGTCTGGAGGTGAGTTCTCTGAATCAGGAATTGTTTGGGGCTGCTCGGGATTCAATCCCCTTAGACGTTTAAGCCCAGCCCTAGACACACAGGTCGGGAAAGGGGTCTCTGCGGTAGAGACAGTTGTAGTAAGAGGATGTGTTTGGCTTTGAGGTACAACAGGAGTAGCCAAAATTTGGGTAAGGGTGACCCTGCTTCTTTGAAGGGATGAAGCAACACCGTTCTCTAAAGTCACTCACAATATGGGCATGTTGTAATTTGAAGGGATGGTGGGGGAGAACAGGGAGGGATTTAGTTGCATCAACACTAGATCATCATCAACAGCATTAGTCTCATTGCCTTTATTTCCTCTTCTTCTCCTCTCTCTCCAAATTAAATATCGTATAGCTGAGTGGGCACTATATTCTCTCAAGCAACTACAAATTTGGAATTGCCCTAAACTAACATCTATGTCTGGAGTAGTGCGTTATCTCACCTCCCTCTGTGCGCTATAAATTGCTTGTGAGGAGTTCAATTCCAGAAGTGCCCACATGGACATCTCTCTCTTGTTACAAAACCCAAAACACTCTTTGCATTATTACACAAACACAAAAAGTTCAAGTCTTTGCAAATAGCAAACCCAAAAGAAAAAAAAATGGCAACTTTAACACCAACCCATATCCACTTCTATCCTTCACGTTCCCATAAACCAAGCAAAAACACTTGGCGTGCCATGACCAGCTCAAGAAACTTGTTCTTGGGTCAGCAACCAAAAACGAAATGGAGTAGTTGTAGTAGTAGAAGAAGGAGGAGGAGAAATGGGAACAACAATGTGGTGGTGTGTGAGAAAGTGGTTGGTATTGACTTGGGAACAACTAACAGTGCAGTGGCAGCCATGGAAGGTGGGAAGCCAACGATTGTGACTAATGCTGAGGGGCAGAGAACGACACCATCTGTGGTGGCTTACACTAAGAATGGTGATAAGCTTGTTGGGCAAATTGCTAAGAGACAAGCTGTGGTGAATCCTGAGAACACTTTCTTTTCTGTCAAAAGGTTTATTGGGAGGAAAATGTCTGAAGTGGATGAGGAGGCCAAGCAGGTTGGTAAATTTATCACTTTTCTTGTAAGTTTTTATTGTAAAGTTCGTATTTTAACTTGACCATTTGTAAATTGGAGGCAGAATTTGTAGATTAGAGACAGTATTTGTATTTGAATTAGTGTTCACAAGAGCTTGAACTGTGAATTTTAATGATCTTTTAACTATTACTATGCTATTTGGAGATAGGAACTTAGGATTGCTTGTTGGATACCATGACTTGTTCTGGTATTGTTTGATCAAAACCCAATTTTTAGATTAATCTTGAATGGTTTTTTTTTTTTTTTTAAATCAAACATATATTATTATTATAAATGACTGTAGATTTAGTCATTTAAATACTAGTAGATTATAGATAGGATTTGAATTTGGATTAGATGTTACTTGTTATGCAGTCATAATTAACTATCACTTAAATGGTAAATTCTGATAATTTTATATTCTTATAACCATTAGTATGCTATCACATGTTCAGATATCATGATAGACAATGTTTAATGAAATCATTTAATTATTAGTATGTTGGAGATAATTTGAATTTGGATCATCTGATGTCTTATATCATGAGAAACTACAACTTATTGAAAAAGGTTAAATTGTTAATCTTTATAATTTTTAACTAGCAGTTGACTAATTAGAGATTGGAATTTTGGATCAATTGTTTGATACTATGATAAACTATTGTGGATATAATCATTTAACCATTATTCCAATATTCCAATATAGGTGTCATACAAGGTTGTGCGGGACGAAAATGGCAATGTAAAGCTCGAGTGTCCGGCCATAGGCAAGCAATTTGCAGCTGAGGAGATTTCTGCACAGGTATTGAGGAAGCTTGTGGAGGATGCATCCAAGTTTCTGAATGATGGGGTGAGTAAAGCAGTGATCACAGTGCCGGCATACTTCAATGACTCGCAGAGGACAGCTACGAAAGATGCAGGTCGCATTGCAGGGTTAGATGTCCTGCGAATAATCAATGAACCTACTGCTGCTTCGCTTGCTTATGGGTTTGAGAAGAAAAACAATGAGACCATTCTGGTTTTTGACCTTGGAGGTGGTACTTTTGACGTTTCAGGTATGCCAATTGCTTTGTTACTCCTCTTATTGGATTTTTTTTTTTTTTTTTTTTTTTTTTTTTTTTTTTTTTTTGGTTATTGGTAAGTTACATGCACACCCAGTTGAAAATCTCACCCATAGCCCTTTTTATGAGAGGAGTAAGGCAGAGTTCTTTGATTTTTTTTCCTTTTTTTCCAGCTAATCCACCTCATATGTTTGTTTTTACTTATTTTATAGAGAATTATCCTTGTGGATTGTAGTCAGGCTGTTCCATTTGCATAATCAAAGTGGAATCTTTTGGGTTATCCACTGTGTATTAGTTCTGGTCACTGCCTCAAATGCCTGTTAAATTGGAGGTTTACAAGTTACAAGTCACTCATTCTGTGTGTTATAATTCAGTGAGTTTGACAAATATCAATGTTTGAAATTCTTCCCAGCTTGACCATCTGAGAGGTGGGGGTATGCAATAACCAATAACACAAATGAGATGACTACTTGTGTGAGTGATTCGTCCACATTTTGGTGTGCCTTTTTTTTTATCTATTCTTAGCTGTCTTAGGTATTAGATAATATGGATGCTTTGTTGATAACTTACATGTTTGACCGTAGGTTAATAATGACCCATTTCCTCTCATTCACTCTCTTTATTCATTTGTTCTTTGGGGGATGATAAGATCTTTATCCAAACCAGAGGAATTCTGCAGGGCAGATTACAGAGAAGTAGCAACTTTGCTGGAAACTATTCTGTAAAACTTAGGTACAGCTCCTTAGGTGTTGTACATTGGGTTCCTCGTTCTAGTTCAACTTGATAGCTGCATTGACCACTTGGGACTTACAAAAATAGAATGAGCCTCTTGGGACTTATTGTTGATAAAGAGAACTAGCAGCTTGGCTGTTAGCAAAAGAACAAATTAAAGCTTCTGTCATCCTCTACAAATTACACACACACACACACACACACACACACACATTTCTGACAACCAAATTGCAAAAAAAAAAAAAAAAAAAAAAAACCACGACCAATCAGAAATAATCAGCATGCCTCAACTTTTCTCATGAATTGAGTCAGTACTTCTCTCTATAGCATTTTGGGATTTTTGGGCAATGATTTGAACGTTTTAATTGATTTTGCTATGCCCTTTAATGTAATTTGAAATCAGGCTTTTTTTTTTTTTTTTTTTTTGAGGAGAAACTTCTGAAATGAATTTCTAGTTCAGGAACTTTTTGGTGTCATTGTCTTTAGATATACGTTGGCCGATCTTTACAAGGCATAGCTCATTTTTTCTAGTTTGTGGGATTATACCGTTGCATGAAATATAGCTCAGGTTCAGATGTTGTTTCAGCTGCAGTTTGGAAGCTCTTTTTACAGTGTTGTAAAAGGTTTTACCTATCTTGCTGCTTTGGCATCTGCTCCCCAACTGTAATTTTAAGTATTATATTCAGGTATTATGTTGGGGGAGATTGCCAAAAAAGAATTGAGGAAAGTCTTGGCCCCTTAGGAATACGTATGAAACAAATTAACAAGCACAAGGTGGTAATGTGATAATCCATACATGTGTCAATGAGCATTCAGTGAACATGTGATATTATGTGATTCCCAAAATTCAGGGGGTGTTTGTTAATGTTGTTCTAGTAACGTTGTTTGTATTTTTTGGAAATATGTGTGGGTGAAAAAGTGTGTGAAAATATATGTAATGTTATTTAAAAACTGAAAATTGTTGCTCAAAATCACATACAAAAGCAGTTTTATAGATTAAAAGAGTGACCTGAACCTTGTGATTTTGAAACATCTGATCTCTTAAAAGGTTCTTGAAATTTTGATTTAACACAGCAGTAGTTAGGTAGCATACAATCATTTGAACGCTATGCCCTTGCACTACTTTTAACTTTTTGTTACCATTGCTAGTGAATCCCGGTCCTTTAATTTAATTAAACAGCATGTATAAGAGATAGTTTTACCAGAATTACGAAAATATGGACTATTGTTTTCTAAAAATAGTACACTAATACTCATCAGATGTGATCTTTCACTTGTTTTCATTTGGTGCACAAGGAAATTGTTAGTCAGTGATTGTTGTGGTCTGTTATGTTTTAAATCTGCAGTTCTTGAGGTTGGAGATGGAGTATTTGAGGTACTTTCCACATCAGGGGACACTCACCTAGGAGGAGATGATTTTGACAAGGTTTGAACAAGACAAATGAATAGAGCTTTTGCTATTCTTTGTTTTTTGGTCTTTTAGTTGTTACTAAAATTTCACATCTATATTCTATAATCTTAAACAGAGAATAGTTGATTGGCTTGCCCAAAACTTTAAGAGTGATGAAGGAATAGACCTTCTGAAAGACAAGCAAGCTCTACAACGTCTCACAGAGACTACAGAGAAAGCAAAGATGGAGCTGTCATCTCTGACTCAGACCAGTATTAGGTATGTGGCAATTTCTTCACCTTCTTTCTATGAATGGATCTCTCTCTTTGTCATGATCACTGAGGAAAATCTTTCTGTTGTTACAGTTTACCTTTCATTACTGCCACTGCGGATGGCCCAAAACATATTGACACCACCCTGACAAGGGTCAAATTTGAAGAATTATGTTCAGATTTGCTAGACAGGTATGTAAGTTGAAAACTGCTACTCTGTGGTTGCCCTTTATGCATGTTCCAAAATGGAATAATTCTCATACGAAATATAAGTGTGTGTTTGATTTCCATTACTGGAGTTTGCTGCCTATTGGTTTAAAACAGTATGTTTTTGCCAATATGAATACCTATCTGCCTGCATAAGTTCAGTGGATTACAACTGAAATCTATTTTTTTCTTAGGCTACGAGGACCAGTTGGAACTGCCTTGAAAGATGCAAATCTTTCTTTCAAAGATTTAGATGAAGTAATCCTTGTTGGTGGTTCTACTCGCATCCCAGCTGTTCAGGAGCTTGTGAGGAAGATGACTGGAAAAGAGCCCAATGTGACTGTAAATCCTGATGAAGTTGTTGCTCTTGGGGCTGCAGTTCAGGTTTGTCCTTATCTTGTTGAGATAAACTACCACTTAAGTGGGTTGCAACATGTAGGATTTTTTAATTTTTTTAATAGGAGGTAGAGCAGTTGAACTCTCTGATATGAAGATATGTTACTACTTGTTCTAATAGCTTCAGCCACTAGAAATGGTGAATTAAATTATTTAACAATTATTTTAACTCGCTCTAATTTTTTTTTTCTTAGTCTATTTGAAAAATAAATGACTATGTATCTCTATTTCTGATATTATTTGCTGTAATACTTATTGATATTGCATAAATTGTTGAGGCATCAATATTTATTTTGGTCATTTATTTATTTATTTATTTTTTTCTTCAGGCTGGTGTTTTAGCTGGAGAAGTTAGTGACATTGTGCTCTTGGATGTCACTCCATTGTCTCTAGGACTCGAAACTTTGGGTGGTGTAATGACAAAGATTATCCCAAAGAACACAACTTTGCCGACTTCCAAATCAGAGGTGTTCTCCACTGCGGCAGATGGGCAGACCAGTGTAGAGATTAATGTCTGTCAGGGGGAGAGAGAGTTCGTGAGGGATAACAAATCCCTTGGAAGCTTTCGATTAGATGGAATCCCACCTGCCCCACGTGGGGTTCCTCAAATTGAGGTGAAATTTGATATTGATGCTAATGGCATCCTTTCTGTCACTGCTATTGACAAGGGAACTGGAAAGAAGCAGGATATCACCATAACTGGTGCTAGCACCTTGCCAAATGATGAGGTATGTTTCTAAAAACTATTGTAATGAACAGGGTTTGTTACCTTTTCAAACTTGAGATAGCAAGTTGTAGTTCAAATTAGATTTGTTATTTAAAAGATTTTGAAATCAATATGTGTGGTTAATTTGTGGGTTTTAATAGCCTCAGCATAACCTATCTTAGCTGACTATAACCGATTAACTACATAAGAAATAACTGAATTTACATAACAAATGCAACTGCAGAACTATGACAGATTTTGTCACCAAACCCCAAGTAAATCAAGAATAATTTGTGTATTATTGCTATATGCTGCTTACATATAGTATACTCCTAGAACCGTAAAACACAATAGCTAATTAGTTGTTTGATTGCATTTTCATTACAAGGATTCCCTTAAAGTGAGGAATAAATATTTCTTACCATAAGGACCCTTATAACTATTTCTCAACCTTCATAGTAGCTCAATAGAATAAACATCACTAGATTCACTACACACCAAGTAAATCAAGAAAAAATTGTGTTACAGCTCTCTGCTGGTTACATATATTATACTCCTAGAACCATAGCCATTGTCGGAAAAAAAAAATGATTTTTTTTTTCTTCTTGTTTTTATTCTAATTTGTTGATAAATGATGCTAGTTTGATTTTATTTCTTGATCTTTAACTTTGGGGTCTTTTTTTCTTATATTTAATTTTATTAGTTATCCCCTTCAATGATGCTACCATGTTCTCCAAAGAACCTATCTTTCTTGTCTTTCTGAATCTCAGCATTTCAAGTTGCTCTGCTTTTTCACATATCAACCATGATAAAAGGATGTTCTACCACTTGTGTTGAAGCTATTATTACCACATATAAACCTATTCTATTTTTGTTACTAAATCCCAACTTTGGATGTACAAAATAAAAATAACTGCAGGTGGATAAGATGGTTAAGGAAGCTGAGAAGTTTGCAAAGGAAGACAAGGAAAAAAGGGATGCCATAGACACAAAGAACCAAGCAGACTCGGTATTGTACCAAACTGAGAAGCAACTTAAAGAGCTGGGAGACAAAGTTCCTGGCCCAGTCAAGGAGAAAGTAGAGGCTAAAGTGAAAGAGCTGAAGGATGCAATCTCTGGTGGATCAACCCAAGCCATTAAAGATGCAATGGCTGCACTAAATCAAGAAGTTATGCAACTAGGACAGTCAATCTATAGCCAGCCTGGCCAACCCGATGCTGATCCTGCTTCTGCTACTGCACCAGGATCATCAAGATCAACTGGGAAAACAGCTGATGGTGATGATGTGATTGAAGCAGATTTTACTGACAGCAAGTAAATCACATAACTTGGTGGTGGGCAAAATTTCAACCATGCATACTTGGTTTATTTTCTATGTTAGTTTGTACAGGCTTTGTTGGCTGTGATTTTGTTAGCTATGATGTACATCATGACTCCTGCCAGCCCAGTTCTTCATAGTGACCAATGTGATTTAGACAATGGGTAGGTAGACAAGGCATAAAACTTGGCAGGAGGGTTTAGTCTCTTCCATGGCTAGTTAATATCAAGAGGATTCCTTTTTTAATATCTCACTGTTTGTATTTGAAAAGATTGTTTACAATGTAAGTATTATATTTTTTATTTTTTTGGGTAATATAGAATGCAAGTATGTAACTACTAGAACAGTATGTAACTACTAGAACAATTTTTATTTTAGCGCTTTTTTCCCCCTAAAAAATCTCTTTGAGAACTTGTGTCGCCGAGTTGAATAAAAATTCCTACAACACAAGTTGTAAATAAACATTTTCCTACATATGATTGGTTTTATGAATCATCATTCAGAGCTCTCTTAGCACTTTTTTTATTATAGAAAAAGCTCTTTGAGCACTTGATTATTATCCCGTGTATTTAGACAAGGCTAAAATCACATACAAAGAAAGAATTTTCACAAAACTGGTTTCGAGGAATTTATCATATGTATTGTTTAAAGTACAAGGTTTATATCAAACTTGGGTTGCAAGAATTTTTATTCAATTCATCACATGGTTATTTATAAAACTATGTACGTATATTAATTAATTAAGTCACATAATTCATTAAAAATGTTGTTGACTATGTATACGCGGATAGTTTTTTCAATTACTATGTATTTGATTGCATAAAAATTCTTGCAACTCAATTTTCATATAATTTTTATTTTATTTTAACTAGTTACATAATTCGTTAAAAATGTTATGCAGTTTAAATTATATATAAATAGCCTCTTTAATTGTTATATAATAGGTTGAAATAAAATAACTTTAAACATGTTTGTAACTAAACTCTTTGCAAATATGATTTTATAAATCATCACACAATTAATTGTAGAAATTTCCTTCTAAAATTTTTTTTAGAAATTTAAATGGGAATTTGAATTAATAAGGCTTGTTTGGTGAAATTTTCAGGGGCCTAGCTCTTGGACTTAATGCAAAATCGATACTATGACTGACCCCTTAAATTTCTAGCTAGGTGAAAATACTTCAATGAATCCTCTGTCCCACACATTTTCTTTCTGTGCAGAAGGGGCTCAAGGCCTTATATTCACGTTGAAATAAAGTAGGGGTTCATAAACATTAATTGCTATCATTTCTTTATGACTTTTTCCACTCTTGCTTTCTCTTTATGTTTTCTAATCTATTACAGCTGGTTTCATTTTTGGAGGAGAACACTTTATATTTTTTTTATAATTGATTGGGATTGCATCTGTTGTTAATTGCTTTCAATAGCTGAGATTGAGAGTTGATAAACAACTTCCAATCTCAATCCTTGAATTTTTTTTTTTTTTTTTTTAAGAAAATGAAAGGTAAAAAAGTTAAAGAGATAAAAATTTATTATGAGAGACTTGGGAAGAATTCCACCAGGTTCAATACCTCCCAATTCCTTGATCATTACATTGCTCCAAAGTAAAGTAGATTCTTGACAAATTTCTTGCTTTTGCTTTGCATGATTGAATGATTTTACCAATAAAATAAAATAAAAGAAATCTTTTTTATACAAAATAAATAATAATAAAAAGTAATCTAATGATGTTGACATTTTTTAAAAGCACAATTTCAAATAGTATATATTTACTTTTTAATCTACAAAATCAACATACTTAGAAAAAAAAAAAACAACGACAACAACCCATATCAAGTTTATCAAATTATTGTCCAAGTGTGTGACTAGTACATGCTACATATATGATAATGGGAGATTATAAATTAATTTTTCTAATCTTCTATTGTATCATGTTTACAATTTTTCCTCAATTATGGTAGAAAACAATGGGTAGGTAGACAAGGCATAAAACTTGGCAGGTGGTTTTAGTCTCTTCCATGGCTAGTTAATATCAAGAGGATTCCTTTTTTCAATATCTCACAATGGTCGTATTTGAAAAAATTGTTTACAATGTAAGTATGTTTTTTTTTTTTTTTTTTTTTGGTAATATAGAATGTAAGTATGTTACTACTAGAACAGTTTTTATTTTAGCACTTTTTTCCCACTAAAAAAATCTCTTTGAGAACTTGTAAATAAACATTTTCCTACATATTATTGGTTTTATGAATCATCATTCAGAGCTCTCTTAGCACTCTTTTTATTATAGAAAAAGCTTTTTGAGCACTTGATTATTATCCTGTGTATTTAGACAAGGCTAAAATCACATACAAAGAAAGATTTTCACAAAACCGGTTTGGAGGAATTTATCATATGTATTGTTTAAAGTACAAGGTTTATATCAAACTTGGGTTGCAAAAATTTTTATTCAATTTATCGCATGGTTATTTATAAGACTATCCACGTATATTAATTAATTTGCATAATTCATTAAAAATGTTTCTGACTATGTATACGTGGATAGTTTTTTCAATTACTACGTATTCGATTGCATAAAAATTTTTGCAACACAATTTTAATATAAACTTTTTTTTTATTTAAACAAGTCACATAACTTATTAAAAATATTATGCAACTTAAATTATTTATGAATGGCCTCTTTAATTGTTATAGGGAAATGCTAATGAGTGCCCTTAGGGCACTGGTTAATAATCCATTTTAGGAAAGTTTTAATACCACTTTTATGGGAAATGAAAAAAACTGTCAAAATATTAATTTTTTTTTTCTTTTTTCATAAAAACTTTCTTTAAATAGATTATAAGGGCACTCGTTAGTATTTTCATAAGTTGAAATAAAATAACTTTAAACATGTTTGTAGCTAAACTCTTTGCTAATATGATTTTATTAATCATCACACAATTAATTGTAGAAATTTCCTTCTAAAAAAATTGTAGAAATTTAAATGGGAATTTGAATGAGTCAGGCTTGTTTGGTGCAATTCGCAGGGGGCCCAACTCTTGGACTTCATGCAAAATTTATGATACAACTGGCTCATAAATTTCCATCTAGGTAAGAAGACTCCAACTAATCCTCTGTCCCACGCATTTTATTTCAGTGCAGAAGGGGCCCAAGGCCTTCTATTCACGTTGAAATAAAATTGGGGTTCAGAAACATTGATTGCTGTCATCTCTTTATGACTTTTTCCACTTGCTTTCCCTTTATGTTTTCTAATCTATTACTGCTGGTTTCATTTTTGGAGGAGAACATTTTATATTTTTTTTTATGATTGATTGGGATTGCACCTGTTGTAATTGCTTTCAATAGCTGAGATTGAGAGTTGATAACAACTTCCAATCTCTATCCTTGAATTATTTTATTTTTTTTTTGTAAGTAAGAAAGTTAAAGGTAAAAAAGTTAAAGAGATAAAAATTTATTATGAGAGACTTGGGAGGAATTCCACCAGGTTCAATACCTCCCAAAATTCCGCGATCATTACATTGCTCCAAATTAAAGTAGATTCTTGACAAATTACTTGCTTTTGCTTTGCATGATTGAATGATTGTACCAATAAAATAAAAAAAGAAATCTTTTTTTATACAAAAAAAAAGTAATCTAATGATGTTGACATTTGTTAAAAGCACAATTTCAAATAATATATATTTACTTTTTAATCTACAAAATCAACATACTTAGGAAAAAAAAAAAAAAAAACAACTCATATCAAGTTTATTAGATTATTGTCCGAGTGTGTGACTAGTGCATGCTACATATATGATAATGAGAGATTATAAATTTAATTTTTCTAATCTTCTATTGTATCAAGTTTACAATTTTTCCTCTTCTCTCAGTTATGGTAGAAAACATTTTTGTTTTATCTTGGTTTGATTAAAATTTTGACCTTAAAGTTAAAATTTATTTTTATTTTGACACTTAAAACTGTTTTACGTATCAAAGTTTTCATTTCGGGTTTTTATGTTTAATTGTGTTTGCATATTGATCTTGTTATTTATTTCTATTAGTGATCTAATTGTTAACTGCTAGATAAGTTGTGTCCATTACGTCACGTCACCGATATAATGCCAGGTGTCACCAGATTACTAATAGAAATGAATAAAATTGCTAATATGAAAACAAAATTAAACTAAAAGTTATGAAATGAGACGTAAATGGCTAAAATGAAAACAATCTCAAACTTAAGGGGCCAAAAATGTTCTTTAGTTAGAAGAAAATTTATTAGAATAATAAAATTAATTCAGCCTAAAGTTTGATTAGAAACAAAATTTAGGGAAAATTGAAAGTGGTAACTAATTATCATTTGCAAAATAAGAGACTCACAATCCTTTTCTTTTTTCCTTTTTTTTGCCAAAATTGTTACAAACGGATCATGCAAAAACTATTTCATCCCACTCAAAAATGGCAATATAATTGTATGGAACATATGGTCTTTGTTCTCTCTAGAGGCTAATTTATGACTTTATCCATTCGTTTTTCTCCCCACCTAAATAGTGGAAGAAAAATGAATTTATTCCTTTCATAATATATCTCAAGGCTTTTATAAAAAGCTTATAAATAACCTTTATTTTACCTCAAAAAAGAAAAGATAAGCACTTGGCATGTCTCCACCTTATATGTGATAACGTGAATGGAAAAATAAATTGACGAGGAGTAAATTACTATTATATTTTTATTAGCTTGTAACATCTTGCATATGCACGGATATACTTGAAAGATATACATTAAGATATATATATATATATATATATATATAGTATAATAATCTTACATATATAATTTAAATATTATTGATAGTCATTCTTTTATATATATATTTATATTATATATTTAATTCTTTAAAAAGTCATGTAAGAATGTTATTAGGTAGAAAATGTAAATTGTCAATTTTTAAAATATTTTTATGTTCATTAATTCTAGAATTTTTAGTTTTTGTACACAATAACTCACTTGAATAGATATTTATGATATGGTCCCACATTTGATTCCAAAATTAAGAAATAAAATTCTCTCTAAAAATAAATAATTTAGGACACATGATGCAAAATTGGACTTCAATTGTAAAAAGATAAAGTTTAGCTACAAAATTAGTTGTAACTTAAGGCTACAAACTCACTTAATAAAATAAATATTACAATATATGTTGAAAATCTAACCATTGAATTGCATGTTCTTTATGCTTTTAATACACATGTTAAATTTTATGTCAATTGGATATTATTTACTACGTGATCTATAAGCTTATATTTTGTGCATTATTAAATTACAAAAACTTGTAATTTAAAAAATTTATTGATGACATAACTATTGATCTTTAATTTTCTTGAAATTTTACAAGCATGGATGATATAAGAAGAAAATGTAATTCAATAGTGGATTTGTTAAAATTCACTTCTAATAAAAAGATATTAAGTAAGTTTATAGCCTAAAATTATAACTAATTTCGTAGCTAAATTTTGTTTATTGTGAAATCTAATTGAATATTTTCTAAACTTTACCTATTAATATATATATATATATATATATATAATTTTTATACCAAATGAATTGTTTTTAGTTATAAAAAAAATAAAAATAATGCAAGTTATAAATAGGAATGGCAACGGGTCGGGTTCGGGCCGGGTTTCTTAATGCCCGAACCCGACCCGCGGGTTTTTTCTAAAAACCCAAACCCGCCCCGTTTAATAAACGGGTTTTTTTTCTGTGCCCCAGACCCGCCCCGTCGGGCCCCGCGGGCCCCGCCCAGCCCATGCCATTTTAGGGCTCAAAAAAAAAAAAAAAAAAAAATTGCCTGAAGCTCCACAAACCCAGATCAGAAATCCCAAAAAAAAAAAAAAAAAACCCCAAGATCATGTCATGATCATCAATCTAGATCAGAAACCCAAAAAAAAGAACCCCAATACACCAAGATCATGTTCATTAACCTATCAGAAACCCAAAAACAAAAAACCCCAGATCATATTCTTCAATTGAAACAAAGCAGCAACTAAAAACACAAAAACAAACACAAATTTTAGATTTTTTATTTTCCCTTTCAAAATCACAAACACAAACACAAATCCTAACACAGAAATCACAAACCCATACCAGATTCTTAAAAAAAAAAAAAAAAAAAGGAACCCAAACTCCCTAACGATCCCAAAGGTCCGTAATGAACCCAAACAGAACAGTTACCAAACCGGATTGACAAAGCTTGGGACGGCGACGAAAGCGTGGGTCGGCGGCGAGAGTTGGATCGGCGATGAGAGGTTGGGTAGTTGGCCGAAGGTGAGATTAAGAGTGAGTGAGTGAGATTGTGGTTTGTTTGTGAGTGAGATTGTGGTGAGATTGTGATTTGTGAGTGAGTGAGATGAGAGAGTGAAATAGTTTGAGTGAGAGTGGAACAGATGGGAGGCCGGTTGCAAGTGAGAGCTGAAATGAAATGAAGAGAAATGTTAGGGTTTATAACCATATATATATATATATATATATGAGGGTATTTTAGGGTTTTAGTAGTTATATATAATCGGGTCGGATCTGGGTTCGGGCCGGGTTTTTGTAAAACTCGGATCTGACCCGGACCCGGTTTGGGTTTTTTTTGAAGATCCAAACCCGATCCTATTACTTATCGGACCGGGTAAAATCCGGCCCATTAGAATCGGGCCGGACCGGGTATCCGCGGGTTGGGCAGAAATTGCCATCCCTAGATATAAAGGTCCACACAGTTTTCTCTCGATGTTAAGGGGACCAATATTGCTGACGATTCTTCCTTCTTAAATAGCTTTCTTTTTATCATTCACAAAAGTCATTTTGGCATCTGTGAGCTGTTGATGGAAAAATGAAAAAGTAAAGGGATATTTATATAATTTTCTTTTCAAGTGGAGGGATAATTTTGTAACTTTCTTCTAAGATATAACTTTTCTTAAAAGACGAAAATAGGTTAGCTAAAATTTTGTAACTTTCTTCTAAGATATAATTATTGTACCATTTATATCAGTTCTTAGGGGCCCAACTTTAGGACATGGTCTGCCATTAGAAAGGATGTTATGAATGGTACAATAATTTTCCAGCTGGTGGACAATATTTCCAGCTAAGTCTGTGGCCCACTCATTTCTTTCAGTGCAGAAGGGCCCAAGGCTCAACATTCATCATTGCGCTACATGGTGCTTGGTAATGTAGTATGAGTATGTCTAGTGCAACAAATATTACTACCATTTTGCTACGTGGCAATTTATAAATGGTAAAATTATGGACCTATAATTTTATTTTTACTAATAAATCACCACATAGCAAAGTTGTGATAAATTGTGGAAAGATTTGTGTTTTAGTCTTTCATGTTTAATTATGTTTTCATATGAAGTTTGTTATTTATTTTTGTTAGTAATCTAACTTCTAGATAAGTCGTATCCATTATGCATGTCACTGTTATAACGCTAAGTATCATTAGATTACTAGCACAAATGAACAACAATGGCAATATAAACACAAAATCAAACTAGAAGTTTTGAAATGAGACATAAATGGATAAAATGAAAATAATCTTAAACTTTAAGGGCCAAAATGTTTTTTAGTCAAAAGAAAATTTATTAGAATAACAAAATTAATTCATCCTAAAGGTAGATTAAAAACAAAAGTAATTCACCCAAAAGGTTGATTAGAAATAAAATTAAGAAAAAAATTGAAAGTGATATAAACTAATTATTGCAAATAGGAGACTCAAATTCCATTTTTTTCCTTCATTGCTACAAATGCAAAAACCATTTCAGTAACTCAAAGTTAGGCTATATAATTGTATGAAACATATGGCCTTTGTTCTCTCTAATGAGTCATGATTGATTTATGACTTTATCCATTCGTTCTCTCCCCCACCTAATTGGTGGAAGAGAAATAAATTTATTCATTTCATGATATCTCAAGGCTTTTGTAAGTTTGTATATAACCTTTATTTTACCTCAAGAAAGAAAAAGATAAGCACTTGGCATGTGCCATTAATATTTTTTTATATATATATAAAAAAAAAATCACTTGGCATGGCTTGAATTTTTTTTTTTTTATTAGTCTATCTAGTGGATATAAAAAAAAAATGGAAGAATAGAAAATATTGAGATGATAGAAAATATCTTGTCCCCTTTGTATATGTAGTAAATACGAAGGAAAAAAAATGATAAAGAATAAATTACTATTATATCCTTATTATTATGTGAAACAATGGAAAAGTGGACGAATAATTTTGTAAGTTTTTTCTCAAACCTACTTCCCTTCCATTTTCTTCTCAAATTATGAGGAAAAAAAAAATGATGGGTTACGAAAAATTCATTTACCCTATTTTGATTCCCCTCTCTTTTGACCCCCAACCACACAATGAAAAATCATATTTTCCTCTCCATTTTTTTCCTTCCCCTTTTTTTCATTCTTTCCCTTCTATTATGTTCTACTATCATGTAACCTATGCATACACATTGATGCATTTTAAAAAAAAAAAATTCAATCATAAAAATATACATAATTGATTGAATCATTAAAAAAAAAAAGTATTTGGATGCATATTAAAATTCTTGCCTAAGTTTAATAATACTTATGATAATTTTTATTCTAATTTTTAATAAGATAGAAAATGTGATGATTTTCGCTAAGTAAATATATGATTATTTGTTTAATTTTTTTTTTATGTTTCATTAATATTGAACTCTTTGTATATATTTTGCATTCATTAACTCACTTGACACAAACATTAAAAAAATTTAGTGGACACATGGCACAAAATTAGCTCACAAGTGAAAACTAATTTACTATCTAATTAAATTTTTCTCAACTTTGGCTTTATATATATATATATTGGATATACACATGAGTTTACTCTTCTTTTGTTTACTGAGTTTTTGATGGTTTATTTATTTTAGATTTTTTGCCTTTTTGCACAATATTAACTCACTTAGAATTAAATAGGACATATGACGTAAAATTAGATAATAATTAAAATTTAATTAAGAATCTAATTGAAATTTCTCTTTATTTTGGTTTTAATTCTATATAAATATGTTTTTGGATTATGGTTCCTCTATTGTTTGTATAATATATAAACACACAAAAAATTATTAAAAGTTAATAGTTGCATTTGCGAAAATTTACGAGCGCATAACAAAAAAAATTAAGTATATAATTTACTGATATACTTCGGATGAGAGGCATGAGCTTGCACAACCAATTAATCCTATGTCCAACACTACTTTTTTCTAAGAATTTTTTTTTTTTAAGACAGAAAATTGGTTAGCTAAAAATTACAGTACCATGCGTTTGGCATCATTCTAATGGTAGACCGTGTCCAAAAGTTGGGCCCCTGTGGCTGTGTGAGAACTGCACCATATGGGAATGGGTGGGTAGTAAAGACGGATAGGATAAAAACAAAAAGTACTGTTTGAATGATGGAATGACTGGCATAATAATTTTCTGGCTACTGGACAAAATTTCCAGCTAAGCCTCTGTCCCACTTGTTTTCTTTTGGTTGTTTTTTCTCTGCATGATTGTACCAAGAAAATGACCATAGAAAACGAATGATATCGATGACATTCGTCCACATTAAAACTCGGTCTTCCTTCATTGCAGCATTACTTTTACACACACTTCATCACTTCTAGCCAGCATTTTTCTCTCTCTTTAAGCGTTCCTTTCAGCTACTACCAAGAAATGGCCGAAGCAATCCTTTTTGGTCTTGCACAGAAAATGATTGAAAATCTGGGCTCTCAGACTTTCCAGGATATTGGATCACTCTGGGGTGTCGAAGGTGAGCTTGAAAAACTCAAGGACACTGTTTCCACAATCCAAGCTGTACTTCAGGATGCAGCGGAGCAGCAAAGTCATGACCATCAAGTCAAGCACTGGCTCGAAAAGCTCAACGATGCAGTTTATGACGCAGATGACCTGTTGTGTGAGTTCTCAACTGAAGCTACAAGGCGAAGCATGGTGAGTAAGAACAAAGTTGCAAAAGAGGTACGCACTTGCTTTTCATGTTCAAACCCACTTGCTTTTCGTTATAAGATGAGTCGTAAAATAAAGGCGATGAGGCAAAAACTAAATGCGATAGCAGAAGACAGGGAAAAGTTTCACCTGAAAGAATACCATGTAGAGCCAAAAGTAGTGAGGGAACCAACTCACTCATTTGTACGCGAAGAAGAAGTTATTGGGAGGGAAGAGGAAAAAAAGGCTATCATAGAACTATTATTGGACTCTAATGTAAAAGAGAATGTTTCGGTTATTCCCATTGTGGGGTTAGGGGGATTAGGGAAAACTACACTTGCTCAATGTGTGTACAATGATGAGAAAGTCAAAAAAAATTTTGATTTAAAAATGTGGGTTTGTGTGTCTGATGTCTTTGAGTTGAAAAGTATTATTGAAAAGATAATAACATCTGCTAAAGGTAATGCACCTAAAAATCTTGAAATGGATCAGTTGCAAATTCAACTTCGTGAAAGAATTGATAAAAAAAAAATACTTACTTGTATTGGATGATATATGGAACGAAGATCGTGGAAAATGGCTTGACTTGAAAAAAATTTTAATGGGTGGTTTGAAAGGAAGTAAGATTGTAATAACCACTCGTAGTAAATTGGTTGCAAAGATTACACACACAGACTCATCATGTATTTATCTCAAAGTTCTCTCCGAAGAACGATCGTGGACATTATTTGAGCAAGTGGCATTTAGTGAAGGGCAAGTCACCAATAATCCTACATTAGTTAAAATTGGAAGGGAGATTGTAAAAATATGTCAAGGGGTACCCCTTGCCATAATGTCCATAGGACATGTGTTATATTGCAAGGAAACAGAATCTGAATGGTTACTCGTGAAGAATAATTTACTAGCAAATGTAATTGAAGGAAATGAGATTTTTCCAATTTTAAAGTTGAGTTATGATAATCTCCCATCACATTTAAAGAGTTGTTTTGCCTATTGCTCTTTGTTTCCCAAAGATTATGAGATGGATAAGGAAACCGTGATACAACTATGGATAGCACAGGGGTTTGTCCAATCATTAAACAAAAATCAACAATTAGAGGATGTTGGTGATGAGTATTTCAAGGCTTTACTTTGGAGGTCCTTCTTTGAAGAAGTAAAGACTTACAAAGGCTTAAGATACAAGATGCATGATTTAATTCATGATCTTGCGGAAGCTGTTGCAGGCGAGGAGTGCAAGCTTGTTAGTTTTGATGGCAATAATATTAATGAAAAAAATCGTCATGTATCATGTCCATCTTATATTAACTCATCTATTAGGGAAACTTTAAGCTTGTTGGTTAAAGCCGTCAAGGTACGTACATTTCTTCTTACATATCATAATCATGTATCTGGTGCCTTGGAGGAGTCAATGTTGAATACAATTATGTTGAGTTTCAAGAGCTTGCGTGCATTAGATTTACATGCATTGAAGATTACGTCAATACCAAATTCTATAGGGAAGTTAATACATCTAAAGTATCTTGATGTTTCTTTTAATAAGGATATTGAAACTCTCCCTGACTCAATTACTACATTGTTGAATTTGCAAGTACTAAAACTTTATGATTGTAAAGGTCTTAAAGAATTACCCAAAAAGTTTAGAGAATTGGTTAGCCTCAAACATCTTTACAATAATGGTTGTTATAATTTGAGTCATATGCCTTGTGGATTAGGGCAAATGACTTCACTTCAAACATTACCATTATTCATAGTGAGCACCTCGTCCCACATTGGTGGATTAGGCGAATTGAAGGGCCTAAAAAACCTGCGAGGAACATTAGAGATCACACATTTGGAACAGTTGGAAGAATCTAACTCAGAATCCATTGTTGTGAATTTAAGGGAGAAGCAACATCTTGAAAAATTGATATTAAAATGGGATCATCAAGATCAAGTAGATAATAATGATGATATGAAGTTATTAGAAGACCCCCAACCGCACGAAAATCTCAAATATTTGGAAGTGTATCAGTACAAGGGTGTGAAATTTTCAAGTTGGGTCTCTTCTCTCACAAATCTTATTGATTTAAAGATAGAGAATTGTAAGAGATGTCGATATTTGCCACCATTGTCTCATCTCCCCTTTTTAAAATCTTTAAACCTTAAAGAGATGGATGATTTGGGGTACATATCCGATAATGATATGAGTAAAGAGGCGTCTACTTCATCCACAACATTATCAACAACGTTCTTCCCATCTTTGAAGTCACTCAAAATAAAAGAATGTCCTAATTTGAAGGGATGGTGGGGGGGAACAGGGAGGGATTTAGTTGCAACAACATCTGCGTCCTTACCATATCATCAAAAATATCAATCTCACAACTCACTGCCTTCATTTCCTCTTCTTTCTTATTTGTGGATTAGAAATTGCCCTAAAATGACTTCCATGCCCCTGTTTCCCAATCTCGAAGAAGAGCTATATTTAGAGAATGTCAGTTTGAAGCCTTTGCAAGAGACAATGTCAATGAATTTTTTAGTTCCCTCTTCCTCCTCTTCATTATCCTCTTCTTCTCCTCTTTCCAAATTAAATAAAATGACGTTGGATTCTATAGAAGATATAGAGTCTCTTCCGGCTGAGTGGGCACTATATTCTCTCAAGCAACTATATATTTGGAATTGCCCTAGACTAACATCTATGTCTGGAGCGGTGCGTTATCTCACCTCCCTCTGTGTTCTAGTAATTGGCAATTGCGAGGAGTTCGATCCATTAAGAGACATGGAATGGCAATGCCTCATTTGCCTCCGTGATTTATGTTTCAGTGGCATTCCGAAACTGAATTCTCTCCCTGTGGGTCTTCAATGTATTTCCACCCTAAAACAGCTCACCATTAGAGACTGTCCCAATTTAATGACTTTGCCGGAGCTCACCTCACTTGAAGATCTTGAGATTAGCAGATGCGATCCTAATCTGACACCACTTCTTGAGATTAGTTGTCTCACTTCTTTACGGTCGCTGACTATTGAAGACTTTCCCAATTTGATTACTTTCCCCGAATCAATTAGGAATCCAATCTCACTTGAAACGCTTACCATTCGGAGATGTCCCAATCTCACAACACTACCCGATGATGGTTTTCTCAAGTCTTTACAAAAACTGGAAATTTGGAAATGTCCTCAGTTAGAGGAAAAATACAAAAATAAAATCGAAAAGGATTTCCCTAATTTGGAAATTAGATGGAGGTGGTGAGACCACAGCAACAAACAACTCTAGTTCGTCTTCTGCAACGGCCACTCCCCTCTTTCACTTGGTACGCATTCTATGCTTTCAAAAGAAACTGAGCTTTTTACAATTATATTCTCTATGTTACGTTGATTTCCATATAATCACAATCTGTCGCTTTTTCACATTCTATTCTTTATAGAAACAATATTATATAGTATAATTGAATTGGTATTTTGTTTAGGTTTTTTGGAAATAAAAAAATCAGAGACTTTCGGCAACCGAACTGTTGAATATTGCTTCAGAGTTCTACTTTAATGGGTTATTATTATTATTTTTTGAAAGTACATGCTTTGTGTTCTGTTAACAGCTTCATGGAGATAATTATCTGAAGAATTTGAATAAGTTTCTGGGGTAATATGTTCATGGGATAAATCACTTGGATAGTTTCAAGATTTGGGAAGTTGATGCTGCTAAGGTATTCAGTTAGACTCATTTATAATCTAATGATTATTGAATTTTTTGGAATAGCATTGGGGTTTCCAATTTGTGTTAATCAGTTTGCTTTCAAATCAATCAAAAAATGTCTAACAATCGGAAAAAATGAATAGGGGAGGGTTGGCCTTACACTGCTCAAAATTAACAATCTTATACTGTTTTAGTAAAATTGTAATGTTTTTGACTATACTTACTTTTGAAATTGGATGTAGAATGAATTGGAAACACAGAATTTAAGGAGGTGTATGTATCTGGGCATATTCAGAACCGTATGAAAAAAGTGCAACAAGTCAACAGCTACGGTGATTATCTTGTTTTGGGTTCATTCTTTTTTCCCTCACGTAAAATGTTCATTCTAGATATAATTCTCATATTAAGAGGGGACCCAAGAGGGAAGATGCATAATTCCACATTTGTTTGTTCATTCTATTGATTTCTATCTTTATATAAATTATAAAATGACACTTTTCTGTTGCGTTCTTTAGGCTAAGTACACTCGGGAAGGCAGTACTCAATTTCAAGCCCTTAACTTCTTCAAAAAAGGTACACTCTCTTGTTGTTTGATGGTTAGGGGAAGCATTGGGAACCCCAATTTCTTTCTTTGGAGCCGTTTCTTTTCCTGTCCCCTGCTTGGCATAGTGCTTTGCTTCTGGTTCTTCGGAAAAATCAACTGACATCCACCCTTGTCATATATTCCATACATCACACTAAATAGATTGAAGTCTGGCACTTGTTGATATTTTGATAACATCTGGTGAGAGATCATTATTTGGCAACCACAATCTAGGAAGCAGTTTTATATTCAGGTATTTATTATGTTGTTTGCTTCAACTCTTTATTATTATGACCTATTTATATCAACAAACAAAATATCCAGATATGGTTTTTTGGGTTCTTACATAATTGCTGGTTTTTGTTCACTGTACAATGATAACTTAGTTTGGATTAAAGTATGGCTCCTGGTTTTGAGTTTTGACATGCAGAAGTGTTGTGACAGATTTTACTTTATGCACAATATTTGGATAAAAAGTTAGGATCAATAAAATAAAAATATAGAGTTATACATAACATAGTTTGTCATTTGAAAGAGGAGAAAAAATAATCAATTGAATTCTCACATAGAATGCGTAGTCCTTTTTTTTGTAAACCAAACTGACATGAAACATAATATTAGAAGCTTTGTTTTATGTTTTTTTTTCTCACTTTTTTGGAATGATTCCAGGCAGAAATTGGTGGGAAATGGTCCAAGACTGCTCAAATCCTTAATTGAATGTATTTCAGAAGGATGTTCTGGTCCAATATTATTACAGGTCCATTCATCTCCTTTAAATTAAGTTTTCTTTGTTTATAAATTATCCAAATTCCTCGCGTTTTCCTTCAATTAGAAGTATAATTTTTGTGCAGTGTATGGAATATTAAAATAGACCAGAGTTTCTGATCTCCAAAGTGAGTCAATACTCCAATTATGTAAGCCTCTAATGAAAAAGTTGTTGGAAAATCTTTTTTTTTTCCTTTCATTTATAGGCTTATTTTCTTATGTTGTAAAACTTATTTCAGGTAGTTTGGCATGGATAAAGATCACAACTAGGTGTTAACAGAAGAGTTGTTCCTTTTCAAGAATGGCTTCATTATGCTCGCAGCTGATTCCTTAGATATCTGACAATTTTTTAATGAAGCTATTGAAAATTTTCAACCTAAACAAGTAATTATTTCAACTCACTATATTTATTTCTTAATTAAAACAAGTAGGCCACGATTCTCAGTTTGTAGCTTTAGTTTCTGTAACTCACTTCACTCTGTAACCATATGAGTCATAAAATGAGTAATAAAAATCATGTTCTCTACAGTGCAACTATAAATTTTTATTAAGTTTTATCTCAGTAAATTGTTATCTGGGAACTGGGAAAGAAAAAAAAAAAATTTTACTTAGGTAGATGCTTCATAACACCAATATCATTGAGAGAAAAAAATCTTAAGTTCTGGTCAGTTGATCAGAGAGATTTAACGCCACTACTTTCTTACATTCGTGCATCTCCTTTCTAAGTTCGCTTTGAATTTACCAAATACTGGCACTCTTCATTCTTGCTTTTTGTTTCAGGTTTAGTGAATTTATCAGTTATTGAATTTTGTATGCAGGAACTTTGAATTTGGAAACAGAAAGTTTTTAGTGAATTTACAGCAAATGCAAGAAGATAAATAGGTGCATATCTTACTCCTATCTTTATATATCTTATTACATAGATTAGGTTACATGGTTCACTTGTTTTGAATTTTTGGAAATTTGATTGCAAGATAGTAGAAATAGTATTATTTTCCTATCTTTTCCTTTTCCTTAAGTTAATTCTCAAACTTATTTTTGATAGGTTGAAGCAGATGAAGACTGTACCTTGGTGTTAGCAACAAGATTAGTGACTATCTTCAGTTAAAGTTCAATTTCAGGGTGACTGGTTCTTAGAATTTTCAGCCACCGTCTGTGAAACCTAAGCTGATTGCAAACATTTATCTTAGTGTAATTGTTTCAATAAAAAAACAAGCTTGTTATGAATTTTTTTTTTTTAATGCTTTTCAAATTGGAACCCTTTTACCTATATACATAACTGTACTTTAAAGCATCCATATGAACTTAATTATAAGAACTATCTTGAGAAATGTTTTATAGGGATTAAACATCTAGAATATGCCAATTATGAAGAAGAATCAGATAATCTGAAGAAGTTTCTGTGAAAATCTGATGATGGGACGTATTGCTTGGATAGTTTCTGGATTTGAGAAGCTGATGTAGCTAAGGTACCAGTTAAACTTGTCTATAATCAAATATTATGTTTGATCATAATCAAATTTGAAGAATCCCGAGTTGGGACATGTAAATATATAAAAAATAGGTAATGAACCTTATATACTTCTGTTATGTTTTTCCTATGCGGTTCTTGAGGCTGGAGATGAAGTATTTGAGGTATGTCCTACCTTGGCTGATGCTCATCTAGGAGGTGATGATTTCGACAAGGTTGAAACAAGAGAAATTTGTAGATCATTAGCTTATTTTCTTTGTTTTCTGATTTATTAGTATCTGTTACTAAATTACACCCTTACATTCTATAATTTTAAATAGAGAATAAACTTTAAGAAAGATGAAGGCATAGATCTTCTGAATGACAGGCAAGCTCTACAACGTCTCATAGAGACTGCTGAGAAAGTGAAGATGGAGCTATCATCTCTGACTTAGACCAATAATATTAGGTATGTGGCTGTTTCCATGCCTTCTTTCTTTAAGTTGATCTCTCTCTCTTTGCCATAATCACAAAGAGAAAACATTTGCTTTTCCAGTTTACCTTTCATTATCGCCATTCGGATGGCCCAAAACACATTGACACCACGCTGACTAGTGTCAAATTTGAAGAACTGTGTTCAGATTTGTTAGACAGGTATGCCTTTTGACAATTGAAATTAGTAGTCATATGTAATATGACTTTTTTTTTTTTTTTAATCCCCATTACTTCAGTTTTCTTTCTTTTGATTTTGAACTCTCTTTTTCTCTCATCTGGTAGTCTAATTGCCTGCTTAAGTTCACTGGATTACAACTCATCAGCTTTCAGCACCAGTTGAAACTTCCATGAGAGATGCAAAGCTTTCCTTCAAATATATGGATGTAATTCAACTTGTATCCCAGCTGTTTAGGAGCTGAAAAATATGGATGAAGTTTTTGTTCTTGGGGCTGTAGTTCAGGTTTGTCCTTTTCTTGTTATTATGTAATTCAACTTTTTTTTTTGTTACTTTTATTTCCAGACTAGTGTTTTATTGCTGGAGAAGTTAATGACATTGTGCTCTTGGATATCTCACCATAGAAGGACTTGAAACTTTGGGTGGTGTCAACTTCGCCAACTTCCAAATCAGAGTTGTTCTCCACCGCAGCAGATGGACAGACCAGTGAAGAGATTAATGTCTATCAGGGTGAGAGAGAGGTATTTATCTCTCTGAAAAAAGGGTGAGAGAGAGTTTGTGAGGGACTAGTGCTAGCACCATGCCAAGTGATGGGGTATGTATTTGCAAAAACTTTTGAAGAGAATTTGGATTTTGCTCAAACTAGATATAGTAAGTTTTAGTTCTTAACAGAAGGGATGAATTAGAATCTTGTGGTTGAGGATATTTTGGCTAGAGATATTATGAGAATGATTTTGAATAAGCCTAAAACCCAAGTATCTTAGCTAACTATAATTTATTTATCTATTTGAGAAATAACTAATCATATATCAAGAAAATTTAGACCACTAGTGGAATATGATGCTTTGTTATATTATAGTTCTAGAACCATAACCATTGGTAGTGGCTGTGAATCCCCCCCGCCCCCCCTCCTGTTTATGTTCTAATTAGTGTGTAGACTGAAAAATGCATTTATGTCTTTGTGTTTTTAACTTCAATTTTTTTTTCCCTTATAATTTATATTGTAGCACAAGGAGCTTCTTGTTTTTATATTTATTACCTCTTTAAATGATGTTACCATTTTCTACAAAGAACCTACATCTTTCTTTTCTTTCTGAAATCTCAGCATTTCTAGCATATATGTTTTTCGATTTTAAAAAAACAAAAAAATGGAAATGTTCACTTTTTTTATTAGTACCTGTAAACCTAACCTAATTATATTACTAAACCTCATGTTTGTATGTACAAATTAAAAATGTTGTAGGTGGATAGGATGGTTAAAGAAGCTGAAAATTTTGCAAAAGGAAGACCAAGGCAAAGAGGGATGCCATAGACACAAAGAATCAAGCTGACTCAGTTTTGTACCAAACTGGAAGCAACTAAAAGAGCTGGGAGACAACGTTCCTAGCTAGACAAGGAGAATGTAGAGGCTAAAGTGAATGAGGTCATGGATGCCATCATTGGTGGTTCTACCCAAGCCATGAAAGATGCAATGGCTGTCCTGAATCAAGAAATTATGTAACTGTGGTAGTCAATTTTGATGTGAATTTTAATTGGTTTAGAACCTTAGGAACAAGTACAACAAGTCCATGGCTTAGGTGATTATCTTGTTTTGTGTTTCATTCTTTTTTCCCTTCGCATAAAAATTTCATCCTAGATATGATTCACATTTGTTTGTTCATTCTAATGATTTCTGCCTTTATATAAACTACAAAATGACACTTTTTTGTTTGGGTTCTTGATTTTGAATAAACAGAGCAATATCAATAACTTTCTGGTGAATGATCATTATTGACAACTATCCTCTAGGAAGCTGTTATGCTCAGGTATTTGTTATTTTGTTAGCTTTAACACTTTATTTTTACTACCTATTTTTATCAACAAACAACAATATCCAGTGTGGTTTTTGGGTTCTTATATTATGTCTGATTTTTGTTCATCGTACAATGATAACTTAGTTTGGACATGCAGAAGTGCTGTGATGGATTTTACTTTAAGCACGCTATTTGGATACAAAGGTAAGATCAATAAAATGAAAATATAGAGTTAACCAATTGAATTCTCACATCAAATGCATAGTTCTTTTTTTGTAATATCACTGTATTTGTTTTATCTCCATCACTTCAGTTTTCTTTCTTTTAATTTTGAAATCTCTTTTTCTGTCATCTGGTAGTCTACTTGCCTGCTTAAGTTCACTGGACTACAACTGCAATTAACTTTCTCATTGGCTTTGAGCACCAGTTGAAACTTCCTTAAGAGATACAAAGCTTTACTTCAAAGATATTGATGAGGTAATCCTACTCACATTGGGATTTCTAATTTGTGCTTATCAACACTATGGTGCTTGAGTTAATCAATTTGCTTCCAAATCAAACAAAAAAGTCTAATAAATATTCCAAAGTCAACAACAAAAAGGGGAGGGTTGGCCTTACTCTGCTCAAATCATAATGTTTTCATATATACGTATACCACAAAAATGTTAATTAACAATCCTAATCCTTTTTAGTAACTTGAATTGTAATTTTTTTTTACTAATCACTTTTGAATTGGATGTAGATTGAATTGGAAACACAAAATGAAAGAATGTGTATATATCGAGGCATATTCAAAACCATATGAACAAGTGCAACAAGTCAACAGCTAAGGTGATTTTCTTGTTTTGGGATCATTCTATTTTTCTTCACATAAAAAAACAAGTAGAGCTCTCTATTTCTGATATTGTCTATTTTAATACTAATTGGAACTTGCACTAACTATTGAGGCATCAATACTTATTTTTGTCTCTTTTATTTCTAGACTGGTGTTTTTTAGCTGGAGAAGTTATTGACATTGTGCTCTTGGATGTCTCACCGTAGAAAGACTTGAAACTTTGGGTTGTGTAATGACAAAAATTATCCCAAGGAACACAACTTCACCAACTTCCAAATCAGAGTTGTTCTCCACCGCAGCAGATGGACAGACCAGTGAAGAGATTAATGTCTATAAGGGTGAGAGAGAGGTATTTATCTCTCTGAAAAAAGGGTGAGAGAGAGTTCATGAGGGACAACAAATCCCTTGGAAGCTTTTGCTTAGACAACAAAACTGGTGCTAGCACCATCACACAAAGTGATGAGGTATGTATTTGCAAAAACTGCTGTTTTAAAGAGACTTTGGTTTTTACTCAAACTAGATATAGCAAGTTTTAGTTATTAACAGAAGGCATGAATTAGAATCTGGTGGTTGAAAATGTTGTGGCTAGAGATATTATTAGAATGAGTTTGAATAAGCCTGAAACCCAAACTATCTTGGCTAACTATAACTAATTTATCTATTTGATAAATAACTATATATATATATATATATATATATATAAAGAAAAATTTAGACCATTTGTGAAATATGCTGCTTTCTTATATTGGTCTAGAACCATAGCCATTGGCAGTGGCTGCAAATTCCCTTCCCCCCCCACCCCCCCCCCCCCCCCCCCCCTCCCCCCCAACCCGCCCTTGTTTATGTTCTAATTTGTTAGACTGAAAAATGCTTTAATTTCCTCATTTTTGTAACTTCAATTTTTTTATTCTTATAATTTATATTGTGGCACAAGGAGCTTTTTTTTTATTTTTTTATTACCCATTTTAATGATGCTACCATGTTCTACAAAGAACCTATATCTTTCTTTTCTTTCTAAAATCTCAGCATTTCTAGCATCTATATTTTTCGATTAATAAATAAATAAAAATAAATGGAAACGTTCACATTATGTATTAGTAACCTAATTATGTTACTAAACCCCATGTTTGTATGCACAAAATAAAAATTTTACAGGTGGATAGGATGGTTAACGAAGTTGAAAATTTTGCAATAGGAAGACAAGGAAAAGAGGGATGCCATAGACACAAAGAACCAAGCTAACTCAGTTTTGTACCATACTAGAAGCAACTAAAAGAGCTAGGAGACAATGTTCCTAGCTAGACAAGGAGAATGTAGATGCTAAAGTGAATGAGATCAAGGATGCCATCTCTGGTGGATCTACCCAAGCCATTAAAGAAGCAATGTCTGTCCTGAATCAAGAAATTATGTAACTGTGGTAATCAATGTTGATATGAATTTGAATTGGATTGTCTATTAACTTTTTTCGGATTGACTTATTTGCATGGACGGCAACTATTGTTTAGCCTTGAATTATGTTAGAGTTGAGAGAGAACTCCTTGATATAGAGTTATTTGGGTGTATTGGGGTTTAGGTTTGTGAGAGTGGTTCTACACCACCTTTGTATTCTCCATATTTGTTAGTGAAACTCTCCTTGTCTCTGCCTGTGGATGTAGGCCAAGGGCCGAATTCATGGTGTTCTCTCGTGTGTGGTTGTCTATTTTTCTTTCTTTTTTTCTTTTTTTTTTTTTTCTCATAATAATTATTTGATAGATCTTTCTAAAGCCATAATATTTTTATAAATAAAACTTATGCGTGAGTGCCATCTGAATACTCTTTCCCGCAACAGTCCATCTATAGTCAACCCAGCCAACTCGGTGTTGGGTTGCTTCTGCTATTACACTTGGGATCAATTGGGAAAAAAAAAAAAAAAAAAAAAGCTAATGGCAATGATATGATGAGTGCAGATTTCACAAATAGAGAGCAACTCTTAGAACTTCAATTCTGACCATATATACTTGCATATTTGTGTAATTTTTATGTTAGTTTGTACCGGCTACAACTCTTAGAACTTCAATTCTGACCATATATACTTGCATATTTGTGTAATTTTAATGTTAGTTTGTACTGGCTATGTGGATTTGTAATTTTGGAAAGTATTATGTGTATATTTTCAAATGTGATTTTGAGAATGGGTAGTTTTTAATGGCATAGGCAGGAGGTTAGTCTCTTCTATGGCACAAGCAAAGCAAATTTCAAGTCTTTTGCCAATATTGCCTATGCACTTGTCACCTTCTCAATTTTTATGAGCTCAAGATTTCCATGTAAGGAGAAGCCTGTGAAACCAATGGTACAGGGGGGTTGTCATCTGCTGGTCTCTATTGTTGTTTATGCTATATCTCAAGCATTAGAATAGAAAGAACGTTGGAGATCATTCATTATGGGTTAAAGTTTTATCTTCATTCTCATTCTTCCATAAACAATTCAAATGTTCTTCAATTGGTATTTTCCTCCAATCTTTTTTTTTTTTTTGTTTTTTTTTTATTAATGATAGGACGAAAAAAAATCGAAAGCATATTTTAAAGATAAACTTTCGTTCATTCTTAAAATAGTCTTGATTCTATTTTGATCCCTAAAATATGCGTTCTGTTACACATAAGCAAAAAACATAACAAAAATAGATAGATAGGCATTATAAATTTTCAAGAACTGGAATAGAACCTCTTATATTTTAAGCGAAAGGAATAAAATATAGATTATATTTCAAGACCTTAAAGAATTTTTTTTTTTTTTTGCTAAAAATTATATATTAGTCAAGACTTTAAATTATCTACATTCATATTATTTTCATGTCTAGAATTTTATACAAGTAAGTAAGATTAATGTTTTTATTATATTTTACATCTAATTGTTCAATTGAAACTGTCAACATTTTTAAGCAATTAAGCGAGGAGAGAGTCATGGAGGAAGTAGCTACCTAAGCATAGCTAGCCCCTAGTCTTTCTTGTATAACAACACCACAACAAGAAGTGAGACACAGAATGAGAGTGAGATCATGGGAGATGAGAGAGTTTTTGGTTTTTTTTTTTATTATTTATAAATATAAAATATTAAAATTTAAATATAGTTAGTTATTGGGACCTGGACCAAAAACCTATATGTAGATATGGTATAAAAAGACAACTAAAGAATATACTACACCATAATACAAGTGTGACATTTGGTACTGCACGTGTTCAACACGTGGGACTTATAAACAACGTTGTATTCATGGTCAAGAGATGTATTCATGTTCTCTTTTCTAGGTATTAATGTATTCATGTTCTTCTTCTTTTTTTTCTTTTCTTTCTACATACTATAAAACATTTATAACATATGTTCTTTTGGATATATACCACTATCAGTTTCTTTAAGACTTTCTCTCCTCTTCCCTTGTGTGTGTGTTAAAATATTTAGTATTCTCAAAAATAAAATAAAACATGGACAATTTTTTTTTTTTTTTTGGAGAATCATTAAAAAAAAAATGTCCATGTTATATATATAGCTTATAGCTTATAAGCATATTTTTGTACACTAATTAGTAATTGATGATTACAATGCTACATTTTGATACAGAATAATATCTAGTCCTTGTTAGGTTGCATATATGTGGACATTTTTTTAAACGAAATAGATACACAATGTAGCAAACTATTAAAATCCCAGGTGCTAAAAAAAATAGCAATCAATGTAAAAAACAATTTCAAAATTATAATGAAGATATAATTAAATCTCCTATGGTTCATCCAAGGCAGGTTTCTTCTGTCACTTCAATAAAAATGTTCATAAATTATCCCTCTGGTCTTCCATGCATTCAACAACTCAAAAGACCTATCAGGATGGTAGACTTTGGCATTACATGTTAGATTCGGCTTAGAAGCATGATCTTTCACAACCTATCCAATGCTTGCTACTACTATTTGAGAAGAAAGATTCATTAAAGCGAAATCTAAAACCATGAGAGAAAAGAAAACTATATTTCTAAGATCTAATCTATTTTTTATTAAGAAATAAAAAATAAAAAAGCAAAAAATAAAAAACCATTGGTTAAAACTACACAATAACATATATGCCCTTTTGTAGAAAAAATTTGTAAACTAACGATATGGTGTTGGTCACTCCTGTAGTAAGGCGAAATCTAGAGTCCAATCCCAATCCAAATGAACCCAAACTTATTAAATATAAAGTGTCATTTATTTTTTTTAATTTCTACTATCAAGTTTATTTTTATGAATTTGTACAATGCTTTTTTATCTTTTTTTTTTTTTTTTAATTTCAATTTGTACTACCATATTCCTTAAAATGATCCTTGAATTTTGAGTCATTGTCTTTGTCTCAGGGATTTTGAAAATCAGTGCTCTGTTTATAAATGAGCTTAGACACTAAAACCGATGCTAGCACCATCACACCATGCCAAGTGATGAGGTATGTATTTGCAAAAACTTTTGTTTTGAAGAGAATTTGGTTTTTGTTCAATCCAGGTATAGCAAGTTTTAGTTCTTGACATAAGACATGAATTAGAATCAGGTGGTTGAAGACGTTATGGCTAGAGATATTATTAGAATGAGCTTGAATAAGCCTGAAACCCAAACTATCTTAGCTAACTATAATTATTAAATCTATTTGAGAAATAACTAATATATCTATATCTATATATATATATATATATATATTAAGAAAAATTTAGACCATTAGCGGAATTTGCTGCTTTCCCCCTTTGTTTTTGTTCTAATTTGTATATAAACTAAAAAATGCTTTTATATCTTCATTTTTGTAAGTTCAATGATGCTACCATGTTCTACAAAGAACTTACATCTTTCTTTTCTTTCTGAAATCTCAGCATTTCAAGTATCTATGTTTTTGGATTTTTATTTTATAAAATGGAAACATTCACATTTTTTATTAGTACTAGTAAACCTAACCTAATTATGTTACTAAACCCCATGTTTGTTTGTACAAAATAAAATGTTGCAGGTGGATAGTATTGCTAAAGAAGCTTAAAATTTTGCAAAAGGAAGACAAGGAAAAGAGGGATGCCATAGACAAAAAGAACAAGCTGACTCAGTTTTGTACCAAACTAGAAGCAACTAAAAGAGCTGGGAGACAATGTTCCTAGCTAGACAAGGAGAATGTAGACGCTAAAGTGAATAATGATGTCAAGGATGCCATTTTGGTGGATCTACCCAAGCCATTAATGATGCAATGGCTTTCCTGAATCAAGTAATTATGTAACTGGGATAGTCAATGTTGATATGAGTCATGTGACTTTGAATTGGGTTGTCTGTTAGCTTTTTTCGGATTGACCTCTTTGCATGGACGGCAACTATTGTTTAGCCTTGAATTATATTAAGAGTTGAGAGAGAACTCTGTGATATAGAGTTATTTGGGTGTAATGGGGTTTGGGTTTGCGAGAGTGGTTCTACACCACCTTTGTACTCTCCATATTTGTTAGTGAAACTTTTTCCTTGTCGTCGCCTGTGGATGCAGGCCAAAGGCCGAACCACGTAAATTTTTAGTGTTCTCTCTTGTTTGTGGTTGGCTATTTTTCTTTTGGGATTTTTTTTTTTATTCATAATATTTGTGTGTGAGATCTTTCTGAAGGCATAATTTTTTTATAAATAAATCTTATGCGGGAGTGCTATCCAGATAACCTTTCCCGCAATAGTCAATCTATAGCCAGTCCAACCAACTCAGTGTTGGGTTGCTTCTGGCACTACACTTGGGTCATTTAGATTAAACGAAAAAACAACCAAATGGCGATAATCTAATCAATGCAAATTTTACTGATAGCGAGTAACTCATAGAACTTCTATTCTGACCATACACACCTGTGTAATTTCTATGTTAGTTTGTACAGCCTATGTTGCTTGTGATTTTGCAAAGTATGGTTATGGTGTGTATATTTTCAATTTGATGTAGAGAATGGTTAGTTGTTAATGGCATAAAAGTTGGCAGACAGTTTAGTCTCTTCTATGGCTAGTTTAAAAAAAAAAAAATATATATATATATATATATATATATATATATATATATATTGTTGAATAATTTTGAATGGATCCAATAACATTTAGGGTGTTGCCTTCAACAAAAATGATGTAGTCCAAACTCCAAACCAGCATATAATGCTCTAGAACAACCAAGAGTGTTGCTTCGGCTTCAGCCCAAAAAGGATCACCTTTTACATCGATCCCAGATTCTCAGTCCATGCATGAGTGATGTAGCCTAAATGGTTTCGGCAAATTGCAGCAAGTTATACATTGTTTCACAACAGCACCGGATTTTAAGGTCAAGAGGATTCTAACTTTCAAATATTTCATGAGGTTTGTATTTGTAATATCTGGCCTATAGTATAGCTTTCAAAACAATGTTAATTAAAGTGTAATATCTTAAAGCAGCCCCCGATTAAAGTTTTTTTTTATGCATAATAGATTGGGCTAATAAGATCGAATTGTGAAACTACAAATTGAGAGCATTTTGAAGACACAAACAAGCACAATTCAAGTCTTTTGCGACTATTGCATATGCACTTGTCACCTTCTCAGTTCTAATCAACTCGAGATTTCTATGTAAGGAAGCAGCCTGTAAAAATAAAAAGATGAAATATTTAATTTGTTCTATTTTGCTTTATTATAGGAAGTTTCTTTATGCGATTATTATGCTGTAGGAATTTGAGATTAATTTTAGAGTTTTTGCAATATGGAGTTTTAATTGAAAAATTCTTTAACGTTTAAAATGATGTGAAAAATTACCTTAATATTATTTTAAAGTTCTGGATTTATAAAAGGCAAAAACACATTTTTGTCTTTATATTATGGCCATATTTTTAATTTGATCCTTAAATTTTTACAACTTTTATTTAGGTCCCCATATTTTTAAGTTTGCTATCTTTTTAGTCCCTGGTGTCATCTCACTTATAGGAAACATCTACTTGGCTGATGGATTGCATAGTGTTTTTCGTAAGTGAACTGACAACAAAGACCAAAATAATAGCAAGTTTAAAAAAATGAGGACTAAAATGATAGTTTTGAAAACTTAAGAACCAAATTGAAAATAAGGCAAAGATCTAGGGACCAAAAAAATGTTTTTGTCTTTATAAAACATGAACAATGAATCATAAAGATTTTTCCTAAAGGAACCGGCTTGGAAATCTATGTACATCAGTACTAGATTTGTTAAGAGGTACTGATGCATTAAATATTTGTCATTTATCAAGATCCCAACTAGTCCACTGCACAAAAGCACTGGATCTAATGCTTACCTTTTCCTAAAAAATTCCAAGTTTTGATTTTTATTTTCAGCTTTAAGACCTGCTTAGAGCTCTTTAGCAAATTTCCACACGTTTGGCAAATTCTGTTCAAAGAATTTTAGAACTTAAGTACTGTAGTGGCACACACTCAAGTGAACTTCTAAATCCATTCTAAAAAGAGTATTAATCAAAAAGTTAGTTTATATGGGAAAAGTCTCTTGATACAGAGTTTTGGTAACCTTTTCACACCATTCATATGTTTGTGTGTTGTGGTGAATGTTACATGAGTAAAATATGAAAAAAATATTGGTGACTTATTTTTAAGTCATTCATGTGTTTGTGTGTTGTTGCGTGGTCAGTCGAGCATTATCTCAAATGTTATGCCAGTAAATCGTGAAAAAATTCGGTGATTTTTATTTTGTGTATGTTGCTTTATACGCTTATTAGGTAGGTATATTTTGGGATGAGGGAAATCCAGAAATGTAATAGACATGAGTCATGACACATCTTAGGTGCATATATCCATCGGCAGAATAAAGCTGCAAACAACCTACCATGGTCCATCAACGAGTGCTTCCTTATCCCTGTCATATCTATTTATGAATGGGAGAAAGATATAATTATGACAATAAGATCATAATTATATCTTATTGTCATTATATTTTTAGTAATGGACTAAAATGATTATCTCACTTTCTACTTTGATTCTCATTCTTAAGATTTAAAAGGTTTTATATCTGTCCACAGACGGTTAAAATGTTCTACATCTGGTGTATTTGTCAAATCTTGCTAATTTTTTTTACATGTTCTAAAAAAATCATATTACAAAGATGAAGTTTTCATTTCTAAAAAAATAGTCTTGTTTCTATTTTGATTCCCAAGATATGCATTTCGTTCAACAGACAGATGGAAAACATAGCCAAAACAGATTGATGAAGGACATTATAAATTTTATGGGCAAATTAGAAATGTAGAATCCTAGCTAGATTATATTTCAAGCCGAAAGAATATTTTTGCCTAAATTATACATTTATCAAGAGTTTAATCTCCATTCATATATTTTTCATGACTCGAATTATACAATTAAAAACGGCTAAGTTTTTATTACATTTTGCACCGAAACATTCATTTTATAACTCTTGCCATTTTTGAGCTAGTAAGCAGGGAGAGGGCGAGAGAGGAAGCTAATCTTTCATGTATAACAAGTGATATAAGTGTTTGTAAACGCTATTGATTTTAGGGAGCTCTTAACCCCATTTACATCCCACAAGATGCAATGTCCTCAAACAGCAAGAAAATTCAGATAGAATACAAAAGACCTCAGACAATGTTACCCAGAACATGTCATCACAGTTCCATATTGACAAGAATGGAAGCCAGAAAAAACAATTATATAAACAGTTCCAAATATATCACTGTTGGTGAGGGAACCATACAGCTAGGTAACAGCACGGCTATTTGCACGTCCATTACTAAAAATCATTATCCCATAAATAGACAGCTGATGAGAACTCTCTCAAACATACCCATCGAATGCATGACGATTTTTATTACTTTGATAGAAGATGCACCTTGATAAATAGTATATCATGCCCAACACTCCATGTTCTGGTCCCCTCCAGCAAGAAAATCTGGAGTTTATGATAGCATTGAGAGGTTCAGAGAAAGTGACTAAAAAATATTACATAAAAAAAAAAAACAAAAAAAACAAAAACAAACAAACAAACAATTTCTTCATCTTGACTCTTTCCTGTCGTTTTTTTTTTTTTTGATAAGTAACATAGAAAATTTTATTGAAAGAAGACAGCCCCGTACATAGGAAATGTACGAAAAAGGCAAAAAACATCAAGAAACCAAAGAACAATGATCAAGCAACCCTGGAAGGGAAATAAAAGAAAAAGAAGATAAAACCAAACACCAATCGAGAAGAGTAAAAAAGAAAAAAGACTTAAACTCAAGAATGGACCGCTCGCGATCCTCAAAGCTTCTCGAATTCCGTTCCCGCCAGATACACCACATCAAACAATGCGGTACCATCCTCCAAATGACTAGATTACGATGACGCCTGAAGTTGCAAGACCAACAATCCAACAAATCCACAACCCTTAGCGGCATCACCCAGCAAATACCAAACAAGCAAAAGATCATACTCCACATCTCAAAAGCAAAAGGACAGTGAAGGAGAAGATGATCTACAGATTCCCCACACCCTTTGCACATAAAACACCACTCAAGAACAACAAAATGCCTCTTCCGAAGATTATCTATAGTTAAAATCTTGCCTAAAGCCGCAGTCCAAGTGAAAAAAGCTACCCGAGGAGGAACCTTCGATTGCCACACCATTTTCCAAGGGAAGGGAATGACAGTAGAAAGGGATAGAGACTGATAATACCCATTCACCTTGAAACCTCGACCACAGGCTGGCTTCCAGCAAAGGCTGTCAGCACCAACACCCCGCACCTTTGAGGAATAAATTAAGGCCATAAAGGAATCCAAAGAGAGAGACTCTTGATCGTTCACTAACCGACGAAATTGAACGTCCCAAGAAACTCTCCCATTAGTGAAACACATAACCTCAGAGACCGAAGCCTCCCTTGTCCTACTAATATTATATAAATCTGGAAACTCCTCCTTAAGAGGACGATCCCCACACCACACATCACCCCAGAACTTCACACGAGTTCCATCACCCACATCATACCGAAGGAACTTGGAAAAATTCAACCAACCACTTCTAATAAACTTCCACAAACAAACACCATATGCCCCCGACACAGACTTTGAGCACCAACCACCCCACTCATTCCCATACTTCGCCCCAATGACCCTTCTCCAAAGAGCATCATTCTCCAAACCATAACGCCACAACCATTTGGCTAAAAGGGCTAAATTAAACCTTCTCAAACACCGAATGCCTAACCCTCCATTCTTCACAGGCCTACAAACTTTAGACCAATTCACTAAATGAATTTTACGGTCATCCCCAATACCAGTCCAGAGAAAATCTCTTTGTAATTTCTCCATCCTCATTGCCACCTTAACTGGAATAGGGAGAAGAGAAAGGAAATACGTAGGTAAGCTAGAGAGCGTACTCTTAATAAGGATAGTTTTACCCCCCTTGGATAAATACAACCTTTTCCAACCAGCTAGCCTACGCTCCATCTTCTCCAAAATAGGATTCCAAATAGTCTTATCTTTGAAAGGAGCACCCAACGGAAGACCTAAATATTTCAGCGGAAGAGCAGACTCCCTACAGCCCAAAATCTCAACTAACTCGTGAATATTAGGCACATCCCCAACTGGAACCAATTCAGACTTTCCTAAATTAATCCTTAGCCCTGACATCTCCTCGAATCTAGAGAGAATCCCACGCAAAGCAGTAATATGAGTGCTGTCGGCGTCACAGAACACAAGAGTATCATCCGCAAACAATAAATGAGACACCGTCACCAAGGAACCAGCTGCATTCCCAACTGTGAAACCTGAAAACTGACCAGCTGCAGTAGCCGCATCCAACATACGACTCAAGGCCTCCATGACAATATCAAAAAGAAACGGGGATAAAGGATCACCTTGCCGAAGTCCTCTAGAACTTCCAAAAAAGTCAGAAGGGCAGCCATTGATCAAAATGGAGAATTTAACAGTTGAGATACAACACCTGATCCACCTTCTCCACTTTTCGGAAAATCCACACTGCTGTAGCAAAAACATGAGAAAGTCCCAATTCACACAGTCATACGCTTTCTCGATGTCCAGCTTGCACAACACCCCCGGAATCCCAGCCTTCAAGCGACTGTCTAAACACTCAGAAGCAATAAGGACAGAATCTAAAATCTGACGACCTTTCACAAAGGCATTCTGAGATTCTGAAATAAGACCGTGAACCACCCTTCGCATTCGATTGGCTAACACCTTAGCAATAATCTTGTACAACCCACCCACCAAACTAATAGGCCGATAGTCTTGAACATCCACAGCATCAAATTTCTTCGGAATGAGAGCAAGAAAAGTAGCATTTAGGCTCTTTTCAAACACAGCGTGGGCATGAAAAACACGAAACACCTTCATAATATCAGCTTTCACTATGCTCCAACATGATTGAAAAAAAGCCATTGTAAAACCATCAGGGCCTGGCGCTTTGTCACCTTTGAAGTCATGGACCACTCCAAAAACTTCATCCTCATCAAAAGGTCTGTCCAACCAAGTGACATCTTCCTCAGAAATACAAGAAAAAGCAACCTCATCCAAAAGAGGTCGGTGAACCTCATTCTCCGAGTATAACTGCCTATAAAACTGAGAAATACACCGCTCAATGCTCCCCTGATCCGTGGATAACTCTCCATCCACCATGAGCCTATCGATAGTATTGCATCTTCTATGAGAATTAGCCATACGATGAAAGAATTTTGTGTTCCTATCTCCCTCTTTAAGAAATAAAGCCCTAGATTTCTGCCTCCAGCAAATCTCTTCCAGCAGAGTTGATTTTTCTAACTCTCCACGAATTCGATCCTGATCCCTCCTTTCCTCCGATGTAAGAACACGAACCTCCTCGATAACTTCCAACGCATTAAAGTCCTTCCACAATTTTTGCACCCTGAGACCTATATTACCGAACTCCTCCACATTCCATCTCTTCAAATCCAACTTCAACATCTTCAACTTGTAAGCCAAAGAAAAACTAGGAGTTCCTTGTAAATGATAGGACTCCCACCACGAACTCACCCTTTCCAAAAAGCCCTCATCCTTTAACCACATGTTCTCAAATCTAAAGGGTTTTTTGCCTCTATGTAAATTCCCTCCCTCAAGAAGGATTGGAAAATGATCCGAACACAACCTAGGAAGACGACGTTGACTAACAGATGGATATTTCTCCTCCCAATCAGCGGACAAAAGAAACCTGTCTAATCTAGATCTAGCAGCAACATCTCTAGAGTTAGACCAGGTGAAATTCCCCCCAACCAAAGGCAGATCAATAAGGCTTTGCTCGAAAATAAAAGCTGAAAACCCAAACATGGCTGAAGTGAAATTTGCCAAGCCAGAACGCTCAGAGGGAAAACGCACCACATTAAAATCACCACCCACACACCAAGGCACATCCCACCAACTACCTAACCCAGATAACTCCTCCCATAAGAAACTTCTGTCTCTATCACTATTGGGTCCATAAACACCAGTGAAAGCCCAAACAAAATGATCCACCACATTTTTGAATTTACAAGACACGGAGAAACGACCCACCGCTTCCTCCACCTTTTCTACGACCCTGTTGTCCCACATCAATAAAACCCCACCTGAAGCACCCATAGAACCTAATTGGTACAGTAAAAAGAAGTGACATAGAGAAAGAATTCCTAGGATTCACAGATTTGTAGAAGAATCTTGAAACCTGATTGGTACAGTAAAAGTAAATCCTAACAAAAGCTTATGACCTGTAATAAGCTATTACTGCATATTTCATTAGGCATGAGTTGTAAGAATCGCCCAATATTTTGTGTGTCAATCCTAGTTAACGATATAAACTTAGAAAGTAGAACCAATCATCAAGTCAAATACCAAGGTCAAACCCACAACTTGTTACTTTTTGTGTAAGGCACTTGACATTGCACCAAAACCCAACCTCTAAATCACTTTGCTGGACCAAAAAAATACTGAAACCTAAAATTCCCAACACCCATAACAGGTAGAATCAAACATCTCACCATTGAAAGGTGAATAAATACAACTAGGAAGCAGAGGCAATGGAACCAAAATATATATTTGTAAAGCAAAGAGACATTGAAGGTCACTTCTGGGGTCCAACTGAGCAACCATCAAGTTACACAAATCTTAAAAAAGCATATAAATATCTATATTGCATCATACCTCAAAAACAACTGGAGTGCCACACTGGCATTTGAAAAGAACTCAGCAATTGAAGTGGCGCATGATTTCTCCATATCATTAGATATCCTGCAATATGAATACAGGTTCAAGCAATTAAGAGATTTTTTGCAATTGATGAAACTGGTGCAACTGATAACCAGTTTTTTGGCAAAACCACAGTGCCTAAGGTGGTATTATAAATTTATAAGTTTATAACCATCAAGACAATCCTTTAGATTCAGTGAGTACGAGAGCATGCCATCATTGAAAACTTTCCTGATGGCCAACAAAGCCATTATTTGTCAAAGACTGATATTTTTTGCTCAATACACCTAGCATGTCAACGACTGCTAATACATTCCAAGTAGAGGTCAGGTAAAACCCTTGCACCACGGGTACACAGTATACAAATTTACTTTTATTTATTAGTTTGAGCTCTTGTTGGAATAAAAAATTTCCTAAAATTAAGGAACATCAAAAAATTAATCCACATGTCAAGTCCTAATGTACAAATACTTGTACAGAAAGCAGAATCCAAGTCATAACTTCATACTTACTCTAGAGTATAAAACAGCATCTGTTCACCTTATACGCATGTTACCAAGGAACTCTGACAGCCTGGCAATAACCAAAACTCAGTGAGCATGGGAGTATGAAATTATTTAAAGAAAAAAAAATTGACCAAGTAGAATAACAACAAAAGGTACAGACAAAACCTAATATTTTTAGCTATCACAGTTTCTCCATCTTCAGACCCAAGATGACGTAGAACTACCTCCTCTAGACGGCCATCTCGATATGCATGCTGCAATAAGAGAACATCCATGCAGAAAAACCTAATGAGGCTCTGAACTTATTACATTGCATGCAACCCCCATAACCAAAATAGGGGAAAGAAAAAGCAGATGCATATACTTTCAAGCTGAGAAGGCTCATAAACCTGTATAGAGAAAAATTATGCAGCACAGAAAATGAGTAAATTTGTAACATGACATACAAGTCACAAAGATGAGCCTTCTGTAACAACCCGTATTTGCAAACAAACCACTTCATAAAGCAAGTCCACAGAACCCTTTACTGAAGGTTTTTAAAAAGAAGCTCAACATGCTTAGTAACCCCTCTTCCACTCGTGGGAAAGAAATATAACAAATATAACATTATACACCACAGTAGTAATCACTTCAGTGGCCATGTTTGTCAAACGTCTTAAAATATCAAACTGTAAGGAGCATAAACTCACTAAAAAGAGAAAATGAGTAAAAGGAAGACCTTCAAACAGGAAATTGAAGTGTACATGTCAAACAACAAGAAAGTTCTTTGCTTGCAAAGTATCCAAGGAAACTGAGCACCATTAATGACAAACATAAAATTATTATGTGCTCCAGCAATCAAATATCTACCGAAGAACCTACACTTCCCAGGCTTATTGACATCAACATTGGATAATGCCAGTAATCATCCCAAGCAGAAGCAATCTAACCCCAGCAGGGAAACCAAGATATCAATTATAAATAATAGTATCTTGTCATAATATAGAGTTCAAAAACTACAAGCATGTCTTTCTGCTGATGCAAAGAGTAGTAGGCTGACAAAATGCCAACATGGCAATGTTTAGAAAATCCCCACAGACAATCAACATGATTACAACTGGCTATATCTAGTAGCTCATGGGCTATAAAAATCTTCTTCATCACTTGATGAGTCAGATGTATCCAGAATCAGATCCCTTAATAAAAGAGCCATCTCCAAGGATGTTAATTCTTCCATGGGGTTGAGAGCTGTCTCGGAGGCTGTTAATTCTTCTATGGAGTTGAACATATCAAACAGGTTATCCACAAAACCAGATCTTCGTGGAGGGGGCCTTCGTGGAGGGGGCCTGTGATGTCTCCAAGTGTATGAGCCTGGCTTGACCTTATGCTGGAACACAACAAACATTCTACCCATTAAAGGAGTCATAAAGCTAACCCTCTCCTAGATGGAAGTAAATTACAAACAAAAGGTGTATAATACTTGGAACAGCATTGACTAGAAGCCATTCTGACAGCAACTCTAGGAACATCAATAATACAACTACCACACAAAAAAAAGAAAAAGACCGTTTGTGCCCCACCTATACTTATCGATAAAGCCAGAAAATAAACCACAGAGACTCAAAAAAACAAGCACAAAAGAGAGAGAGTGTGAGAGAACAAAATTGTCACAATGTTTTAGAAAATGTTAATTTGCTATGCTCGCCTTTGGTGAGGTAAGCAATTTGTAATTTTGTAGATGATTATGTCAGTTCCTGGCACAGAATAAAGATATGGGACACTTGAAATGCACAATGTAGCAACCAACCGTCTCTTATGCGGATTGGTACCTCCCAAGCACATACATGCTTGGAGTACAGGGAAGGGAGGGGTTCAGGTAGTAGCATTAGGATTTCTAACCAATAAAAAAAAAATATATATATATATAATAATAATAAACCGAAGCAAGAAAGGAGTATGTTCAATAAGGAAACTTGGGAGGCCTTAGTGACAAGCAAACAGGAAAGTACCACTAGTACCATAACATCCTTAGTGACATAGGGTTACACTGGTGCTTCGGGTATAATCTGGCAAGAAGGGGATATGAAATGCAAATGTCTAAATACAGGTAAAAACGTCCTGAGGTGCTGGCAGTTGCAGGTTATTGGTTCCTCAGAGTGCTAAGAAGAACAAGAGTAAGATGTAAGTTGTGAAGACGAGGGGTGGTATTCCAATCTATGTGGTCACGGTGTTGGTAGAGATGGTATCAACATAGTCAAGTGAAAGGGTATCTTCTCTTTTCTGGGTATTATTTTATTCATGCTGTTAAAAGTATGTGATTAAATGATAAAATTTACCATATCCCAATAGCTTAAGCTTAAGCTTTTGGGGCAATCAATAATTTAACACATGTTCTTTTTTTCTTTCCACACTATTAATAAATTTACAAAACAAGGACATGTCTGGGGATCAGTTTTTTGCTTCTTTTAGTGGGACCCTTTTTGATTGGTCTCGGGCTTGGGGACTCACGTCTAGTGATTCTCTTCCCTCTTTTATTTGTTCCCTCTCTCTTTTGTAATTTCTTTTTATTTTTTTCTGTCTCTTTCCCCTTGCTATGTTCTTTTTTCTTGTATTCTCTGGGTTTACCCTATGTTTTTCTTGCATAGAGCAGCCATTCGTATATATATCATTCTTACTCATCAAAAAAAAAAACTTATAACTTATAAGCTTATTTGTGTACACTAATTAGTAATTTATGATTAGAATGCTACATTTAGATACATAAAAATACCCTACTCCCTATTTAGGTTGCATATATGTAGACACAGATTTAAACAAAATAGATACAACATGTAGCAAACATTAAAATCCCAGGTGCTAAACAAAATAGCAATAAATGTAAAATATAATTTCAAAATTATAGATAATACATAACTAAATCTCCTATGGTTCATCCAAGGCAGGTTTCTTCTGTAACTTCAAAAAGAAAAAAAGTTAATAAATTATCCCCTGGTCTTCCAATTACCACCAAGCAAGCCCAGTTAATCACAACAGACTTCGTTTTGCTGTTGAGATGCAACCCAAAACAATAATAACACTAAAGACAACAGCATCAACAACAATAATACATCAAATCATCATTAAAGATTATGATGTAGTACTGTTTTCCACAGCCAGGTTGATCCAATAAAAAATACATATCTCAATAATCTAGGATGCATGCTAATATACCAAAAAGGAGGACCATTCTGATATGTGAAACAAAAAGGTGAACACCGTAGGCCATGTTCACTGGAATGTGGAATGATGGGAGAAGGATTGTATATAATTGTATAGATGATTTCCTTAGAAGTAAGAAAGTTGTATGATTTTGATATCAGTCATTATGTTTCTTTAGAAAAGGGGAAGAGAAGGGAAGAAATGATAAGAAATATTCAGATTTCCAAACTTGTATATCTGAACTAAAGCATAACTTATCTTATATTCTTGTGTAAAACACCATTGTGCTCAATTAAGCAACAGAGCATGCATTCAACTACTCAAAAGATAATTAAAAGAAAACCAAAAAGAAAAAACAAGTCATCAACCAACAAAGTGCAAAATACAACAATTATAGAAAACCACCACATCTTCACTGCAAAATCCCAGAAGATCAAGAATCAATGAGACATAAATCTTTACTAACACAGAATAATAAATTTCCAGGTAGTAAAGGATGCTTACAATAACCATTACACTAAAGAGAATCAAATTTGATTATATGTATAGCATACAAGTAAAACTGTTGCACTTAAGATTAGTTAAACCAGAAACCTTTGAAAAATGAAAATTGCAATAACTATTTATCTTATTAACATTCACGTTACCTTATAAAAGCAACTACTCCCAAATGGGCAGTTTCCATTCCCAAAATCAAAGTGCTTGCAATCAATGGACCTGCATGAAAGACAATAACAAATTACAAAACTAAGAACAACAATATGCGTTCACAATACTTCAATTGTTAGTTATCTAAATTGTTAATCAGTTTCTTGAATTTACTACCAACACTTTCAGGAAAACTCACTAAACAGTATCTGAAAGCCGCAAGTTCTCAAAAACTTTCTGAAAGAATTTTCTCAACTAAACAAGAGAGTAGTAGTAGATGACTCCGCGTTACTAGAATGTTAGTGAATTACAACTCTAGTAGAAGTATTTAAAGGGGAACACAAATCAAATTTGAAAATCAAAAACCAGAAACAGGATCACAAGTAACATGAAGGTCTATCGTCTAGACAAGAGTTAAGAAATTACTTGAGCTTTGCCTTGTAGCTATCAACAATGTCCTGCTTCTCTTCCTTCGAAGAATACCAAATGACACTTGGAATAACAAAGTATGATAACTTACGACAAATTGGGCATGCCCTCAATGCACTATTGACGTCCATCCCAGAGGTTGGAGAACTACTACGCCAATTCCGAATGCAGGATATACAGAATGGATGGTCACATTCTGACAGCAACCCAAACTTCCGTTCTGCTGCCGTGGGCTTTGAGAGAACACGTTCTAGACAAACACTGCATTCTATTTCTTGACTATGTTTTAATGCCTCCAAGTGCTTTTGCTTTTTCTCACATGATTTCAAATGCTCCACTCTTTCCTCAGGTCTGAAAGGATGCAAGCAATGTTTTCCACATGTGGGACATAAGTCACCATGTAAATGAGGGCATTTTTCTCCTCGGGGACAATTACCGGCAGCAGCAAATGAACAGATGGGACGGTCAGATGGTCTAATACTGCTAGCTTCCCCAATATCCCAGTCATCTAGAGAATCGTGGTGCCCATACTCTTGATTCCAGGCAGGTTTAGTAGGAGGAATAAAAGGTCTACTTGAAGCAGATAGCTCCATAGGACTTCCTGGGACAGGCGTTAGACCACCTAATACAGATCTAGTACTATTACCCGGAGGAACAATATCCGAAACAAGAGATTGGCGTGCATTTGTTGATGAAGATGAAGCAGAAGAATGGCTTCGAGAAGCTTTAACATGTTCGTATCTGCAACGACTGCCATATGCACAAAGTCCTTTCTGATAATAGGTGCAAATCTGTGACCAAAAAAGCCAGCAAGAGTCAATGAAAAAGAAAGAAGGAAACCTTACTAAATGAAAATTAATGGGCAAATATAATGAAATCAAGCTGAGATCAAAAGATTTACGTTATGTGGAGGATCCTTCCAATCATGTGAAAACTCACAATGCTCCCCTTTCAGACACGCCCCATGAGCAAAGAACTTGCAGAGAACCCTGCAGGAGCAAGAAAAATCAAAGATCATAAAAATTCCAATCATCTTTAACCCCAAAAATAAATAAATCAATTAATTTCTATATAAGCCCTACCCCACCCAATTTAGGTGTCCCATAGAAAAAAAAGAATCCTGATTACAAAATCTTCATTTCAGCTCCCAAATCTTCTTTGCCACCAAACAAAAGTCAGAAACTTCAACAAAAAAAAAAATTCTTTTTTTCTTGAGAAAAATTTTAAAATACATCAAAGTTACATGAATTGATCTTCCTCTTTAAACCCATTAATAATTCCTCACAAAAGGCAACCAATTAAACATAAAAACCCAACTCTCAAATTATCGTTGCCACCAAACAAAAGTCAGAAACTTCAACAACAACAACAACAACAAAACTCTAACACATCAAAGTTACATGAATTGATAGCCATAGTCTTTCACAAAAGGTAACCACTTAAAAATAAAAACCCAGCTCCCACATTTTCTTTGCAACCAAACAAAACTCAGAAACATCAAAAAAATTAAATCTTTTCGAAATACATCAACCTCACAAAAGCCAAGAACTAAACATACCCCCCCCCCCAAAAAAAAAACCCATTTTTTTTATTAAAGCACAGTAACAACAATCATATAAGCAGAAAATCAATTCAATTCCATACTCAACCAAGATCAATTTTTCACAAAATTGAACAAGAAAAAAACCGAAAATCAAAAATTAAAAATTAAAAAATCAATCCAATCGCTATGAATGCCACAAAGATAAAAAAATCAAGCATAGAATAATATCAAATTAAAATGAAAAAAAAAAAGGAATAGGATTGAAGAATCACTCACCTCTTGGACATGGATAGATATTGAGAGAGAGAGAGAGAGAGAGAGAGAGAAAATTCGAAACCCTAAAGCTCGAGATCGAATTGATTTGAAATGAAGGGAGCTGAAAAGAGAAGAAAAAGAAAAGAGGAGAGAGAAAGAGAGAGAGAGAGAGCCTCTGTGAGAAGACTTAGGGCTTTTTGGCGGTACGTGTACTACTGTGTACGGTGTGTGAATTTTTTTGGGTTATTGGGTTTTTGAGGTGAAATTACATAGATGGCCCATGGTGGGAAAGAGAGATAGAGTGCGTTGTTGGTTAAGAGTAGGGGTAGTAGTGGAATTGCGGTGAATTTTTTTTTTAAATGAATTTGATAGGATCTGTTTATAAAAAAAAAAAAAAAAAATTGATAGGATATGAACCTTTTGCTTCTACTCTGTGATTGGTATTGTTAAGACAGTAAGCCGCGTTTGGATTTTCAATTTTTATTGCTCATAACTCTGTTTTCATCGTTCATAACTCAAAATATGTGAGTCCTACGGCTAAGAAGTGTGTTTGACATTGTTTCCAGTTTTTGTTTTCATCACTCAATTATTTGATTTTTGAATGATGAGTTATAGAAACTAAAAACACGTTTGTTTCCATCACTTAAAATTCAAAAATTTGAGTTAGAGTGATGGAAACAAAAAACAGCAAATAAGTGATTCAAAAACTGAGAACTGCGTTATAAGTTTTGAAAACTGAGTTATGAAAACTGAGTTATAAAAACTGATCTATCTCTAAACCAAATGGGCCCTAATTGGTTTGTGACATTGAAAGAAGTTTTTTTTTGTAAATTACAGGTATACACCTTTGTTGGAAATATGAGAAAAACATAAATACGGTTTATTACATTAATTTTAATTATTTTTAGAAATATATTATTGTTTGCATTTTATTGGTTACTGCAATTATGTATTTAACTTTAATTGATGAATCTAATGCATTATTAAGGATTGTATCTTATTTTACCCTATTAATGATATCTTTTATAAAAATAATATTTTTTTATTTTTTTATATACAAAAAAATATAATACTTTGTTATAAGTAGAAGATAGAATATTTTTATATTTTGTTCCTCCCGTCCGTAGTTATCTTCCCGGCAGTTATCATAAGAGACACAAATCATGTGATTAAAAAATTCCATAAAAGAATTCACCCATCTTCAAAATTTAAAATACAGAGTATTGTAAACTATAATCTCTCTCTCTCTCTCTCTCCCTCTCTCTCTTACATCAAAGTCGACTAATGGTTTTAGGTCGGTTATATTTATCTACAAGATATTCAATATGAGAGGCACAAATCATGTGATTAAAAAGCTTCCATAAAAGTATTCACACTTGATTCTTCATAAGCTAAAATACAAAGAGTTTTGTAATGTGGACTCTCTCTCTCTCTCTCTCACACACACATGCACATCAATATCGACTAATAGTTCTAGGTTGATTATAGTTATCTGCCAGATGTTCAATATGAAAAGCATAAATCATGTGATTAAAAAGCTTCCATAGAAGCATTCACACTCTCTTTGAAAGCCAAAACAAAGAGTTTTGTCATGTAGACTCTCTCTCTCTCTCTCTCTCTCTCTCTCTCTCTCTCTCTCTCTCTTTCTCTCTCATCAATCTCATCAATGCCAACTAGTGGTTCTGGGTAGATTATAGTTATCAGCTAAATGTTCAATATGAGAGGCACAAATCATGTGATTAAAAAGCTTCCATAGAAGCATTTACACTCGATTCTTCGAAAGCCAAAATACAAAGAGTTTTGTAACGTAGACTCTCTCTCTCTCTCTCTCTCTCTTTCTCTCTCTCTCTCATCAATACCGACTATAGTTATCTGCTAGATGTTCAATATGAGAGGCACAAATCATGTGATTAAAAAGCTTCCATAAAAGCATTCATGCTCAATTCTTCAAAAGCCAAAACAAAGAGTTTGTAACGTTGACTCTCTCTCTCATCAATGTCGACTAATGGTTCTAGGTCCATTATAATCATCTACTAGATCGTCAACATGAGAGGCACAAATCAGGTAATTAAAAAGCTTCCACAAACATTCGCACTTGATTCTTCAAAAGTCAAAATAGAGAGTATAGTAATCTCTCTCTCTCTCTCTCTCTCTCTCTCTCTCTCTCTCTCTCTCTCTCTCATAACCGATGACTAGTGATTAATAGTCCACTATAGTCATATACAGAGTGGTCAACATGGGAGGCACAGATTATGTGATTAAAAAGCTTCCATAAAAGCATTCACACTCAATTCTTCAAAATCAAAATAGATAGTATGGTAAACAAGAATCTCTCTCTCTCTCTCCTCTCTCTCTCTCATATCAATGTCTACGACAGTCATCTACTAGACAATCAACATGAGAGGCACAATTGATGTGATTAAAAAAATTCATAAAAAAGCATTCACACTCGATTCTTCGAAAGTCAAAATAGAGAGAATTGTAAATTAGAATCTCTCTCTCTCTCATCAATGTCGACTAATGGTTCTGGGTCGACTATAGTCATCTACGAGATGGTCAGCATAAGAGGCAAAATCATGTGATTTAAAAGCTTCCATAAAAGTATTCACTCTTGATTCTTCGAATTTCAAAATAAAGAGTATTTTAAATGAAAATCTCTCTCTCTCTCTCTCTCTCTCTCTCTCTCTCTCTCTCAATAGTATTGCCTGGGTCAATACTATTAGTTCGACATTGTTGAGTTGATATCGTCATCTATTCACTCATCAAGCTATACGGGCAAAATGGGTAAATACCCTTAATTGTAAAACTATGTAGGAAAATACCCCTATTTTGAAATTATCTAGCAAACTATCCTTGTTTTTGAAATTCGATTTTAACAAAATTGAGTTACAAGTAAAACTCGATATTAGCAAAGTCGAGTTCTATGCATATTTTGCCACTTAAATTTTTTTGAAAATTTAAGTGTAACTTGAAATTGTTAATGTCGAGTTCTACTTAAAAATACACTTAGAACTCGATTTTGAGGATATCGAGTTTTACATAGAACTAGATTTTGTTAAAATTAAGTTCCAAAATAATGACATTTTGCTAAATAGTTTGAAAAGTGAGGTATTTTGCTTCATAATTTTAAAATTAAGTGTATTTACCCATTTTGACCAAGTTATACCTAGTTTACATTTAGGGCCAAAATGGCCAAATACCACAATTTTCAGGAATTTTTAGCAAAAAAGCATTATTTCGGAAATAAATGGGAATGTACCACTTTTCTAGAACTCGAGTTTCAAAAACTCGAGTTTCAAATGGTACTCGAGTTTATGAAACTCGAGTTTCTCATCAGTTTCGCCACCGTGGCAGTGCTAAGCTGAAATTTGTGTGATTAAAAAAAAATAATAATGTGGTACTCAAGCTTGGTAAACTCGAGTTCCATGCAACACAATACTCGAGTATACTAAGCTCGAGTACCTATTATAAATTAAATTATGTTTATGTTTATTTCTATGATACTCGAGCTCACTAAGCTCGAGTACCTTGTAACTTTTTTTTTTTGGATAATCGACAAATAAACATAAACATAATCATAATCATAAACATAAAAATAAGTAGCTTTTTTATGTTTTTATTTATTTAAATAGAAGCATTGTAAAATATAGAGATTTTAATTTCAAAATATGAATTAATTTCTACATTAATTAAAACTGTTCATTATTTTCTCATAAAAATTGTTCATTGTTTTCTGCATAAACTATTTCTACGATTTTGCACAAAATTATTTTCTGTTCAGCATTATTTAAAAAATTGGTCACTCTCTTTTCTGCGTAAATTATTTTCTGTTCACTATTTAAAAAATTGTTCACTGTTTTCTCATAAAACATCTAGTGAAATTGTATTTTCTAAATTTAAACGCAAAATCTGAATGCTTTTTTACGTTTGAATTTCACAATAATCGAATCTATTTTTTTGCATTGATAAAATCTACTTTTACATTAATAAAATTTACTCTCTGCACATTATGTTAACTGTATATTCGAATCTGCTTATTGCATTCATAAAATCTATTTTCTACATTAATTAAAATTGTTTATTGTTTTCTCATAAAAACTGTTCACTGTTTTCCGCATAAACTATTTCTATGATTTTGCATAAAATTATTTTCTGTTCAGCATTATTTAAAAAATAGTTCATTCTCTTTTCCGCGTAAATTATTTTCTGTTCACTATTTAAAAAATTGTTCACTGTTTTCTCATAAAACACCTAGTAAAATCGTGTTTTCTAAATTTAAACGCCAAATCTGAATGTTTTTCAGCATTTTGAATTTCATAATAATCGAATCTATTTTTCTGCATTGATAAAATATATTTCTACACTAATAAAATTTGCTCTCTGCACATCATGTTTACTGTATATTCGAATCTGCTTACTGTATTTATAAAATCTGTTTTCTGCATTAATTAAAACTGTTTGTAGGAAAATTCAAAAAATGTAGGTAGCACATGCAGCATTGTGAACATCAGTGTAGCAATGGTGGACATTAACAACAACGTCTAATGTTCGTAGATAGAAATTTTTGAAAATCATCATTACTTGAATCTGAGAAGTCTGAAATATCTCTTTCATCATCTAACGCAGTAACTTCATTAATAGACTTGATGGCTCGCTCTTGCGCCTTCCCCTTTAGATGCTTCCTAGCTTTTTGGATTGCATGAAAACAGTCTAATCGCCTTTGCATTTGATTGTCTCTTGTTCAAGACGAGCAAGTACGTTGGCAGGTTCATTTCTAGGTAACTCGGCTGAGCGTGCCTTAGGAACTCGTAACCCATGCCATCGACAATACACTTTCAACTCACACCTTTTCTCGTATAAGGTTGACCATGGTGGTTCTGCTACAGTGAACTCTATTGCGGTGGTATCTGTACTTAGTTTTGTAGGTTTGCCGACCATGATGTGTCCGACGCTTCCAAGACTCTCGTACGTGTATATTGGCATATTAAGAAAATCTCTCTTCTTTCCAACCCATTTCCTTCCATAGTGGTTTGTGTATGTCTGTAGTTGTTGATCTGCTGGAACTTGTGATAATCCATTTGTTGAAGTAGATCCAAACTTGTTTCGCATTGTACGATTTGATGTTGAGGCGTTGCGACTCATAGCTTAATCAATTTACGAAGTTAGTGGGGTAGAAATAAGATCATTATTGTGTTGCATTTATAACCTCATTTCATGTTCCAAGCATTAAATTTCAGTTATTAGGGCTTGTCATGTCAATACAAGCTAGAAAAACAATACATGAACAGGATTTTAAATGTTCCCAATGTCATAGTGAGATTTGAAGATGTGGGCGGTAGTTGCAGTGTTCTTGAACAGAGCATCATATTTAATTGACACAGTGCTATGTCCCTGGCACCAGGGTACGATTATTCATATATTTAAGTATTTACGTGAATGTGTATGATATGACTGGACAGTGTGTGAAATTGTGCCGAGCTGTTGAGCAGTACGTGTGAAACAGTGGCGTATGTTGGCGCATGTGGTTCGTATGATTACAGTTTGTGCTACAGCAGCGGGCTGGTGACGTGTCTTCAAAAAACTACTCATGCCATAGTTGGTGCTACATCATGTTTACTGTATATTCAAATTTTCTTACTACATTCATAAAATCTGTTTTCTACATCAATCAAAATTGTTCACTGTTTTCTCGTAAAAATTGTTCACTGTTTTCTGCATAAACTATTTTTAGCATTCAGTATAAAATTATTTTCTGTTCAGCATAATTTGAAAATTGTTCACTGTTCATTTGGTGTTTTATGATCCGGATGCTCTAATACCAATGACTACCCAAGGGAGAGCACAACAGTAATATGGAAGCATAAACAATGATAAAATAGATAATAAAGAGAGTAAATAGCAAAATAGATATATTCAAAATAAGGTTAAATAGAGTATGGAATCTGAAAATAGAAACTAGTAAAATCTTACTTGAATAAAAACTTCAGTCTTTGATAAACTTGAAAACAAACTGCTGTCTTTGATACAAGCTTGAAAATAAAACTGTCTGAAGAGAAAGGTTACATGATTACAAGAGGGGGAGAGAGTACAAAAGTCTTTTTGAGGGAGAGGGAAGGCAATTACAAAAGGCTTTATAAAACTTGGAACTTAAAAGCTTAGAATCTCAGAAACTTAGAAACCTAAAAACTTGTCTTCTGACTTCGTAGTTTGTCTCTTTTATAGGTGAAATGAACCATGGTAAAGTAACCTGAGTAGGTAAATTTAACTCAAGTTAATTTGTCGGTGGTATGGAAATTAGTACTGATAATTAATAGTCTGTCTGCGTCTGTCTGGGAATCTTTCAGATCTCGAGAATCTATTAGATCTCTTTTTACGCATGCTAGTAAACAGTAGTAACTTTTGAACATCTATCTGTGTCTGTCTGGGCTGTCTTGATTTGTTTGGAAGCTATTCACGCGTGTTGGTAAATAGTGATCTGTCGCTAGTGAATAGTGATCAATATGTTTGTCTTTCAATCTGTATCATTCTAGGATCCTTAACAATCTTTCTTTTCCCAAATAGCCTCCTTGCTGAAGGTATTGGACCATATACGGCTATCCTGTTTGTGTAACTATATAAGTAGAAGGCCCTGTCTAATTCGTTTTGTATCTCATAAATCTTATTACTCATGAAATTAGACCATTCTTGAGCTAAAGCATCTGGATCATTAAGTGGTAAATAAGTATCTCCTGTATACCAGTTGTATTCAAGGATACAACCCCAATCATGAATAAGAACCAAAATGTGTGCTGGCCGAGCTTTCATATAATAACTACTATCCCAAGCTGGAAGAGTACTTCAGATAGTGGTCTTCATATAATTAAGTCCTCCAATCTGTGCGGCTACTTCTTGGATGACTTTGGGAAATAAACTAATCTGAATTCCAGAAGTTATGATTAATTTGCTAATAAACCTTGCTTCTAGCATTTCAGATAACCATAAAGTATCACGAATTACTAGATCTTCTATCTCCGTATTGATAAGTAATCCTAGATAGGGATTGTATCTGTCTCCAGTTCTTTCATAAACTCTGTCTGCTTCTCCAAAACTTTCATACCATATAGCTTTATTAGATAGTCATATGTCGTCTGTCATATCTTCTGTTCTAATAAATGCTGTAGAGACTAATACAATGAACAGTTTTAATTAATGCAAGAAACAAATTTTATGAATGTAGTAAGCAGATTCGAATATAGAGTAAACATGATGTGCAGAAAGAAAATTTTATTAATGTAGAAATAGATTTTATCAATGCAGAAAACTAGATTCGATTATTGTGAAATTCAAAATGCTGAAAAAGCATTCAGATTTGGCTTTTAAATTTAGAAAATACGATTTTACTAGGTATTTTATGTGAAAACAGTGAACAATTTTTTAAATAGTGAATAGAAAATAATTTACACAGAGAAGAGAGTGAACAATTTTTTAAATAATGCTGAACAGAAAATAATTTATGCGAAATCGTAAAAATAGTTATGCAGAAAACAATGAAACAATTTTATGAGAAAATAATGAACAGTTTTAATTAATGCAGAAAACAGATTTTATGAATACAGTAAGCAAATTCGAATATAGAGTAAACATGATGTGCAGAGACTAAATTTATTAATGTAGAAATAGATTTTATCAGTGCAAAAAAATAGATTCTATTATTGTGAAATTCAAAATGCTAAAAAAGCATTCAGATTTGGCGTTTAAATTTAGAAAACACAATTTTACTAGGTGTTTTATGAGAAAACAACGAACAATTTTTTAAATAGTGAACATAAAATAATTTACGCAGAAAAGAGAGTGAACAATTTTTTCAATAATGCTGAACAGAAAATAATTTTATGCAAAATCATAGAAATAGTTTATGCAGAAAACAATGAAAAAATTTTATGAGAAAACAATAAACAGTTTTAATTAATGCAGAAAACAGATTTTATGAATGCAGTAAGCAGATTCGAATATAGAGTAAACATGATGTGCAGAAAGAAAATTTTATTAATATAGAAATAGATTTTATCAATGCAGAAAAATAGATTCGATTTTTGTGAAATTCAAAATGCTTAAAAAGCACTCAGATTTGGCGTTTAAATTTAGAAAACATGATTTGACTAGGTGTTTTATGAGAAAACAGTGAATAATTTTTTAAATAGTGAACAAAAAATAATTTATGTAGAAAAGAGAGTGAACAATTTTTTAAGTAATGCTGAACAGAAAATAATTTTATGCAAAATCGTAGAAATAGTTTATGCAGAAAATAATGAAAAATTTTTATGAAAAAACAACGAATAGTTTTAATTAATGCAGAAAACAGATTTTATGAATGCAGTAAGCAGATTCGAATATAGAGTAAACATGATGTGCGGAAAACAAATTTTATTAATGTAGAAATAGATTTTATCAATGCAGAAAAATAAATTCAATTATTGTGAAATTCAAAATGCTGAAAAAGCATTCAGATTTGGCGTTTAAATTTAGAAAACACAATTTCACTAGGTGTTTTATGAGAAAACAATAAAAAAAATTTTAAATAGTGAAGAAAAAATAATTTACGCATAAAAGAGAGTGAACAATTTTTTAAATAATGCTGAACAGAAAATAATTTTATGCAAAATCGTATAAATAGTTTATGCAGAAACAGTGAAAAATTTTTATGAGAAAACAATGAACAGTTTTAATTAATGTAGAAATTAATTCATATTTTGAAATTAAAATCTTTATATTTTACATTGCTTCTATTTAAATAAATAAAAACATAAAAAAGCTACTTGTTTTTATGTTTATGTTTATGTTTATTTGTCGATTTTCCAAAAAAAAAAAAAAAATGGTATAAGGAACTCGAGTTTACTAAACATAAACATAATTTTATTTATAATAGGTACTCGAGCCTAGTATACTCGAGTACTGTGTTGCATGGAACTCGAGTTTACCAAGCTTGAGTACCACATTAATTTGTTTAATCGCACAAATTCCAGCTCAGCATCGCCACGGTGGCAGTACTGATGAGGAACTCGAGTTCTAGAAAAGTGGTACATTCCCATTTATTTCCGAAACAGTACTTTTTGGCTAAAAATTTCTAAAAATGGTGGTATTTGGCCATTTTGGCCTTACATTTAGTATATTGTAGTTTTCGATAGTTTTTTTCACTAAATATACAAAGAGAAAGCATTCACAATTCAAATAATTTATTCGCAACTATCGAATTATAAGAAGGGAAAAAAAAAAGTGCAAAAAGTTTTTTGCCATAATAAACACTTATACAAAGAGAAAGCATTCACAATTCAAATAATTTATTCGCAACTATTGAATTATAAGAAGGGGAAAAAAAAAAAAGAGCAAAAAGTTTTTTGCCATAATAAACACTTATGCTTTTAGCTGTTTATGTATGGAAAAATAAAATATATAAAGAAGCAATATTTTCTTACCATCTACATATAGAGAAAGAATAAAATAATATTTAAATGATGAAGCGTGGTAAAAGAATAGAGTGTAACCTATTAAGGTATTTTTCATAAGTACATAAGATAAATAAAAAAAGAATTAAACCAAACTACACAGAATCGGACGTAAATGCACTAAGAGCATCTCCATCCGGTTTTTCTATCTCATCTTATTTTACCATCTCAAAAAGCAACTTTTATCAATTATACCATACAATTTTACAATACTCCAACATCCCAACTTTTATTTTTCTATTCTATTCATTAAAATAATATTTTCACACAATAAAATAATATTTCTTACAATTACCACCATACAATACATTACATTATTTATTCTTTTTCTCCTTCTTTCTGTTCAACAACTACAGTCACCACCGCCACTGCACACCACCACGACCGGCAACCGGCAACCCATAATCCACCGTCAACAAAAAAAAAAATCCAGAAACCACGCCGCTACACCTACTGCCCTCCGACCATCAACACAACCACCATCACCCTCTCCGCCCATCAACACCACAAAAAAAAAAAAAACACAGCAACCCTCGGTTAAAAACCAAACCCACCACCGCCGAAGCTCGAAGGAAGTCGATTCGCCGCTGGGAAGCTTGAAACCCACAACCGCGCCGATATCCAACTCAACCGATCTTGCTGGGAAGCTTGAAACCCAACTCAACCACGCCGCTGGGAAGCTTGAAACCCACAACCGTGCCAATATCCAACTTAGCCGATCTCGCTAGGAAGCTTGAAACCCACAACCGCGCCGATCTCCAACACAACCGCGCCGATCCACCAATAAATCCCAACTGCGGAGACCCACCACCGATCTCGCCAATATATCCCACCACGCCGATCTCGCCAATAAATCCCAACCGCGCGAGTTGCCGGAGAGAGTGAAGATGAGGAAAGTCAGAGAGAGCAAGAAGAAGAGAAACGGAAGAAAATCAGAGAGAGCAGAAAGAATAAAGAGAAACGGAAGAGAGAGAAGAAAATTGAGATAATATAATAATAGTATAAATTATACAATATTGCTACAATACCATCTTATTAATAAGATGGTACTATAGCAGTATTGTAAAATTTTTTACAATTAGCATTTTTTGCAAGTCTGGTTGGAGCAAGATTTGGATGGTTGGATGGTCAAATGTTTAAGCATATGGCATATGGCATCTGGGCTGCGGATGCTCTAAGAGGTCTATGGAATGGTTACCTTCCCCAAAACAAAAAGCTTACCCAGTACTAGTAGCCATAGTTTTTCCAGTATCATTTATTACCACCATCGGCAGATTTTTGCACATTGCTGCTAAGACTGCATTGCCAAGGTGGCATAGCCATAGCCATCAATTTTTCTTTGTAGCATAAGTATGCAAAATATAAATATTCTTTAAATTACTATATATATATATATATTTCAAAAACACATAACTAAGTAAGAACTTAAGAAAAAGAGTTTACATCATTAATAGAGACGGAATTATACATTGACTAGGGGGCAATGGCCCCCCTAAATTTTTTTTTTATTAAAAATATTAGTATATTAATAGGTACTAATTTTAGCAATTTGGTTCAATATAATTACATTTTGCCCTCCTTAACAATGTCATCAATTCTTTTAAGTGTAATGTTATAGTCACACACTTTTTTACAACATTTTTACAAACTATTGAGATAACAAATTCTGATTGGTTCACACACTTACATAACTTTTTACTTATCAATAACCACTCGCCACATTAGCAATTTGTAAAAATTTTGCAGTTTTAGCATTTTTCACCTTTAAAGGCTATAAAAACTAATAGATTAAATCTAAAACAAAATATACAAGTCTAAAAAAATTAGCCCAACAACAAAAATTACCGATAATAAAACTAAAAAAAAATTAAGCCAAATTAATCTATTTTATTCAAAACAAACAACTTGGCCATTTAAAAAATTTTAAACAAAAATCCTTAGCGATAAAGTAGTAGAGTCAAAGGCCAGAACTGCCGCACACAGCTAGCAACAGAGTCGCTCCCTAACTCCAAGTCCTAGCTTCGTTCCTGATCATTAATATGTAATATTTTGAAATCCATTTTATTGGTTGGGTTAAACTTAACACGGACGGTTCGTCGTTAGGAAACCCCGGTCTGGCAGGAAGTGGGGGAGTTATTCGGGATGAGGAAGGGAATTGGCTTGTGGGTTTTGCAAGAAATATTGGCATCACTACTAGTTTCCAAGCTGAGCTATGGGGTTTACGGGATGGTCTAAACTTATGTGTGGAAAGTAACTTTAGCGATGTCGAAGTTGAGCTGGATGCAAGAGCTGTCTTAGATGTTATTACATCCCTGGCGTGCTCTAATAGCTTAATCACGCCTTTGGTTGAGGATTGTAAGCAGTTGGCTAGCTGTATTCCCCGGATTAGGTTCATCCATTGCTATCGTGAAGCGAATAGGAGCGCTGATAAGCTTGCCAGGATGGGTGCTGTTCAACAAAGACCTTTTTCTATCTTCTTAAGTCCGCCTGTGGAAGTTCTTAATATTTTTAATTCTGATTTGTTTGGTGAGACCATTGCCAGGGCTTGTCCTGAGTCTGTGGTCTCGGTTTAGTTGCTTTTGATTCCTTATTTACCAAAAAAAAAAGATATTATATTATTGTACTCTTTCTTTCCCTCTCAATTCTCAAATCGCATGTCATGTATTCTTTATTATTTATAAACCATATATTCCATAAAAGACTATATAAATATTTAGTTGAAATATTTTATTTAACAATTACGAATAGTGTATTAGACCAAAATTTTGATTCAAATACTTATAAATATTATTGTGTTGCACATGCTCAAAGGCTCTTATAATTTTTTGGGTAAAAGTTAATCATTTGCATCTATTATAATTTGGGATTACAACATTTTTCAATTACAAAAAAACTTAAGGGTGTGATAAAAAAAGTTTTCACCCACAAACGCATAATACTCATTGCACTCCTAAGTTTTTTTTGTGATTAGAAAATATAGTAATTTCAAATTATAATAGATGCAAATTTTTAACCTTTACCTAAAAAAATAGAAGAGTCTTCGAGTAGTTAATGGACAATGTCAGGAATTTGAAATATTTACATCAGAAGAAATTGTATATAAATTCACTATATTAGAAACATCATAAAAAATCATATCCAAACTACGCAAGCTATGGTGGAAAAGTTGGTGGAGCAATATCTTTTGTTCACCATTATAATTGCTATCTAGCCACATTTGCCATTAACCTATTTTCATATTGGTGAGGATAATTGTACAGCTTCATTTTTAAAAGGTGAAAAATAAAAAAGTAAGACAAAATATTGGTTATGTGTTATTTAGAAAACAGTTTATACTATTTAACCTTTATTTATCTTATATTATATTTTAAGGGTCTGGATGGAAACGTGGAGATTTACATGAGGAGAAATGGGGTGGTGGGGTTGGTGTGTAGTGTGTAGTGTTCTGGCATTGTAGACGGGTTGGTTTTGTTTTGGCTAACCTGCTTATAAAGAAAGCCCTCGCTCTTTTTCTTTCCAAATCAAGATGAAGAAAGATCATATGACAATAATTTGGATAAAAGATCATCCAATCCATTAATGTACAACTCAAATGAACAATAATAATCAATTCAATGACTACCAGAGTTTAAAGTTTACTGTTACATACCTTCTTTATTTTTTTTTCCTAGCAATGTTGATTGTGTAGCTCTGTCACAAAATAGATCTAGCAAAAAAATCTGCATGAATTTTTTTTCCAGCAATGTTAATTGTGCAACTCTATCACATCTAGCAAAAAAATATGCATGAATTTTGTATTTTTTTTTTCTCCAGAAAAAAAATTTAGCAAACACTTTGTCAACCAAAATTTAGGGTTCATTTGGTTGGAAGAGTAGAAAAGTGGGAAGATAGAAAATGGTAGAAGGATGGAAAAGTGGGAGGATAGAAAAAATTTTAATTTTCTTCCTCTTTGTTTGGTTGGGAGTGAAAAAGTGGAGAAATAGAAAAAGTGAGTTTATATAAATTTACTCATAAAACCTTGTTCAAAATGATGCCCAATTAAAACCAAAAAAGAAAACACAAAAGAAAGCAAAAAGAAAAAGAAAAAAGAAAAAAGAATATGAGCAACATACACTAGACGAAGCTTGCCCAATAAATCAAAAGAAGAAAAAAAAAAAGGCAATGTCCAGGGAGAAGAAGAAGAAGAAGAAGAAGAAGAAGAAGAAGAAGAGGAGGCAACGCCCACGAGAAAGAAAAAAAAAAAAAGAAGAGAAAGAAGAAGAGAAAACAACGTTCAAGAAAAATAAATTAAAAAAACAAGTGAAGAAGAGCAATGTATGGACAAAGCTCATGTGCAAGTGCACAAGGGCATTTTCGTCCATTAAGCAGCCCCATTTTCTCCCTTCAGTTTTTTCTCTATTTTAGAAAGAAAACTTTTTAGTGGGTCCGAAGAGAAAACACTTGAACCCCACCATTTATTTTCCTTCCTCTTCACCCAACTAAACACACTCTAAAAAAGTTTTCCTTCTCAGTTTCTCTCCAAAGTTTTCCATCTACCCTATTTCACCTCCAAACAAACACAACCTCAAGGTTTATGGTTACATACTTTATTTTCCAGTGGTGTGGATTGTGCAGCTCTATCACAAAATGGCTCTAGCAAAAAATCTGCATGAACAAAAAAAAACACTTTGTCAACCAAAATGTAATGAACCGTAAGAATAAATTTAATGACTACCAAAATTTAAGGTTTACAATTGCATATGTTCCTTTTCAACTGTGTTGATTTGGCAATTCTATCATAAAATTACTCTAGCGAAAAATCTGCATGAACAGAAAACAAATTTAGTGAATATATATTGTGTACAAAGAGGATGTGCTACCAAAATTAAAGGTTTACATACCTTTTCAGTAGTATTGATTCACAAAATGGCTTTGAAAAATGGTATGATTTAAATCATAAAAATAATTACTGTTTTATGGGACCAAGTCACTATCTTCATGATTTAATTACCACTAATCCACTATACTAGTTTTCTTTTGAATATATATGCCAATATACTATGAATTATGAATTTTCATAGAAAATTATCTTTATATTATAATTATCATGCTTTAATATGCTATAGCAAATCTCCAATCATTTTAACATTCATAAGCTGGGTCAAAAAATTTAATTATAATGACATAAATTAATATTTCAAACAACATAAGTGCAAAGAAACTTTAAACACACTTAAAGTATTATCCACTTTTCCTATTACAAAAAGAGTATTATTCATTCTAATGATTTATTGAATAAATTTTCATGTATAACCATAAAATTTAAAAATCACGCATAACATAGTGTCACACTTTAAATTGTTGGCCTGTTTATTTATTTGAAAAGTGAAGAAGTTCAAATTAATATTTTATTTACCAAGTTATAAGTTTTAGTGCATATGAAGAATAAATAAATAAAATGCATAAATTGGGGGTATCAGCCTTACCATAAATTCTTTGGAGTGATCGAAATTGACTCTCTCTCTTCTTCTTCTTTTTTTCTTTTTCTTTTTTTGGGTAGGGAAAATGAGGCTTTGGTATTTTGACGTAGCCATAATAAGTCCTAGTCGCTTCCAGACTAAGAGCTCATTTTGATGAAATTTACTTTATTTCATGAACTCTCTCTAGCCCACCACAGCATATAAGCATGAGCTCACATGTGGGGGGTACCACTCATGTGATCAAGCATGTGATCACATGAGTGGTACCCCCCACATGTGAGCTCATGCTTATATGTTGCGAGTGGGAGGCGTCTTTTCCTGATGTGGGATTGAGCAAATCCGTGAGGGTCTTCACCCAAAGCGGATTATACCTTCTAAGGAAGGGTTCGTCCCTCCACAATAAGTGATTAGTAGTTATGCTTTTTTTTTTTTTTTTTTGAACAACATTAAATATTAAGCTAGTTTAGATTAAATGAAATTATATTATCAAAATATCAAGTGATAATAATTGATGATAGGATAGTTTATTCTTGTTAACTAAGTTTCAAAAAATTAATTAAAAACAAACATTTCAAAAAATTTAATATTCAACTACAAATAAAAATCTTTTATCAAGGAAAATAATCAAAATTTACATTCCACCCATTTACTAGCTAATTTTTTTTTCTTAAGAAGGATTTACCAGCAAAACTTGGACAAGTGAAATTGGATTTTTCTTAAAATTATTACTTATAACAAAGAGATAATTGAGGGATTTGAATAATATATGTCTCTCTCTCTTTTTTTTTTCTTTTTTTTTTTTTGAGAATCCTGAATGTCTCATTTAAAAACACTAGAAAGTAATGGGTTTACTACAAAACTCTTGGCAAGTGAAATTGATTTTGAAATCACTGGAACTGCTATTTTTTTTTTTTTTTTTTTGAGAATGAAACTTGCTCTTTTAATTAATCAAAAGAGGCTAAATTAACCTAAACAACATGAAAAATGTCTGGTAGTACAACACTTTCAAATTCATTAGAGAAAAAAAAAATGTGAAAAAAATTATATGAAATTATCAATTAAGAGCATGGTATTTCAAGCTCATTAGACATTGTCTAATATATAAATAAAGTGATTTCCTGAGTTGTGGTCGATTTCATGATTGCATGAAATTGGCACTAAAAAAAAAAAAAAAAAAGAGTTCAACTGTCAATCTCTCCTCTTTTTTTCTTTTTTTTGGAAATTTGAGCTTGAAATTTTCATGCAATAAGTCAAATTCAAGATCATTCAATTAAAAAGAAAAAGAAAAATCCATTCCATGTAATCATCCATATATCACTTTTGAAATTGCCTCCTAGCCATTGTTAAGTAAAAGTCTAATATGTTTGTTGACAAACAGTTTTAATAATAAATTCCCAAAGAGAACTGCTACGTCCACAACATTTCTCACAACATTTTCACAACAAATCCTAATTGGTAGGTTGTTACAGGTTTTAAATTTAAAGCTAACACTGAAATTACTTTCTTACCCACTAGTAATAGCAAATAACAACTTGCCAACTAAGATTTGTTGTGAGAATGTTGTGAGAAATGTTGTAGATGTAGTATTTCTCATTTCCAAAATACTAGAAAAGGAAAACTAATTGCAAACTGATATTATTTAGATAACAATTTTGATAAAATATAATAAACTATACTAATCTAAATTAAAAGGCTTAATTAAAATATTTTTAAAAATTTTGTGAAATATATTTATGTCAATGCTGCCATAATATCCTTCCTACTCGAGCTAACACTTTCCATGAGGAAGATTAATTGTTTCAAACACAATTTGTGTGATATATGAAGAAGAGGCAGAAACACTTGCACAATTTAAGCTTGTACTTTGGATTTGGTTGATAGATTGCGTAGCAATTTGAACTTTAGTGAGAGTTGGTGCATTGAGATTGAGTTTCCACACCTGTGTCACAAGCATGTGTTCTCCATGATCTTAAAAGTACAGGACATAAAACTAGAAGAAAAACTTCTTAATTCGCTATTACAGTGATATTTTTTCAATAAATTACTTGAAAAACTATGGGAGCTATGTTTTATTTCTTTTGCTGTATAAATTTCCTTCCGTTTGTATGATGGCCTCATTCATATCATATTTTTTAGTGATTTTGTCTGAGAAAACACTATTATTAATTTATTGTTGTATATGTGTTTTATACTGTTTGGTTCAATGGTACTTGTGGAGGGACGAACCTCTCCCTTAGAAGGTATTGTCCGCTTTGGGTGAAGACCCTTATGGATTTGCTTAATCTCACATCAGGGAGAGACGCCTCCCACCCGCAGCATATATTTGATCACATGAGTGGCACACCCCACATGTGAACTCATGCTTTTATGCTGCAGGTGGGAGGCATCTCTCCCTGATGTGAGATTGAGCGAATATTATTTTAAAATATTTTATAAAAATTATATATATTTTATATGAAATTATCTTTATGACTGCATGATATTTATTCTTAAGATTGTTGTCTCTACCATCGCTCCCAACCACAAATTATCTTCCTCCTTTTATTGAAACTTGTCATTGTTGTCAATAACATATGCTAAATCTCATTATAAGATGATATATCTTACACATATTTTAATTGCATACACATATCTCAATTGCAAAATTAGTTACCTAGACAGCCGTTGCTAGTTTTGCTTCCCTGAATCCGAATTTCTCTCTCATTGCAACTCAATGCTGCAATGAGTGACTTGTTATCATGATTAGTCAAAACTCCTACTTCTCGTTTATTTTGTAAAAGTAGCGTCATCAAAATTTATTTTTAAGGACAATTCTAAAGGAGGTTGCTATTTATATTTGATTGGACAAATTTGTAGAGACAAATAATTATATTACCCAAATCCATTGAATTTGACTCATGCAATTCTACATTGAACTTAGTTCTTGAAGGACAACTATTAAGGAGGTTGCTAATTATACTTGACTAGTCAAATATGTAGAGACAAATAATCATATTACTCAATCCATTGAACTCTTGCAATTCTAAATTGAAAAATCATCCATTGACTCTATCTAAATCATTTAAAATAATAAAGCCATATAAAAGATTAAATTTTTTGGTTAATTTAAAACATTAATCCATTGTTTGGAATACAATGGGAAAGGCGTAATTTTTTTAATACTACTCTTGATTATATATGTATCAAATGTTGCCGAGGAAACTAAATATGAGCAAGTTAATGTCATAAATTCTAAATCATTTGTAAAAAAAAAAAAATAATAAAAATATAAAAAAGTTTGAGCATGGCTTAATGCATTCTCACATTCGTGGAAGGACAAATCAATAGATACAACTTTAACTAATTACACTAATTATATTTTTAATCCATAGGAGCATGTTGCAAACTTGCAATAACAGAAGCACCTGTTGAATAAAATCTCTTTGAAAAAAACAACTTACATATATCTCAAGAGATGACACTACCAAGCTTCCCTTGATGGTTCTTCTTGGCAAAATCAATCTTGAGCACAAAAACTTCAAAACTATACATTTTGGTAAGAGTATTTAAATATAGTTTTTTGTTTTGCAATCTATAAAATGGTGGATCCTACACTTGAATTTATTGTTTGGCTAATATTTTCAAAATACAATTTTCAAAAAGCTGTAACATATTTTCCTAGTTTAGAACATGATTTATTTTTATCTCTTAAATTAAGGAGCTTATCTTTGTCACAAAAAGAATTCTCACACTTCAAATTTGAAACTTATCATTAAAAAAAAAAAAAAACATGATGAGCTCTATTCCCTTATTATTATCCATAAAAGAAAAAAAGCAATATACAAATTCTACAGATTAATTTTTGTAAATATTTTTTTTAAATATTAAAAATAGAAATGGTCTCCCAATTCCCAAAAAATTATTATTTTTATATTATAGTACTATTTAAGGAGCCTCCCCTATTTGGATTCTTCATTTTTTAGTTCAAAAATGCCCCTACACCCATATATTTAAGTAGAGACAAAATTAAACGACAATCTAGTAAAAATGCAACTCTAACTCCCACTAAAACATTACCTAAACAAATAGGACCACTCTCCTGTTAATTTTCAAATTGCTTTATCCACTTATGAATTAGATTCTCAAAATAAAAATTATGTATATAAAATAAAAACACAGAGTTTTTTTTTTTGGCTAAAAAAAAGCCGCATTGCACGCGTGAAGCGCATGTGATGAGGCTAGTTTGTTTTTAGTATTTTGAAAATTGTTCTTAAAATGGAAGCCAAGCACATAAAATAAAATAAAAAAGGGTAAATTACATAATTGATCTCTATCCTTTACATTATATTTCAATTTGGTCCCTGACCTATCAATTGTGTCAATTTAGTCCTTAAACTTTTGGAATCATGTCAATTTAGTCCTTACTGTTATGTTTTGGATGTAAATGTCTGACGTGTTTAACGGTATAATTAAAAAAGAGTTTTTGTATCATGTCAACGGCCAATGATACAGCCACGTCATACTTAAAAAAAATTAAGAACAAAATTCCTCTCACGTGAGTTAGATTGGGGGAAAAATTAAATCCCTAACTCTCACTCTATCTCGTCAGACCCTCTCTCCTTCACTCTCTAGCCATTAATCCCTAACTCTCTCATCCAAAATGAAGTTGCAGGTATCATTATCAATGAGAGCTTGAAAGGAATGGCAGTAGTGGATCTCGTAGAAGTGATCACTGTGAGCAAATAAGAGGAAATCAAGAAATATGGAGTGAAAGGAAATGATTTGCTTGTATTACCAATAGATCTGACTAAGTCCATTAATATATATACTGTGCATAGCCATTATATGATTATACAGCGACTATAACTGACAAACTGAGTTTTAAGGTTTATTTGGATAGAACTTATTTTACTTGAAACTGAAAACATTACAGCAAAATAATTTTTAAATGTGTGAATAGTACCGTGAGACCCATTTTTAATGAAAAAGTTGATGAAAAGTGAAGTTTGTGGGTCTCATGAACAGTGCATCCGTGCACTGTTCACAGGAGAATGTTGTATATATAGGTATATACAAGGATAGGTTGTAATAATGATGGTTGAGTTTGGAGAATATGGTTTCATAACGTGAAAATTTTAAGTTCTAGAATTTTCTAAGTAAAAATTTGAAAATCTGAATTTTCTGGAATTTTCTACAGAATTTTCTATTAACTATTGAGAAAGATTGAAGAGGTTTCAATCTTTATTAACCGTTTTATGAAAAAATAACTAATTCTCCATACGTGCCTTTTCATGAAACATGTGTCTTTTCATGAATAGAGACTTATGTTCACTTGAAAAATAACTAATTCTCCATACATGCCTTTTCATGAAACATAACCTTATGGGTATAAATAGAGGTCTATGTTCTCTTGAAAAACTAACTCCACAAAATCAAAAGTTGGAGAGAAACACAGGAAACACAAGAAATCCTGTGGTCATTCTCCAGAATTGCTATCTGTAGAATCTAACATCTTGGTTGTATCCTGGGGACAAATTTGCAATAACCCTTTACCAACAAAAGTGTAGGGGCAAATATTGTCTAAGGAAAACGATATAGTGCCTCCAAGATATTTATTTTCTCTTTGTCTTTTCTGTTAATCTTATTCTTTTATTATTACTTTGTGTAATATCCCCAACAGAGAATTGGTCAACAACTGTGGCTGGAAAAAAAAAAAAAAAAAAAAAACAACAACAACAACAACAAAATGCAAATGTGGATCAGCAAACGTGGATCCAACACATGAGGGGGTCTTTTTTTTTTTTTTTTTTTTTTTTTTTTTTTAAGTATGACATGGCTGTATTGTTGGAAGTTGATGTGATAGAAAAACTAATTTTTAATAATACTGTTAGACACGCCAGATATTTCCGTCCAAAACATAACGGCAATGATCAAATTGACACGATTCGAAAAAGTTAGGGACTAATTTGACACAATTGAAAAGTCAAGGACTAAATTGAAATCTAATGTAAAAGATAAGGACCAATTATGTAGTTTATCCAAAAAAATATTATCTAAAAATTAGTTTCAAGTTCAATTTTTTGAAAATTATTTTTATACTATTTTGAAAACAAAAACAAAAACCCTCCGACCAATCTAACCCTTAGTTACCATGTAAACAGATTAGACTGCATGCATTTTTCAAATTTTAAAGAAATGCTTTTTAAAAATTTTCTTGGCCATTTAGTAACTTTATTTCAACGAGGTAATAAATGTTAGCATACTTAATTATTAAAAGTTGTGAATTTCAGTTAACTCAATTGGTAAAATTTCTGATAGTTGAAAAAGAGATATGAAATTTAATCTTCTCCTACATAAAAAACAAACGGATGTTTTTTTTTTTTTTTTTAGAAACAAACTAATTGTTAAACACACAGATAATCACACTCTCTCACCAAGCTCAAACATATTATTAAACCTCAAAACGAACTATTATCAAGAGAGAACGTCATAAATTGAAACTCTCTAAAAAAAATATTAAAAGTTAGAGGAACATCATACTATATCAGTTTTTTTTTTTTTTTTTTTTTTTTTCTGGTAAATTATACTATAGTAGTTAATTACTTCTTATATGCCATAATTTTTTTTTTTTTATGTGCCATAATTTTATTGTTTACATAGCAAGATGAAATTTCGTCCATCCGTAATAGTCCAACCAAAAAAAAAAACCTATAATAAAAACAAAAAAAGATCAAAAGAAATAAAAACAGAACAAAATAGTATTCGGAAGGGATACTTTCTAAGAAGGAAAAAATATTCTGAAGAGATCCAATTCGCAACTCATCACGATCAATTTCTAAACTGTATTAGAGATTTAGAAGTGATCTCCTTATCAAACTCGAAAAGTTTAAAATCTTATCTCACTGTCAGTTATCTCTGACTCCTCCACTTTAGAGTCCTTAGTCATCTACTATTCGACCTTGTTCTATATATATAAAAATATTCACGTATACCTTGCTCTACAACACATACACTGTTCACGTAACTTGCTCTACAACACTTACACTGTTCACTTAACTTGCTTTCTCTCTAAAGCAAAATATGGGTTCCAAAAATATGAGTGCACTGTGGATGGTAGCTATGGTGTTTGTGTTGCTGAATATTGGTTTGTGCAATGGAGGGCAAACAAGCCCTTATGTTAGGAAACTATACGCCTCTGAAGACTTGCCAAAAGATACTTTTCCTTCTCCTCCAGGTTTCAATGCACCAGAGCAGGTATAATCATCAACTTTTTTCATGTTTTATTATTGATTTTTCATGTTTTTTTAGCAATCAAAAAGTTTCTTTATGCCTTATAATGTTTTCGATCGGATCTCGTATTTTTTATTTAAAAAGTACTGATTGCATATATTTTTCTACTCAAGATTATCATTTTTAGTATAGATTGTTAGTGTTATTTACAAAATGTTAAAACTATTTTGATATATATTAGTTAAATTTTGATTTTTTAAAATCATGACCTTTTCTTTTATTGATTAGTTAATGTCATAGTTGTATATTTAGATTTTTTTTTTTTTGGAATATAGATTTTGCTGAATAACAAACTGATTTCCCATGTTCCCATCTTGGTTGAACTTTTTAAAAATAAAAAAGTTTCTTTATGCCTTAGATATTTTTGGATCACATCTTTTATAATAAAACTTGTTTATGATTTGAAAAGTGGCTTATTGCATATATTTTTATACTCTAAGGTTAATCAGTTTATATACTATATGTCAAAAAGTTAAATTCGTATTCTTTGATTTTTTTTTTAGTTAAGTTGCTATGCATCAAATTACAATTATCAAATCATAATTATATATGTTTCTTTTATATTTTCAGTATTTATTTATTTGAAATATCATTATTTTAAATAAAAATTATAAATCGGTCAAAAATATTCCTATAAGATACACAACTTTGCATAAAATATAAATTATTTTTTCTTATTTAAAATTAGAAATTAATTTTTTTTTTGAAAAAACAAATCTTATTTATGTAATTATATGTGGTGTGCCTTTAATTTTTTGTTAGCTAAAAGATTTTTTACACGTGAAGGTTCATATAACTCAAGGAGATTATGATGGGCGAGGTGTGATCATTTCATGGGTGACACCAGTTCTGAAACACCCAGATGTTGTGTCTTATTGGGCTGCAGTTGCAGAGGGCAAGCACAAGCATAAGCATACAGTTCATTCTGTAACCACTACTTACAAATACTATAATTATAACTCTGGCTACATTCACCATGCTACCATTAAAGGATTGGAAGTAAGCGATTGATTTTCAAGTCTTAGTATGTTTGGATTCTATACATGCATTCTGTTTCTAATGTATTTATATGAATTTATATTTATTTTTCCCATTGAAAAACTGATTCCATCAGTCTTGGTGGATTGGATTTACTTTGACATTGCCTATGACAGCAAATGTTGTTACTTTACATGCTTAAGCAAGATAGGTTCATTTCAGGCCATACTTGTAGTAGTGCTTTGGGAATTGACATGATTTTGATTTACTTTGTAGTATGACACTAAATACTATTATGAGATCGGGCAAGGTAATTCAGCTCGTCAATTTCATTTCACAACTCCACCAAAAATAGGGCCAGATGTTCCATACACATTTGGTGTTATCGGTCAGTACCAAAAATTACATGTTATGAGTTGCATTGTCAATCTATTTTCTTAATTTAGTGCTAGCTAGCTATAAGATGTAACATGTGTATTGTGTTTTGTGCAGGTGATTTGGGACAAACATTTGACTCTTACGAGACATTGAAGCATTATATGGCCAATCCAAAAGGCCAAGCTATGCTGTTTGTGGGAGATCTTTCTTATGCTGATGACCACCCACACCATGACAATGAGAGATGGGATGAATGGGGCCGGTTCGTAGAGAAGAGTACTGCATATCAACCATGGATTTGGGCTGCTGGCAATCATGAGATTGATTTTGCGCCAGAGTTGGTAAGAGCTTTATCAATGTTTGCCTTCTAATATATAGATAATCTTGGTTTTAATTGTTGATTGTTGATGGTACTAATGATGGTTCCTGTTCATGTAATTTTTCAGGAAGAAAATGTTCCTTTCAAGCCATATTTGCATAGGTACCATACACCCTATCAGGAATCACAAAGTACATCGCCGCTTTGGTATTCTATTAGGCGAGCATCTGCACACATCATTGTCTTGTCTTCATACTCTTCATTTGGTAAGAAATTTTCCTCCAATTTGTATATGATATTACCTACAAAGTGATAAAGTTATTGAAATAAAGCAGTTTGATATTGATGATATATATCTTGTTTTACAGCCAAATACACTCCTCAATACACTTGGCTTGAAACAGAGCTCTCAAAGGTTAATAGAGCTGAGACTCCATGGCTAATTGTTCTTCTGCACTCACCATGGTACAATAGCAACAGCTACCATTACATGGAAGGGGAAGCCATGAGAGTGACATTTGAACCTTGGTTTGTTCAACACAAAGTTGATCTAGTATTTGCTGGTCATGTTCATTCCTATGAACGCTCGGTAAGTTGTTCTAATTTGCATTTAGTAGATTTGTGTCAATCAATGATTCAATTTTCTAAGTCATTCTAATGTATTGTAGGAGCGCATATCGAATGTGAAGTACAACATAACAAATGAACTGAGCACCCCAGTAAAGGACCCTTCTGCACCAGTGTACATAACCATTGGTGATGGAGGAAACATTGAAGGCCTTGCTTCTGGGTGAGCCTCATTCTTTTAGTCTTAAAAATGATTTCTATGACCCACTAAAATAAAACTAAGTAGCAGTACTTATTTTATACATGATTATTTTTTGTGCAGTTTTGTTGAACCACAACCAAGTTATTCTGCATATAGAGAAGCAAGCTTTGGGCATGCAATTCTTGAGATAAAAAATAGCACTCATGCCCACTATACTTGGCACCGTAACGACGATAATGAAGCCGTTGCTGCTGATTCAATTTGGCTCTTCAACAGACATACTTATCCAAAAGAAGAGCATAATTAAGCTATCACTATGATTTTGAAGTGACTTTCGGTGGTTCTTTTTAGTTTTGTCTAGAATTTAGGTGCAAAAATTTAGTTTTGTCTAGAATTTAGTTTTGTCTATCACTTTGGCAGGTAAAAAATTCACTTTTATTCTCAACCAATTCTCCAGTTTGGTCTTCAGAAACTTTCTGTAGCTACTCTGCGATGCAAAGTGATAAGGTTCCCAATTCCTAAAATACAATTCAATTGTTTGGACAACAGAAAAAAAAAAATAGTAAAAAAGATGTATAAAATTTCAATTACAGAGCGTCAAGGCCTGTGGAGGTTTAAAAAAGAAGTGGTTTGATAATGATATTTTATTAAGAATAAACTGAGTTACAATTCTCAAATTAGGCTGTTTAAAACATGTATTTTGAGAATTTAGTTTTAGTTTTCAATTGCAGTAGTTTTCAAGTAATATTATTGAGCGGTCTTTTTATAAATAAACTAGTCATAAACTCGCGCGTTGTCCGTGATAATTTTTTAGATAAAATATTATTTAACTTTCTAGACTTTATAAAGAGATTTTAAAAAAAGAAAAAAAAATGGTTTTATCATATTTTTCATAATTTTGTTTATAACATTTTTTTACCATTATCATATATTTATTAGTTGATGATTTGTATAAAATAGATATTAAATAAGGGATAGAACTATTCAATAATTTTTTTTAAGTCATGGTGTATGAAGATTATGATTTTATATATGTATATATATATATATATATAATTTTCCTAGTTAGAATTTGATTAGTTTTAAGTTACTATTTTGTATTATTATATTTAATTGTTGATTTTATTGCATTATAAAGTTTTTAACGTCCTTTGTATAGTCAGCTCTATTTTATTTCTTACTCCTCTTTACCACCTTTTTATTTTCCAAATAATAGTTATTAATTGACGTTTGAGTTCATTTTTTTTCCCTTCATTTATTCTTTATTACTTTGTATGTTCTCTTGTTAGTTGTAAATTTTATAGTTATTAATAAGAAATAGATATCATGAATGGCTTAAATAGTTATAGATGTAGTTACGTTAGTAGTATGTCATATGGTTTTTTTTTTCTTATGAATTTTCAAGGAAATATAAAAGATATTTCTCTAGTTTGGTCTCAATCAATTAAGATATCCATAATATTTTAACGGAAGTAATAATGAGCCTTAAATTTTTTTTTAATGTATGAAGTAATTAGGTTAGTAGTATGTCAAAGGTTTTATAAAAAAATTTTAAAATTAATTCCAAGGAAATGTAAAAGGCCTTTTTTTGAAAAAAGAAATTGTGATTTTTTGAATGGTACAAATATGATTGTTTTAATCACCTTTGTAAGGACACAAATTGCAGATTGGGCCTACAAGAGAGATTGACTTTGGCCCAACGAGTAAAAGGTATCCTCACAATGAATTTGTAAGAGAGTGGGTCAAAGAGCTAGGCTTTAGTGGGTCAAACGGAGATGAACCGAGTGAAAGTGTATCCTCGGAACAGTCCGAGGAGCTTTGTTCTAGTAAAATGTTGAATGAGAATGGTTACCGGAGTTCTTGAGATCCCCCGTTCTATTTTAGCTTTCTTCTCTGGAATGTTTCATCCCCCCCCTTCCATGGTGGATTTTTCCTATTATATATTCTCTTTCAAACAATCTGGGCCTTCCATTTGTTGATCATCCAAGCCTATACTTGAGTGTCTGTCCCATCAGACACCCTCTTTGGCGTTCTGTGAGTTGCGGTAACCGAGGTAGCACTGTTCAAGGGTCTTGTCCACATAAATGCGGTGTCAGCAGCTTTTTGTGAAATATCTCCTTGTTGCCGCCTGTCTCCTTTGGCCCATATAAGTCAGGGGATTCCTCAGAAATACCAGGACCGGTGTTGGAACATTCATCTTGGTCGTTCCTTTGATGATCCGAGCAGCAGGTTCTCTTCGGACAAGTCATTTTCTCCTTCACGTAGTTTATACGTCAGAGGGGAGTTAGGCTAGGTACTTCTTTCATAACGGGGTGTCCTCGGACGAGTGGTCTCCTCGGACAGGCCTGTGGCCCATTATCGGGTATTGTGCCTTTTACCCCTACAATAGCCCCTCAAAATTTCGGCTTTCCCTCTTATCTGAGGAGAGAGGTGAGATTTTGATTTCTCTAGGGGTAGGACCCATTTAAGCTTCTCTACTTATCCACGTGAAGGCGCCCCCAAGCTCAGTCTTGTGAACATGCTCGGCTTGGACCGTCTGCAGCGATCCGAGGTGTTGGGTACGTTTGAGGAGTGCTGATTTACTCAAGGTATGTGGTCCGAGGGACCAGGCTTGACCAAGGTTCTGTTTAGCAGAGGGCCGGAGGACCCGGCGTAGCTAATGAGTTGCTTAGCAGAGAGTCCGAGGACCCGGCGTAGCTAAGGCTTTGTTTAGCAGGGGGCCGGAGGACCCGGCGTAGCTAATGAGTTGCTCAGCAGAGAGTCCGAGGACCCGGCTTAGCTAAGGCTTTGTTTAGCAGAGGGCCGGAGGACCCGGCGTAGTTAATGAGTTGCTCAGCAGAGAGTCCGAGGACCCGGCGTAGCTAAGGTTTTGTTTAGCAGAGGGCCGGAGGACCCGGCGTAGCTAATGAGTTGCTCAGCAGAGAGTCCGAGGACCCGGCGTAGCTAAGGCTTTGTTTAGCAGAGGGCCGGAGGACCCGGCATAGCTAAAGAGTTGCTCAGCAGAGAGTCCGAGGACCCGGCGTAGCTAAGGCTTTGTTTAGCAGAGGGCCGGAGGACTCGGCGTAGCTAAAGAGTTGCTCAGCAGAGAGTCCGAGGACCCGGCGTAGCTAAGGCTTTGTTTAGCAGAGGGCCGGAGGACCCGGCGTAGCTAATGAGTTGCTCAGCAGAGAGTCCGAGGACCCGGCATAGCTAAGGCTTTGTTTAGCAGAGGGTCCGAGGACCCGGCGTAGCTAAGGAGTTGCTTGGCAAGAGGTCTGAGGGACCCGACGTAGCCAAGGCTTTGCTTAGCAGAGAGTCCGAGGACCCGGCGTAGCTAAGGAGTTGCTTGGCAGGAGGTCTGAGGGACCCGACGTAGCCAAGGCTTTGCTTCGCAGAAGGTCTAAGGGACCCGACGTAGCCAAGGCTTTGCTTAGCAGAGAGTTCGAGGACCCGGCGTAGCTAAGGAGTTGCTTGGCAGGAGGTCTGAGGGACCCGACGTAGCCAAGGCTTTGCTTAGCAGAGAGTCTGAGGACCCGGCGTAGCTAAGGAGTTGCTTGGCAGGAGGTCTGAGGGACCCGACGTAGCCAAGGCTTTGCTTCGCAGAAGGTCTAAGGGACCCGACGTAGCCAAGGCTTTGCTTAGCAGAGAGTCCGAGGACCCGGCGTAGCTAAAGAGTTGCTTGGCAGGAGGTCTGAGGGACCCGACGTAGCCAAGGCTTTGCTTAACAGAGAGTCCGAGGACCCGGAGTTGCTTGGCAAGAGGTCTGAGGGACCCGACGTAGCCAAGGCTTTGCTTCACAGAAGGTCTAAGGGACCCGACGTAGCGAAGGCTTTACTTAGCAGAGAGTCCGAGGACCCGGCGTAGCTAAGGAATTGCTTGGTAGGAGGTCTGAGGGACCCGACGTAGCCAAGGCTTTGCTTCGCAGAAGGTCTAAGGGACCCGACGTAGCGAAGGCTTTGCTTAGCAGAGAGTCCGGGGACCCGGCGTAGCTAAGGAGTTGCTTGGCAGGAGGTCTGAGGGACCCGACGTAGCCAAGGCTTTACTTAGCAGAGAGTCCGAGGACCCGGCGTAGCTAAGGAGTTGCTTGGCAGGAGGTCTGAGGGACCCGACGTAGCCAAGGCTTTACTTAGCAGAGAGTCCGAGGACCCGGCGTAGCTAAGGAGTTGCTTGGCAGGAGGTCTGAGGGACCCGACGTAGCCAAGGCTTTACTTCGCAGAAGGTCTAAGGGACCCGACGTAGCGAAGGCTTTGCTTAGCAGAGAGTCCGAGGACCCGGCGTAGCTAAGGAGTTGCTTGGCAGGAGGTCTGAGGGACCCGACGTAGCCAAGGCTTTGCTTAGCAGAGAGTCCGAGGACCCGGCGTAGCTAAGGAGTTGCTTGGCAGGAGGTCTGAGGGACCCGACGTAGCCAAGGCTTTGCTTAGCAGAGAGTCCGAGGACTCGGCGTAGCTAAGGAGTTGCTTGGCAAGAGGTTTGAGGGACCCGACGTAGCCAAGGCTTTGCTTCGCAGAAGGTCTAAGGGACCCGACGTAGCGAAGGCTTTGCTTAGCAGAGAGTCCGAGGACCCGGCGTAGCTAAGGAATTGCTTGGCAGGAGGTCTGAGGGACCCGACGTAGCCAAGGCTTTGCTTCGCAGAAGGTCTAAGGGACCCGACGTAGCGAAGGCTTTGCTTAGCAGAGAGTCCGAGGACCCGGCGTAGCTAAGGAGTTGCTTGGCAGGAGGTCTGAGGGACCCGACGTAGCCAAGGCTTTGCTTATAAAACTAACCCCGTCGTGGAGCCCCTTTGATTTGCTGCACCATCGACATATACCTTCTAGAATAAAGGTTCTGGAGGCATGTACTCGATGTGAAAAGCCCCCATAACTTTGCCCCATTTAGCAATCCTCCCCATGTGATCAGCCCCTTGAAGTATAGACCTTGGCCTCATGTAGTGACTTGTTTACATAGTAATTGGGCACCATAATGGCTTTACCCAAGGATTCTTGCTGATGGGGGCCTAACCGTTGCACTCACTATCACACAAGCTCTTCCCACAGATGGCGCCAATTGTAAGGACACAAATTGCAGATTGGGCCTACAGGAGAGATTGACTCTGGCCCAACGAGTAAAAGGTATCCTCGCAATGAATTTGTAAGAGAGTGGGTCGAAGAGCTAGGCTTTAGTGGGTCAAACGGAGATGAACCAAGTGAAAGTGTATCCTCGGAACAGTCCGAGGAGCTTTGTTCTAGTAAAATGTTGAATGAGAATGGTTACCGGAGTTCTTGAGATCCCCCGTTCTATTTTAGCTTTCTTCTCTGGAATGTTTCATCACCCCCCTTCTATGGTGGATTTTTCCTATTATATATTCTCTTTCAAACAATCTGGGCCTTCCATTTGTTGATCATCCAAGCCTATACTTGAGTGTCTGTCCCATCAGACACCCTCTTTGGCGTTCTGTGAGTTGCAGTAACCGAGGTAGTACTGTTCAAGGGTCCTGTCCACATAAATGCGGTGTCAGCAGCTCTTTGTGAAATATCTTCTTGTTGCCACCTGTCCCCTTTGGCCCATATAAATCAGGGGATTCCTCGGAAATACCAGGACCGGTGCCGGAACATTCATCTTGGTCGTTCCTTTGATGATCCAAGCAGCAGGTTCTCCTCAGACAAGTCCTTTTCTCCTTCACGTAGTTTATACGTCAGAGGGGAGTTAGGCTAGGTACTTCTTTCATAACGGGGTATCCTCGGACGAGTGGTCTCCTCGGACGAGTGGTCTCCTCGGACAGGCCCGTGGCCCATTATCTGGTATTGGGCCTTTTACCCCTACAACCTTGTTTATAGATTTCATTATTAAGTTATAAACATCTAAATTAAAGTAGATGGATATATAAATGCAAAAGTATATGTAAAGTTGCAACTGCACAAGATAAATATGTGTATATATATATATATATATATTTTATTCATGAATCATTATTTTTAATTGTTTACTTATAAATATCTAAATTAAAATTTTATTTTGGAAAAAAATCCAAATTAAAATAGATGAATGTGTAAAACATTTTTAGTAAATTGTAATATAAAATTTTTTTTCTCAATATTTTATGTAACTTTTCCAATAAGATCAATATTATTGGCATCCTTTAAAGATGATACATAATATTCCTAAGAAGAAGAAGAAGAAGAAACAAAAACTATGCTAATTAACACATAATATAAAATTATTAAGTTTGCGTGATTTAAATATGTGGCAAAAAAAAAAAAAATATATCTATGATAAAAGCTTTTATCTAAATGATATATAATAGTTCATATTTTTTTTTAGATTTAATTCAAAAAGTTCATTCTCAATAGCCTTTTTAGGTCTACAAATTGCTAAATCTATAGGCCTAATCACATTCAAAGGGTGCTATCTAAATTATAAATTATATGACCTTTTATCACACAAATATATTTATTCCCCCAACGTATTGTAAAGGAAGGTAGGTTTGTGTCTATCTATTTTTTTGATTTGTGCTGCATAATTTAACAGTATAGACGATGTGACTTGATTTAAATGTTGAATAAAATAATATGAGAGGAAAAAAGAGTAAAAATAAACTATATAACAATAAATCAAATTATCCAAGTCATTCTATATAATATAATAACTGTAGGGGTAAAAGGCCCAATACCAGATAATGGGCCACGAGCCTGTCCGAGGAGACCACTCGTCCGAGGACACCCCGTTATGAAAGAAGTACCTAGCCTAACTCCCCTCTGACGTATAAACTACGTGAAGGAGAAAAGGACTTGTCCGAGGAGAACCTGCTGCTCGGATCATCAAAGGAACGACCAAGATGAATGTTCCGGCACCGGTCCTGGTATTTCCGAGGAATCCCCTGACTTATATGGGCCAAAGGGGACAGGTGGCAACAAGGAGATATTTCACAAAGAGCTGCTGACACCGCATTTATGTGGACAGGACCCTTGAACAGTGCTACCTTGGTTACCGCAACTCACAGAACGCCAAAGAGGGTGTCTGATGGGACAGGCACTCAAGTATAGGCTTGGATGATCAACAAATGGAAGGCCCAGATTGTTTGAAAGAGAATATATAATAGGAAAAATCCACCATGGAAGGGGGGGGGGGGGATGAAACATTCCAGAGAAGAAAGCTAAAATAGAATAGGGGATCTCAAGAACTCCGGTAACCATTCTCATTCAACATTTTACTAGAACAAAGCTCCTCGGACTGTTCCGAGGATACACTTTCACTCGGTTCATCTCCGTTTGACCCACTAAAGCCTAGCTCTTCGACCCACTCTCTTACAAATTCATTGCGAGGATACCTTTTACTCGTTGGGCCAGAGTCAATCTCTCCTGTAGGCCCAATCTGCAATTTGTGTCCTTACAATAACATTATATTGTTATATACTATATGCATAATGCAGTGGGATAATATTTAATTAAAGAAAATATAAAAGATAGCAATTTAAAACACAAAAATAAATTGCATCAACTCAAAGTAGAATTCTAATTAACATAAAAATTCATCAACCTAAAGAATTGATGCAATGAAAATAAATAAAAAAATCAAACAAAAAAATGAAATACTTGAGAGAGAGAGAGAGAGAGAGAGAGAGAGAGAGAGAGAGAGAGAAGTAACTTTTTTTGTGTGAGAAAACTATGCATAGAATGAAAAGGAAAATGTTAAATTTATAGTAAGATGTTGAGAATAAGAAGGATCAAAATAAAGGAAGACAAAAAGGTAGAGAAAAAATGATATTAAGATGGAAAGTAGTGGGGAGATGAAGAGGTAAAAGGGAGGGAGAGTTTTGAAATATTAATAATAAAAATAATGGTTAAAAGATATTTTAATTTTTAAATAATAAAGTTTTTAAATCACCTTAAATAAGAAAATGTTTAAAAATATATATAACAAAAATTGAAAACAAAAAATGATGACATGACTACTGATGTGGCTCATTATGAGTATAGCAACATTAAATACTATGCTTCAACTTTGAGGAATATATAAATATAGATTAAAAATCATGAAATCCGCTTGACAAGACTAAACATAACCGAAACAGCAGTCTCATGCTTCAACCACATTCTTTTTTTTTCTTTTTCTCCCATGGTCCCACCTCTTTCACATCATCTATCATTCTCTGTTCTTTTTTCTTTTTCTTTTTCTTCCTTCTTAAATAAAATGGCATACTTTTATGTATAGTAATCACTTAAAAAAAAAAACAAAAAAACACATACACCTACTAAACACATAAAGACTAAAAATCATGAGATCCACTTGACAAGACTAAACATAACCGAACCGAAACAGTGGTCTCATGCTTCAACCACATTCTTTTTTTCTTTTTCTCCCATGGTTCCACCTCTTTCACATCATCTATCATTCTTTGTTCTTTTTTTCTTTTTCTTTTTCTTCCTTCTTAAATAAAATGGCATACTTTTATGTATAGTAATCACTTAAAAAAAAAACAAAAAAACACGTACACTTACTAAACACACAATTATATTTTTTTACATTTTAAAATACCTAACACATTTTTTGTATTATAAATACTTTAAACATGTATTTTTATAATACTTATTAAATCACAATTTACACATCAATTTGATCCGGTACTTAAACACTATTGCCAAGGGTCCCCCAGGGACTAACTAATTTTTGGCACTTCTGACTTTCGTGAAAAAGAGGTCAAGCTACACGTTATAAATGATTTAATTGCCCAACCATGTGATGTATCCACCTAAAGAGAGCCCTTAAGCATTGTGATTCTGGTAACAAATAAAGAGAACATGTATTGTTTACATAGCAATATGAGCTATCACATGCCTTTAGTCATAGGTACTTGGCTAAAAAGAGTAGGAACTAAATTACCCAAGGTTACTCTTATAATACACCTCAATGTTAAACAAAATAGAGCGTGTTCAACATAGACTGGGTATACCCGTAAACATTTATGTGGTAAGCTAAACAAAGTTCACTGTCAAATAAGCACATGGAAGTTCCATGACAACTAAGTAAAATTCAAACATTCATTTGATTTTCATATGTTGAAAAGAGCCTTTTTTTTTTTTTTTTGGTTAACAAAAATGAGAGGATTTATGGTTATATTACAACCCCAGGCAGGGAGCCGGGACAGTAAGGGAATTTTACCTTAGGCCAGACCCGTGTGAGAGTCACCCCACGCTTTGCGTGAGTACACCACTTACCAAGTTTACCCACCAACGAACTCCTGTGAGTAGCGGGACTCGAACCTAGGTGTGGTGCACGAAGCGCTCGGGCCTTACCCACTTAGCCAAGCCCCCATTGGCTGTTTTTATAATACATAGGACATACTACTGAAAGAAGCAAGCAGTAACATTAAAATACATCCCTCACATAAAAAAGAATTTCAAAAACTCATAGATCCCTCACATGAATTTTTTTTTTCAAAAACTATATAAGTTCCATCATTACTGCGATCTAAAGCTGTGAAGTAAGCCTAACAAGTCTTCTCATTAAAGAATATGCTTAAAAGGAGAAAAATTACAATTTACAAGTTGGTAAAGTTTGGTAGGTAGTGTATGATCCTTAGGACTGAAGGGCAGCGAGATCACATAAGGAAAAGACAAAGTGTTATGGCATTACGAAGTTCTTGCTTTGCAAAGTCTGTCGAAGGAATTGCAGATGCCCGTGGAGAAATTCAATATCAACAGTTAGCAAGGAAGTGAAGACATTATCCTATTCACCAAGACCAAAAAAGAAAAAAAAAAAAAAAAATCGTAGAGCAGTGGCACATATATACCTAAATTGAAATGAAGGTGAAAAATAATTGTAATCACCAGATTTGCCAAGTGAGTTGAATTGCTTTGCCATTTATATGTTCTCACTGGTTCTGAACATTTATGATAACTGGTTAACCTCCTTTAGCTTGAATGACCAATGAAAAAACTTGACTGAAATTTTACTAATAAAAATTAAGTGACGAATAGGACCTTGGTTTGTTTTTGTTGTATACTGCTATGTGACATTTATGGAAATAAAGGTACCATGGCATACACTAAAATAAAACAAGATTTTCTGGGAGTTAACTCTAACTGCTTATTATTTCAAAAGATGAATAAGACCAAAGAAAGGGGCAATTTACATGAACACATGAAAAGTTCATTGGTTGTTTGCTCTTCGAAACCAGAATGCCTTCTTTACTCATCTATAAATTCTCTGGAGATTGGGCCACAATTCCAAGCAGACCAAAAAATGCGCAGCAGAGAGGAAAATGGAAAAATATAATGGAAAAAGAAAAAAAATAAATAAAATAAGGATCAAACAATCAGCAAATAATGTATGCCTTAAGCATTCTCCTAGATGAGTAGAAATATGAATCCAAAGTTTTCCATTTCTATCTAAATCCCATATTTAACCTATAATTAGAATTTGTTTTGAAAATCTCTGTATATTCAGCAAGATATAAATTCTCTCCAGGGTGTTGTTTTCAATATTATACCTTGTGTTAGAGGATGAATCCTTACAAATAGCTAGGCTGCTTCTTTTCATTCAATTTCTGCAACAAAGTTCCTCCTATTAATACACATTAACTAAATGGAATCATTAAATAAGATAAAACTGATGGCTCGGGTAGTTGGGAGGGTTTAATATGTGCCCGGATAGGCGGATACAAGTTAAGAAGTATCATAAATATAAATAAAATGAGTTTAGTAAATATCCTAAATAGGGAACAACTTTTCATAGAGGGCATGTGCAAACTGAGAAGAAAGTTTTTAGATTATGGCACAAACCTCCCTTCTTGTTGTGTCCCTTCTTTTATAGGTATGAAATCCTTGAGGGGAGAAGAAGAAGAAACAATCAATTAAGACCTTTATAATAAAAAATTAAAAAAATAGCACTATTCAATCCATGTGTCTTCCTCATTAATGAAATTTTGAATAGCAATAGACCTTCTTAGTTAACAATGATAAGAAACTATGACAACTCGTAAGTTTATCACCTGATCTCCAAATTTCACTAATTTGACCTTCTCCAAACGATTCCAATAAATCAATGTAATGCTGGGCAAATAGTACACTTAATTCAGTTTCAATAGTAGTAGCTGAAATTTTGAAACAACATTACAAATCAGAAGCTAAAATTTCCATGTTTCACTATCAAGAAAAGTTTAGAAAAAAAAAAATGATGGTAGTCTTTCTAGATAGTAAATTATAGTACTAACTATTGTGGTAGGTTGATCTTAAAGCTACGATTTCAACTTTTTATGCACAATGTGTAATGCTAAGTGATTCTTTTAGCAAAGATAATTTGTTTACTAAAAATAAAGTCTTAAAAACAATTTTCAGTCAAACTGGTTACAAGTCATCTGCATCAACAACTATATTCTATAAATTGGTAAGCTTGATAGGGTTTTTTTTTTTTAATTATTATTATTTTTTTAAATGCCAATCCAAAAATCAGGGAAAAAACATTATTAACACATATGGTGTTTAACATAAATGTTACATAGAATTAAAAAAAAAAAAAAAAAGTAGGACCAAGCTATATGCATAAAGAGGAAGTTATAAAAGTTTACCAGCATTAGTGAGAATTCTCCTAGGGACTTGACGAAACCAGAGTTTATAAAATTGCAAACGCAGCACAACAATGCTGCTGCTTGGTGTTTGCATTCCATAAGAAAGGCTACAAACCCCAAAGCTACTCATAAGTACAAGTACAGCCATCATGCCTTTCATAAGTACAAAGGAAAAGGCTTCACAAATTGTCTTACAAAGCTTGCACCTCACCAGAAACTCTTTCTTTTGGTACTAACTTCCACTTAGATCAGCATTTGCCACACCTGACAATCAACAATTAACAAACCATATCCAGTTGCACACAGGAGCTTGACAAATCGTGACCATATGGCTGCAGTAGTTATGAGCTTGAGAAGCACTGACAACCTTCCCTTCAAACGTGGTCACATTCTTGCATTTTCAAATAGCCCAAAGAGTGGCTGCAATAACAAGAATAACAGAAGAAAAAGGATCAGCATCAGTAAGCATCTCTGCACCCAAATAGAGAGCCAATGGAATTTGATTCAATAAATTCAGATCTGACAGTGAGATACAATCCAAACTAAAGGAAAATTGCATTCTAATGAAGTGGTCAGGATCAACATGAGTTATGGAATGGTCAAGATCATTTTATTTTATCCTGTATAGAAGATTGGCACACATTTTTATAAGGCCACGAAATTTCATTTCATACTATAACTGCTTTGGAACCAATGACTATAATTGAGGCTGTATAGTGGTTATAATACCATAGAAAGTTTGTACAAGTATATTGGACTAGCGTGTTTATTCTTTTCAAGAAAGCGATCAGGGCAATTGAACCAAAACTATGCAGCTTCTTATGGATTGCGAAAATTCCACAAGGCTACTCTTGGGGATGGAGGAAAATACTAAGGCTTAGAAACCTGGTGAGGACTTCTATACAAATCTAAGTGGGTGATGGTTCAAGTTTCTCCTTGTGATGATCACTAGCACCTTGATAGTCCTCTCTACCCAATTTAAGGTCATTGTGTGGCTTATGGTGCTGCTAGTTCCATCAATGCTAAGCTATAAAGGATAAAGCATGGTAGTGGAATCCTGCTAGGTCTGAAGACCTTGTCAAAATACTGAGTAAACTGCTCTTCGTTGAGTTTGGAGACTATGATAAGGCTGTGTGGACTGCTTCAAAATCAGGAACATACTTGTGCTGAGACTTGGGATTAGTTAAGAACCAAGGCTCCAGTTGTAGACTGGTGGAAGGTGATTTGGTTTTCAAAATCAATCCCCAAACATGCATTCATATCTTGGTTGGCAATGAGGAATAATTTAACCACAAAAGATAGGAAGCTGTTTACTTATGGACTTTCAATCAGACAAGGAAAATGGGTATAATAAAATCACTATCGGATCATTAAAAAAAAAGTACGATTCATTAGAGATTGCAGTGGTAACTATAGATTGAGCATTTGACCAATACCTTATATTTATGGAATAACTGCCAACTGCAGCAAAGATGACAATGCATTGATTATCTGTGCAAATCATAATCTTTGGTTGAAATGACAATCTCCTTGGGCATAGTATTAAAAATCCAACCAGCATTATGTGCATATCCACTGATCATCATGTCCCAAACCATGTTTCCTAACCTGCAATCATCAAATTCCACAATACAAAATCTCTTTCAGGCATTTCATTGAACAGGTGCGTGTTCTTACATATAAAAGGTTCATATAATTCAACTAAATTACAAACTATAAGACATCATACTAACCAAAATTTAATGTACCTCTCTGTTCTGAAAATTTGAGAACAATTTTTAGGAGTTCAGATTCCACAAGCTTACATCACTGCAAGAATTAGCTAGGTTGAGGGTTCTAAATTTCACAATCATATTTGTGTAATTACATACATAGAGTACTGATTTTGTTCTTTCATTTGGGTTTATTGTTTTAATCATCTTTCTTCATCCACAATGTAATGAACACTATTATGTAAAAATTCTTTAAAATATTTTTTTCTTTCCTTTTTAAATGTTGTACCTGGAAGAAGTAAATATCTAGACTTCTTTTCGTCTCTGTTTTACACAATTATAGCTCCTCCTCTTCCAACTCATAGACAGACCTGCCATCAATCTGAGCGCGAGGGATGTGGGCAATCTTGAACCACTCTCGCCCTTTGCCTTTCTTGCAGTGTTTTTTCAGAATTGGACACCCAATAACATCAAGTTCTAGAAGTGACGGAGGCAGACCCTTGTCTGGGAGGGATGCAAGTTTAGGGCAAAACCAGATCCACAACTGTTCAAGAGCAGAGAGTTTTTGGAATCCCTCCGAGGATAGAAATACTATATTTGGAAAATCACAAATCCAGAGGGTGGTGAGAGAGCTAGGCAGCTTCATCATTAATTTCCCATCTTCCTCCTCTGGAAACGACTTCCAATCCGGAAATCCACCATCAACGTCAATCCAGAGATCTCTAAGAGACATGAGTCTATGCAATAATCCCCACTCAAATAACACTTGCTTACAAATCTTCATCCCACTCAATGAAAGTGATGTTAGGTTGGTGGGGTAACCCTCTTCTGGAAAGGATGTGATGCTTGGACATTCCCTTATTATAAATTTTTCAAGATAGGTGAGGCTAGGTAAGGCCTCTAGTTTCTCACAATATGATATTGAAAGCTCTCTCAGGCTGGTGGGGAGGCCCCTCCATCCGGGAAGGAAACAAGACTAGAACAGCCCCATATGTCGATTTTATTGAGATGGTAGAGTTTGTGTAGGCCCTCAGGTAAGGATTTAAGCTTTTCACAATTCCAGATTTCAAGATGTTCAAGAGACGCATTATTATGTAACTTGTCAGCTATTGACTCCAGTTTTGGACAAATCCTTACAACAAGACGTTTAAGGGCTGTAGGTAACTGGTTTCTTGATGACAAGGATGTCAGCTCTAAGCAATCATGAATCTCAAGGTGTTTAAGCATGGTAGGTAAGTCCCATAAGCATTTTAGAGATGGGCAATCACTAATCTCCAAGTGCTCAAGAAGAGACCCATGGCTGTAACTGTTGCTGCAAATTCTCCTTGTTCATCAATAAAGAAGGATGCGAAGAAGAAGCCTCTCCCTCCTCATCTACCACAAACAGCAATTTTTCGCAATATTTTATCTCTAACCTTTTCAAAGTTGGAAGTAACTTTCCTCTTGAAATGAATGTCAAAGAATCACATTTCTCAATAGTTGCATATTCCAGACATGTACAATTAGACATCAGCAAGAATTTAAAGCACTACAATCTAATTCTTAGTATATATCCTTAAAGCAGACATCAAGTAGTTGATGTTGACCAGACTTGGGCTTGATCTAATATCTAGTGTTACAAGGGAATTAAGCCTATCTTGCCACACAGATAACTCTTTACAATCCCTTATTGTCAGATTTTCTACCTTTGCTGATCCAGGCATGAACTTCTCCATCAAGCTTTTCAGATCTGGAATAGAAAGAACCATCGACTTTGGCAAGTATAACTCAAATTTGCTTATGTTCACCTCTTTGCATCCCACAATTTCAAATTTATGAAGCATTGGAAGGCTTGGGATTGAAACAACCAACTGCTCACAATTATGAATAGAAAATTTTTCCAATGATGGGAGATGGGAGGGCAATTTTCCTTGCAATTTGGGGCATCGAGAGATAGAAAGCTCACGCAAGCAAGAGAATTCTTCGGAATCAACCTTGCAAGAAATCCAATCTTGCCACTCTTGCATATCTTCAAAGCGAAGTGTCTCTAAGGATTGAAAAGACTTCAAGCAACCTTTCCCATAAAACTCAGGACCAAGCCTCTGCACCTTGGCCATTCTTGTAATGACGAGGTATTTGAGAAAGGGTAGTTGTCCTATAGCAGGTAGGGACACACATTTTTCACATCTGTCAACCCTTAGCTCCACCATATTAGGAAAGGAAGGATCTCTTAACCACATTGGGAATTTCACACCAGCATAACCTTCAATGAAAAGTGTTTTCACTGTTCTATGAGGTTTTAGCATGTTAAGAACATCATCTGCAATTGTTCCATCCTGTAAATCATCTACCTCCCATGTCATCACCAATGCATCTAAACTCTTCTTACCATTTAAATTGGCCTTTCTTGCATTCTCAACATCAAGCACGTTCTCCAAGTTTGAAATACAAAGTCTTCCCTGAAGAAACTCCAAGTTTATTAAATCTCCAATCTTGGATCCAGTATCTTTCCCCACAACAAAATTAGATAACGTTTGTAGGCTCTTTAATTATTCTATTCCCACTAGCATCTCTTTGATTGAATTCACGTCTAAAATATCAAGATGTCGAAGATTGACTAGATTCCCAAATTTCTTTGGTAACGTCGTGAGATGAGAACAACCTTTCAATATCAGTGTCTGCAAATTATATAAAGAACTTGTTGATTCTGGTAAACTTCTAATTGAAGCATTAGAAAGGTTGAAGTATCTTAGGTGTTTTAAATCACTAATTGAATTTGGTAGCTCAAAGATTTCATAGCCACTTAAGGCTAATACCCTTAAGTATCTTGATTGTGGCAACAAACAACTAAGAACATAATTTGTTAAATAGCCCCTCTTTTCAATTGGTAGTGGCAAGAAGGTTCGTAGATGCCTATCTTTGGGGAAAACTTCAAACTTTTTGATTTCATCAAACACAAATCGAATGCAAGAGAAATGCCGTACCTTTATATAGAAATCTCGGATTGCTTATTACCACCCACTGTGTCTTCCAATCTATAGCACAAGCCTCTTGCTGCCAATTGAGCTATATCATTGATTAGATCATGCATGACGAAGAGTGACTCATTACTGTTTGATCATTGAAAAAACGATCTCATAAGTAGATTGCGAAAATACTCACTACCAATCTCTTCCATTGACTTGGTTGTTTTTGTTTCTTGAACCAAACCTTCTGCCCTCCATAACAAGATGAGCTCTTTCTTCTCAAATTCATAATTCTTTGGGAATAGCGAACAATATGCAAAACACCTTTTTAAATGTGAAGGGAGATATTTATAACTCAATTTAAGAATTGAAAGAATATTGCTTTTCTCTTTTGGAATATCCCAAATCTTACTATGTAGCACATTTTTCCACTCATCATGATTGTGTGTAGTGCGTAAAAGACCTCCAAGTACTTTTGCTGCCAAAGGTGAACCCTTACACCTATATAAAATTTTTCTACCAATTTCTTCAAGTTCTGGATGCATGGTAAAATTTGTTACCCCCCATGCGTGTTGGGTAAATATTCGCCAACAAGCATTATTTGACAAAACTTTTAACTCGTAAGTTGGAGTAGTTCCCATTGTTGATGAAACGCCATAATTTCGAGTTGTGACAATAATCGTACTTCCTGGGGCTCCAAATTCAAATGGACTACGTAGTTTAGTCCAATTATCATAGTCTTCATTCCAAACGTCATCCAAAATGAATAGGAAGTTCTTGCCAAATAATCTCTCCTTCAATTTGACTTGTAGTAAATTCAGATCATTAACATCGTAAATCTCAGGAGCAATAAGAGATTGTAGGATTACTTTTGTCACCCTTACAATGTCAAAATCATCAGAAACACAAGCCCATGCTTTTAAATCAAAATAACGGCTCACAACATCCGTCATTGTAAACTAGTTGGGCAAGAGTTGTCTTGCCCAATCCCCCCATACCAAGTATGGAAATCACAGAGAGTTGAGCACCACCCAATTCACGGCTCAACAGCAACTTCACAATAGCCTTTTTATCTTCATCCCTGCCGTAAACATGACCCTCATTCACTAGAGAAGTTGTGGGCAACCATGATCTTGTTGTTCTAGTCCTCCTCCCAGTATTTTCTATCAATCCCAAACCATTCATCTCTGTCACAATTCTTTGCAGTCTTGCATCAATCTCTTCAATCTTGGACCGCATATTGGCATCGGAAATAACAGAACTTGGATTGAAACCCACGCAATAAGTAGGGATGAACTTTCGTACCTTACTTGTAGCAGCTTCTGCATTCACCTTACGTCGCAAGACTTCAGTAGCACACTCGTCCAAGATGTCGTCTGCATCATAAGCCAAGTCTTCGAGCTCGTCCAACCAGATCTTCACCAACTTGCTTGTCATCTGCTTTTCTTCTGCGTCATCCAAAACTGCACGGATTTTCTGTAACGTTGTCTTCCACTTCTTGAGGTCAGCATGAAGTCTCTCTTTGCTTAAAGATCTTCAACACATCAGAGGAGGTTAACTTTTCAAACAGCACCTCAAAGAAAGCGGACATAGCAGCCTCTCCGATAATTGACATGACTCGTTCGTGGGAAAGAAGGAAATATATGGGAAATGAAGTAACCAAAGAGACTCCTCAGAAAATTGAGTTAGGAGTGAAAGACCGAAGACTGTAGACTGAAGATAGATTTACTTTGTTCTGTGAGAGTTCAAGAAAACTGCAAGTGTTTTTGTTATTTTTTTGATTTATCAATTGGTGGTCTTGGTGTGAAACACTTCTTCAGCCCACGCAGCTTTCAAAGCATAAAGCATTAAAGGGTGGAAATATACCAAATGGAGTATCTGACTCTGATTTTTTTTTTCTTTTTTTCTTTTGGGTTAAAAAAGGAAATTTTATTAACCACAAAAGCTACATGGCCAAAATAGGCATTGTCTTGGCATAACGCCTTATATAGTATACACCATTTTTGATGAACTTTTTTTTTTTTTTTGATGAACATATAGTATAGTATACACCATTAGCATCAAAGTTAACAAGAGAGGAAATATTAGGTGATGGGGGACTGTTAAACACTACAAAATTTTCCTGCTGTAATCACTCCAATTTAGCCATAGCATTCGCGTAACTATTCGCTTCCCGAGTATCTGACTCTAATTAACAACACAAGCTTTCGGTCTAATTTAGAATATATATATATATATATATATATATATATATACATCTACACACTTTTTAAAACATTCATCATAAAATTATTTATTTTATACTATATTTTATTTATATGTAATTTAAAAAAAATTAATTACTTTTCTTTTCTTTACACACAATATATAACAATATTAATTCTCTTCTTTTATTTTTTAAATACGTAAAAAGATATATAAAATAAAATACAAAATAAATAATGACGATGTAAATTTTCATTGTTGTATTTTTAATTTTTTACGCAACTTTATATGAGTGAATTTTTAACTTTTCCATTATTGGAGTGCTCACAAATACTGGGAAGGGTCATGTAAAGGAAGAAAGAGATAAAATGCAGCATGTTAAAAAGTGCAAACAAATACTGGGAAGGATCATGTAAAGGACGAAAGAGAGAAAATGCAGCGAGTTAAGAAGATTGACTGCTTTTTTTGAGAAAAAGAAGATTGACTTCTCTTTTTTTTTTTTTTAATAAAATAAAAATTTTATTCTAATCTAATCTAAGTATATATGTGTGTAAAACTCCCTCTTAAAAACTTGAACCTTGACCTTTGTTTCCTTCACACTCCACTTGTAAAGTAATCATCGCATTAAGATCGCATTAAGAGTATGATGGTAAGATTGACTCCTTTGTTGGTAGGAAGTGCTCAAAACTTCTGTAAGGCAACCCTGGTTTTGCTCACGGTAGGACGCTTCAAAAAATTCGAAGTTTCTAAAACAATGGATATACCTAACCTAAAAGAAACTTTATCTTTATCTTTTTTTTTTTTTTTTTTTTTTTTTTTTTTTGAGAGAAAAGATGGGGGAACCTTTATCTTTATCACTTTGCGGCACTAGCTACTGGTCAAGCAGTCAGCTAAGTGGCTCATTGTGTTTGGGTTCACTTATATTAGGCAGCTTTTTTTTTTATTATTTAATTTATTTTTGTTACTATTTATAAATTTTATTGTACTTTTTGATAATATTTATAGGTCTATTGTACTATTTCAGCTAATTTTTAATTTATTTATAGTACTTTTAGCCAAAAAAAAAATTTCAGTTTCAGCTAAATAAGCTTTTCTCAAACGGGCCCTAAGTTTTGTTGCATGATGAGAACAAAAATTTTTGTGAGTTTTGGACAAAAATAACCTTTAGATGATGTTTGGCATTAGTTTATAAGTTCAGCTTTTAACTTTTAGTTTTTATGTATAATTTCTTAAAATCTCACTTTTTCTCGTATTTTCTCACTTTTTAAAATTTTTTTAAGGTATAAGTATACTTCAGTACACTTTAGCAAAACAAATTTAGCAAAAAGCTAAATAAGTTGTTCTCAAACGGATAATACACTTTTATACCATGAGTAATAATCCCCACATTCTACCATGAGGATCCTGCTTTCTTAAAGCATCATGTTTTAAAAATGTCATTTTAACATATCAAAAATGCTATTTTATTATTTTAACACATTATTTTACAATTCATTGTACATCACATTTTCTATTCTTCAATTCTATACATTAAAATAATATATACAAATATTAAATGCAGAGATGTAAGAGGGAAGAGAGAAAGTGAGGGAATAAAAAATAAATTAGAAAGAGAGAGGGCCCACCAGGGTGAATAAAAAAAGCAATAAAAATTTAAGATTTTGCTATAGTGTCATTATATTGATAGAGGGATATTATCGCATGTTGGAAAAATTTTGAGATTTAAAACGCCTCATGAAACTAAGATTTTAGTGTTTAGTGTACCAAATGACATTTGGTATACTGATGCCAATATTCTTAGGAAAATGCTAAATTTTATACAAGTTTTACTAAAAAGACTTTAGTGTTAGGATTGAATTTTTTTTTTTTAATTTCAATAGCTTATTTGCATAATTTGAAATTAAAATTTTAGTTTATTTTAAAATATTGGAAACTTATATTTTTAAAATAAATCTGAAACGAAAAATAATATAAGACCTGTAAACAATGGATAATTTAAGGAAAAAACTAACTTTAATCTGGTGCTAGATGCACATTATCATCTAAAATCTCTAAAATTGCAACCAAATTTTTTTACTCTTTTTAGAAACAAACTATGACAAATTTTACTACAAAAACTTCCTAATTGGTATGAAAGAATATCATTGATACTACCTAAACAAACAATATAATAAATGAAGAAAAAGTGATGATAGAATAGGAAAAATTTTACTCTATAACATTTATAAATTAATGTGTCTAATCACATAAAAATAATTGTGACATCATTTTATTATGTTTTTTACTTTTTATTTTATTTTTATAATAACATTTATTTATTATGTTTTTCATAAAATAAGAATTGTAATATATTTAATATTTCTCAATTTTCGTACTTAATTGATACAGCATCCATATTGACTAATCCTTGTGCTAGGCAATAGGCAGTGGCCTAATTCCTATTACTAATTTTACTATAAAAAAACTTTCTAATCGGTATAAAAGAATATGATCAGTACTACTTAAACAAACAATATAATAAATGAAGAAAAATGGATGATAAGATACCACTCAAATTTTACTATATAACTTTTATAAAAATGGCATGTCGCTAATTCTAAAAAAGTAATTTTTGACATTTTTTTATTATGTTTTTTATAATAACATTTATTTATTATGTTATTTACATCTATCCGTCATACTCACATTAGTATGTAAAAGTTATAAAATAAAATTTGTAATATATTTAGTATATCTCAATTTTTATACTTATATTGATACACTGCAGTCTGCAGTATCCATATTGACTAATTTTTGTGCCAGTGGCCTAATTTCTACATCCACATGATTGCCAAGTGATATCAATCATGCATCCTAATGCAACCTGAGCTCTTACCATATTATTGGATAAGGAAAAAATCTTACCATCTTCAAACATCAATAGATAATAACACAAAAAACAGAGCCACACCCACCAATCCATCCAGTCCCATGGCCACCATATTCTCACCGTCAGCCCTCTTCTCCTCCACCACCACAACCCCTACAAAACCACCTCAAACTCCACCTTCAACCAAACCCCACCTCCCTATCCCACCTTCCAATTCCAAATCACCCTTAACTACCACCTTAACAACCACTTTAACTGCCACAGCCCTTGCCACCGCAATTTTAACTACCTCTCCTCCTTCACTTGCTGACACTCCAACCTACCAGCTCTACTATGGCACTGCTGCTAATTATGGTGGCTATGGTGGCAACTCAAGCAAGAAAGACTCAGCTGAGTACATCAATGAAGTCCCAGATGGTTGGAAAGAACGCTTAGTTTCAAAGGTTGAGAAGGGTACCAATGGAACTGACAGTGAGTTCTACAACCCAAAGAAGAAGTCAGAGAGAGAGTACCTCACTTTCCTTGCTGGGTTTAGACAGCTAGCTCCTAAGGATGTGGTCTTGAACAACTTGGCATTGTCAGAGGTATACTTGCAGGACTTGACACCCCATTCTCCGGTTTGGTCTTCAGAAACTTTCTGTAGCTACACTGCGATGCAAAGTGATTAGGTTCCCAATTCCTAAAATACAATTCAATTGTTTGGAAAACAGAAAAAAAAATTAAAAATTAAAATTAAAATTAGAAAAAAGATGTATAAAATTTCAATTACTGAGCGTCAAGGCTAGTGGAGGTTAAAAAAAAAAAAAAAAGTGAGTTTGGTAATGATATTTTATTAAGAAAAAACTGAGTTATAATTCTTAAATTAGGTTGTTTAAAATATATATTTTGAGAACTCATATTTTGTTTCTAAGTAACATTGCTGTAGTTTTCAAGTAACATCATTAAGTAGTCTTTTTATAAATAAATTAAAAATCATGTGACTCACTTGACAAGACCAAACATAACTGAATTAGAAGTCTCATGCTTCAACTTTTTTTTTTTTTCTTTTTTTTTTTTCTTTTTCTCCCATGGTCCCTCCTCTTTCACATCATCTATCATTCTCCCTTCCTTTTTTGTCCCTCCTCTTTCAAATCATCTATCATTCTCCCTCTTTTTTTTTTTTTTTTTTCCTCCTTAAATAAAATGGCATACTTTTATGGTAGAGTAATCACTTAAAAAAAAAAAAAAAAAAAAACACATACTGTCCAGCAATAATCTGCAATCAAACAGCAAGGAGGAGTATGATGCGTAGGGCATTTCCTGTCAAACAAATGTGCTGATGCACTACCTAAGAAAGGATGTTATTTACAAGAAGAATTTGTAATTTTTGATATTCCCCCATCTGATGATATTTTAGCCTTTGTGTATTCCGATGAGAATGGGGAAAGCTTTTGTAGGCATTCAGCTGCTCACAATTATATTTTTTCACGTTTTAAAATATTTGACACATTTTTTACATTATAAGTACTTTACAAGTATTTTTACAATGTTTATTAAATCAAAATTTTCATATCATTTCAATCTGGTACTTAAACACCGTTACCAAACGGCCCTCAGAGACTAATTAATTTTTGGCACTTCTGACTTTTGTGAGAGAGAGGTCAAGCTACACGTTATAAATCACCAATTGATTTAATTGCCCAACTATGTGATGTATCCACCTAAAGAGAGCCCTTAAGCATTGTGATTCTGGTAACAAATAAAGCGAACCTGTATTGTTTACATAGCAATATGAGCTATCACATGCCTTTAGTCATAGGTACTTGGCTAAAAAGAGTAGGAACTAAATTAGCCAAGGTTACTCTTATAATACACCTCAATGTTAAACAAAATAGAGCGCAGTGTTGAACATAGACTGGGTATACCCGTAAACATTTATGTGGTAAGCTAAACAAAGTTTACTGTCAAATAAGCACATGGAAGTTCCATGACAACTAAGTAAAATTTAAACATTCATTTGATTTTCTTATGTCAAAAAGAGCCTGTTTTTTGAATCCATAGGACATGCTACTGAAAGAAGCAAGTAGTAACATTATAATACATCCCTCACACAAAAAGAACTTCAAAAACTCATACATCCCTCACATGAATTTTTTTTTTTTTCAAAAACTATATAAGTTCCATCATTACTGTGATCTAAAGCTGTGAAGTAAGCCTAACAAGTCTTCTCATTAAAAATATATGCCTAAAAGGAGAAAAATTACAATTTACCAGTAGGTAAAGTTTGGTAGGTAGCTTAAGATCCTTAGGACTGAAGGGCAGGGAAATCACACAAGGAAAAGAGAAAGCGTTATGGCATTATGAAGTTCTTGCTTCCAAAAGCCTGTTCTAGAAAATTGCAGATACCTGTGGAGAAATTCAATATCAACAGTTAGAATTGGAGGCACTATCCTATTCAACAAGACCATAAATGAAACAAAACAAAACAAAACACATAGAGCAGTGGCACATATATACATGAATTGAAATGAAGACAAGAAAAATATTTGTAATCACTATACTTGCAAAATGAGTTACATTGCATTGCCATTTACATGTTCTCACTGGTTTTGAACACCTATAATAACAGGTTAGCCTCCTCTAGATCGAATGACCAATGAACAACTTGACTGAAATTTTACAATAAATTGAGGACTAAAGACCTTGGTTTTTTGTTCTATACTGCTATGTGACATTTATGGCATACACTAAATTAAAACAAACAAAAGAAAATTAAAGCAAATCAGGTTCCAACACAGATTTCTAGTAGTTATCTCCTATGAAGCACGGGTGCGTTTCGGGACTCGGGTGCGGGTGCGGGTGCGGGACTCGGCAATTTTTGAAAAAGGTGGGTGCGGGTGCGGCGGGACTCGGCGATTAAAAAATTATTAAAAATATTTTTATTTATATTTTTAATATATTGCTAAGCATACTTTTTCACATTATATAAAAATATACCAAATTTAAGAGCAATAGTAGATAATAATTAAAACATGATGTTCATAAATTAAATACAACCCACAAGATTGAAACTAAAACATTCCATGATGTTCGGAAATTAAAATACAAGTCACAAGTTTGAAACTAAAACAAAATAAAAGATAATCAACAAGACAATCAAACACCAATTTCATCGTCATCAACATCAATAGCTTCACTTTGAACTTCACTTTCACTAGTAGTAACACTAGTGTTAGCATTCCCAATAACAATGGCCTCCAACTCTGGCTCATCAAGTGTAAGAGCTGCATTCTCAAGAATTCCAGCTTCTCCGTTTATGTCGCTCTCATTCCAAGAATCTCCTGCAATATCCCACATCTTTGTTGCTGTATTTACGTACTCCTCATTGCGCCTTGACAAGAGTCGAAGATTAGAATGCACATATACCAAATCCTCAGCACGTGCAGGAGCCATTTTGTTTCTTTTTAAATTCACTGGAGATAACTTATCTCTAACTTCTTGTTGTTTTAAAAGATGGATAAGACCAAAGAAAGAGGCACTTTACATGAACACACATGAAATGTTCATTGGTTGTTTGCCGTTTGAGATTTTCTTTCCTCAGCTATAAATTCACTGGAGATTGGACCACAGTGCTGAGCAGACCATAAAATGTGCAGCAGAGAGGAACGTGGAAACAAAAGGAAAAAAAAAATAAGGATTAAACAATTAGCTAATAATATGTGCCTTAAGCATTCTCCCAGGTCCATCATCAACAATGAAATTTTATTTTTAAAGATCAAAGAATAGTAGGGAAGGTTGTTTCCACTGAAACAAAATCACGCAAATCATCTCACCATGCTAAAACTAACTTAAATCCAAATAATGAGCAAAAATATGAAGCCAAAATTTTTCATTCTATATAAATCTCATATCTATCCTATACTTAGACGTTGTTTTGAAAAAATATGTATATTCAGCAAGATACAAATTCTTTCTTGGGTGTTGTTTTCAATATTATACCTTTTGCCGGGGGGATGGATCCTTACAAATAGCTAGGCTGCTTCTTTTCATTCAATGTCTGCAACAAAGTCCCTCCTATTAATACAAATTACCTAAAAAAACTAAATAGAACTATTAAATAAGAAAAAAAATTGATGGCTAGGGTAATATAGTGGGAGGGTCTAATATGTGCCCAAATACAAGTTAAGAAGTACTATAAATATAAATAAAATGAGATAGTAAATAACATATACAGGAATCAACTTTTCATAAAGGGCATGTGCAAACTGGGAAGAATGTTTTTGAATTATGGCACAAACCTCCTTTCTCATTGTGTCCCTTCTTTTATAGGTCCATTTTGAAAACTTTGAAAGTGAACATGATCTTTGAGGAAAAAGGAAAAAAGAAAACAATCAATAAAACCTTTATCCCAAATAGTGCAATGCAATCCATGTATCTTCCTTATTGATAAACCTTTGAATAGCAATAGACCTTCATAGTTAACAATGATAAGAAACTATCAGTCTATCACAACCGAAAGTTTATCAAATAAAAAGCTAAAATTCCATGTTTCACTATAAATAAAAATTTAGAAGGAAAAAAAAAATAATAATGAAGATGGGCTTACAAGATAGTAAAATTAATATAGTACTTACTATGGTGGTAGGTAGATCTTAAAGCTATGATTTCAGCTTTTTATGTACAATGTGCAATGCCAAGTGATTCTTTAATGCTCAACCAATTCACCAGTTTGGTCTTCAGAAGTTCTCTGTAGCCACTCCACGAGCTCTCCCTCTCTTTGTGCTAGTCAGACTGATACTCCACCTGGTCGTAATTTTCAAGCTCTCAGAACCTATTTCTCCTTCAATCTCCTCACATCATCTAATTTCACATTTCCCAAATCCTACTGATGCAAAGTGATAAGGTTCCCAATTCCTATAAACAATTCAATTGTTTGGACAACAGCAAAAAAAATTAGAAAAAAGATGTATAAAATTTCAATTTCAGAGTCAGAGACTAACTAATTTTAGGCACTTTTGACTTTTGTGAAAGAGAGGTCAAGCTAAACGTTATAAATCACCAATTGACAACTTTTTTTTTTTTTTTTTTGATAAGAAATCACCAATTGACAACTATATGATGTATCCACCTAAAGAGAGCAACCCTGGACCTGTGTTGTTTAAACAGCAATATGAGCTATTTAATACAGAGGACCTGTATTGTTTAAATAGCAATATGAGCTATCTAATACATACCTTTAGTCATAGGTGCTTAGCTAAAAAGAGTAAGAACTAAATTAGCCAAAATTACTATTACAAAAATTCTGTTAACAAAATAGAGTGCAATGTTCAACATAGACTGTTTATAGCCGTAAACTTCAATGCAGTAAGCTATGAAAAGCTTACTGTCAAATAAGCACATGGAGAGTTCCATATGTTGAAAATAGTGTGTTTTTGAACGCCACAGGACATGCTACTGAAAAAGGCAAGCTGCAACATTATAATACATCCCTCACATAAAAATAATTTAAAAATTAATACATCCCTTACATAAAAGAATTTCAAAAACTATAAGTTCCATCAATGGATTCATTACTGTGATCTAAAGCTGTGAATTAAGCATAAGAAGTCTTCTTATTTAAATACATGCATAAAAGGAGAAAAATTACAATTTACAAGTTGGTAAAGTTTGGTAGGTAGTGAATGATCCTTAGGACTGAAGGGCAGGGAAATCACATAAGGAAAAGAGAGAGCGTTATGGCATTACGAAGTTCTTGCTTCCAAAAGCCTGTTGTAGGAATTGCAGATGCCTGTGGAGAAATTCACTATCAACAGTTAGCAAGGAAGTGGAGCACTATCCTATTCACCAAGACCCAATAGGAAAAAAACCAAAACACGTAGATCAGTGGCACATACATGCCTAAATTGAAATGAAGACAAGAAAAATATTTGTAATCACCAGACTTGCAAAATGAGTTGCATTGCTTTGCCATTTATATGTTCTCACTGGTTCTGAACATCTATAATAATAGGTTAGCCTCGTTTAGCTTGAATGACCAATGAAAAACTAGCCTGAGATTTTACAAACAAAAATTAAGTGATGAATAAGACCTTGGTTTTTTGTTCTATACTGCCATGTGACTTTTATGGAAATAAAGGTACCATGGCATACAATAAATTAAAACAAAATCAACAACCAAAAAAAAAATTTAAACATATTAGAATCCAACACAAATTTCTAGTAGTTACCTCTAACTTCTTTGTTGTTTCAAAAGATGAATAAGACCAAGAAAGAGGTACTTTACATGAACACAGATGAAAAGTTTCTTGGTTTTTTGTCCTTTGAGACCAGAATGCCTTCTTTCCTCAGACTGTAAATTCACTGGAGATTGGGCCACAATGCCAAGCAGACCTTAAAATGGGCAGCAGAGAGGAATAGGAAAAATAAAATGGAAAAGAAAAGGAAAAAAAAAAAAGGATTAAACAATCAGCAAATGATGTATGCCTTAAACATTCCCCCAGATCCAACATCAACAATGAAATTTTACTTTTAAAGATTAAATAATAGTAGGGAAGGTTGTTTCCCCTAAAACACAATCATGGGAATCACATGCTAAAAATAACTTCTTCTTCTTTATTTATTTATTGAGAATCATGCTAAAACTAACTTAAATCCAATTAATGATTTGAAATATATATATATATATATATATATATATATACATATTGCAAAGTTTCCCATTCCTAAATAAATCTCGTATCTATCCTATAATTAGAATTTGTTTTGAAAAACTTTGTATATTCAGCAAGAAATGAATTCATTCTTGGGTGTTGTTTTTGATATTATACTTTCTGTTGGGGGATGTATGATGTATCCTTACAAATAGCTAGGCTGCTTCTTTAAATTCAAATTTTCATAGAAGACGTGCTAAATGAGAAGAATATTTTGAATTATGGCACAAACCTCCCTTCTCATTTTGTCCCTTCATTTATAGTTCCATTTGAAATCTGTTAGGGATACTTTTGCAATATTATCTTGTGCATTGTAGTGCAGTGTTATATGGTATGATTGTAGTCTTGTAGTGCCATTGTATCAGTGTTAATATGAATGTAGTGTAATTGTGGGATTAGGCTGTTGTATACAAGTTAGTTAATGACAGGGTGTCAAGGCAGTTAGAAGTCAGTTGGGAATTAGTTGTTTAGTTATTATTGACAGCTGGCAGATTATGCAAGGGAAGGGGATTGTATAAAGTGAGATCTGATGTTGTAAAGAAGGGAATTAATAAGAAGATTGTTCATTTCAGTTCCTATTCTTTCTTCTCTGTTTTTTCTTCTTTAACTTCTTGGAGGACCAGCTGGCCTCGAATTCAGCTAGAGATCAAGTTCTTCAATTCCATTCTTAACAATTGGTATCAGAAGCCTTGTTCCTGCGTTACCATGACTGAAACGCGTGCTGCTGCCATGAATATGGTGAATGAAGCCATTGCTTCTCTGCGTATCACTTCTGACCATCACAATAAGGATATTCAAGATCCAAAAGATTCAAGCAATCCATACCAGGACCTTGAATGAAATGAATCAGAATCTCAACGCTATTTTACAGAAGTTAAATTCTCAAGATAGCAACAAACATTCACCTCAGAAAACTATACTAGTAAATCAGAGTTCTTCAGCTTTATCACTTGTGAGACCTTTGAAATTAGATTTTCCACATTTCTCAGGTGATGATCTTGCTAGTTGGGTTTACAAAGCCAATCAGTATTTTGGCTATTGTCAGACCCCAGTTGCAGAAAAGCTGTTAATTGCTTCCTTTCATATGGAGTTAGAGGCCTTGATTTGGTTTCAAGAAGCTGAGGAGGCTGGAGTGTTTAATGACTGGGAATCGTTAGTGTAGGCTTTACATGTGAGGTTTGGATCAATTGCTTATGATGATCCTATGGAGGTGCTAACAAGGCTGAGGCAGACTTCAATAGTTGCAATGTACAAGGCAGAGTTTGAAGCTGTGTCCAATAGAATTAAGGGTCTCTCTCCTTTACACAAGCTAACCTGCTTCCTAAGTGGTCTGAAGGATGAAATAAGGCTACCAGCGAGGATGCTTAATCCACAATCCTTGAATGAAACATTTGGATTGGCCAAGATTCAGGAGGAATATGTGCTGAGTTGCAAGAAGAGTGCCAAGTTCCAACAAGAATCAGGTAAGGGCTCTATCTTGGGTTTACTTAAGGGTAATGTTGTGGTAGAATCTAAACCTAGGATACCAATCAAAAGATTAACCCCTGCCCAGATGGATGAGAGGAGGAAGAGGGGTCTTTGCTATAATTGTGATGAGAAGTGGGGAATTGGACATAAACGTAAGAATGCTAAATTGTTTCTTTTAGAAGGAATTAAATTAGCTTGTGGTTTGCAATCTAGGGTGCAGATTACTGAATTGGAGGAAGAAGTGGAGAGTGAGGTTGTTACTAAGGTAGTTGGAAGTAATCAGGTTAGTCAAGGAAAGGAGGTTGAGATCACTTTGTATGCTCTAACAGGAACTCCTACACCTGGTACTATGAGGGTTAAGGGCTGGAAAGCACGGATGCGGCGCCAGAGGCGCCGCACCCGCGTCCGACGCGGTGCGACGCGGCGACGCGCGGGCGACGCCGCTGCCCGCGCGTCGGTGCCGCGTCGCACCGCGTCGGCCACGTGTTTCGCTTTTTTTTTTTCGCCGACTCGCGCCGACTCGGGGCGACGCGGCTGGGACTCGGGCCGATGCGCCCGGAACCGGGCTGAATCGCCCCGAATCGGGCCTGTATCGGCCGTATCGGCCGTATCGGCCGAAACCGGCGAAACGGCCGGTTCAGGCCGAAACGGCCGATTCAGGCCGAAATTCAAAAAAAAAAAAAAAAGGTGCAAAACGCACCGTATCACAATCCTAAAACTAAACTCTCACCTACACTCTCTTATTCACGTTTAAAACACACAAATAAAAAAAAAAACACTTCATTCAACGCCTCAGTCTTCTCTCTCGCTCGCTCTCCGTCGCAGCTCTCGCCTCTCTGTTCTCTCTGTTTCAGTTTACAGCCAGCCACTCACTTACAGTCACAGCTCACTCATTCACGTTTAAAACACAAAAAAAAAAAACACTCTTCAGTCTTCTCCCTCGCTCGCCTCACGCACCGTCGCACCTCTCTCTCGCTTCTCTGTTCTCTCTGATTTTGTGGTTTCAGTTCAGTGAGTTCACAGCCACTCACTCACAAGTCACAGCTCAGTGAGCTCACTCACTTCAACTTTGGTATATTTTTATATAATGTGAAAAAGTTTGCTTAGGAATATATTAAAAATATAAATAAAAATATTTTTAATAATTTTTTAATCGCCGAGTCCCGCCGCATCCGCACCCACTTTTTTCAAAAATTGCTGTGTCCCGCACCCGCACCCGCACCCGCACCCGAGTCCCGAAACGCATCCGTGCTTCATAGGTTAAGGGTAAGGTTAATGGGAGTAGGTTGGTGATTCTGATAAACACAGGCAGTACCCATAACTTTGTGGATGCATCCTTGGTTACTGGTTTGTAGTTAAGGGTAGATGTTTCTAAGGTTTTGGAAGTTAAAGTGGCTAATGGTTCTGTGGTGAAGACTCAGGGATTTTCTAATAGTGTGCCAGTATGCATTCAAGGAGTGGAGTTTTGCATTCAATTCCATGTTTTAGCATTGGGAGGTTGTGATGCAGTGTTGGGCACTCAGTGGTTGAGTACTTTGGGAGAGATACAACGGAACTTTAAGCTCTTAACAATGTGTTTTTGCTATGGGAACCAGCAGGTCTTGCTGCAAGGGTTGAATCCATCTTTAGGGTCTACTCTTATGGATTGTAAGCAATTCTTTAAGGTTCTTGTGAAGAAAGGTCTGTTGCTGCAGATTGCTAGTGTAGAAGCAGGTGCATCAGAAGTTAAGCTCCCTGCTGAAGTGGATTCACTGTTACAGGAGTTTGGGCATGTTTTTGAAACTCCTATAGGGTTGCCTCCTCTTAGGGGTCATGAACATTCCATTGTTCTTAAGGAAGGAGCTCAGCCTGTGTGCCAAAGACCCTATAGGTATCCTTTTTACCAAAAGAATGAGATTGAGAAGATTGTAAGGGAGTTGTTGTCTATGGGGTCAATCAGGAACAGCACCAGCCCCTTTGCTTCACCTGTTTTGTTGGTAAGAAAAGCTGATAGATCATGGAGAATGTGTATTGATTATCGAGCATTAAACAACATCACTGCCAAGGACAAATTTCCAATTCCAATTATTGATGAATTGTTGGATGAATTGAATGGAGCTGTCATTTTCTCCAAGCTTGACTTGAGGTCTGGATATCATCAAATCAGAATGAGGGAAGAGGACGTACCTAAGACAGCTTTTAGAACACATGAGGGCCATTATGAATTCTTGGTGATGCCCTTTGGTTTAACCAATGCTCCCTCAACCTTCCAATCTTTGATGAACCAGGTATTCAAGCCTTTCCTTAGACAATTTGTACTAGTTTTCTTTGATGACATATTGGTTTATAGCAAGTCTTTGACTGATCATGTCCACCATCTTAGAAATGTTTTAGAGATCTTAGCTACTAGCAAATTGTATGCTAAAAGGTCAAAGTGTATGTTTGCCTGTAAGGAAGTAGAGTATTTGGGTCATGTCATTACTGCTGAGGGTGTACATACTGATCCTAAGAAGGTTGCTGCAATGCAGCAGTGGCCTATTCCTAAAGATATTAAGTCTTTAAGAGGGTTTTTGGGTCTTATTGGTTACTATAGGAAGTTTGTTAAAGGGTATGGCCAAATTGCAGCCCCCTTGACAGCTTTATTGGAAAAAGATTCCTTTTGTTGGCTTAAGGAGGCTGAAGTGGCTTTTCAAAAGCTTTAAGATGCTATGGTTCATCCACCTGTGTTGGCTTTGCCAAATTTTGATCAACCATTTGTGGTGGAGTGTTATGCTTCAGGGAGAGGGATAGGTGCAATTCTAATGCAACAAGGCAAGCCAATAGCTTATCACAGTCAGGCCCTTAAGGGTAAAAATTTGGCATTGTCTACCTATGAAAAGGAATTGTTGGCATTAGTCATTGCTATCAAGAGGTGGAGGGCTTATTTGGTGGGCAAACCCTTCACTATCAAGACTGATCAGCAGAGCTTGAAGTATTTGTTGGAGCAGAAAATCAGAACCCCAGCTCAGCAAGAGTGGTTTGCTAAGTTGTTGGGGTATGCTTTTGTAGTTGAGTACAAGAAGGGTAAAGATAATTTAGTAGCTGATGCATTGTCTAGGAAGGTTGATATTGAAGATTGTACTTCTAGTGGTGTGTCAAATGCTCAAAGAGATATTGAAGATTGTATTTCTAGTGGTGTGTCAGATGCTCATGATGGGGTCTTATGCACAGTTTCATTTCCTTCCCCAGCTTGGTTGACTGATCTTAAGGCTAGTTATGCCACTAATCAGCAAGTGCAGGGTATTATTCAAGCTTTTTAGTTGGGAAAGGAGGTTCCAAAGGGGTATTTTGTGCAGAATGGATTACTTTTACACAAAGGAAAGATTTATTTAGGGACTTGTGATGCTTTGAAAGCTGCTGTCTTGCAACAAGTCCATGACAGTCCTTGAGGAGGTCATTTAGGGTTCCTTAAGACATTACATAGGGTGAAGAGAGATTTTTTTTGGCCTAGTTTGAGGGATGATGTGAAGAGGCATGTCAAGGAATGTGATACATGTCAAAGACTCAAATAAGAGACTTGTAATGCAGCTGGCCTGTTGCAACCATTACCTATACCTGACAAGCCTTGGCTTGATGTGAGCATGGATTTTGTTGAAGGCCTTCCCAAATCCCTGTCCAAGCATGTGGTTTTGGTAGTAGTGGACAGGCTTACCAAGTTTTTCCATTTTATCCCATTGTCTCATCCTTGTACAACTGCAAAGGTGGCTAATCTCTATCTACAACATGTGTTCAAGTTGCATGGCATGCCAGCTTCAATAGTGAGTGATAGGGACCCTGTGTTTACCTCTCATTTCTGGCAGGAGTTGATGAGATTTGTTAGGTTCTAAAGACTAGGATCTAATGTATTTAGAACTTCATTTTGTATGTTGGCAAACCATGATCAAAACAATGTTTGAGTCGTGTGTTAGACTTGCTCAAAGTATGGGGTTTATTGTAAAGTTGGAATCGAGTTTTTATGCAGAATTACTTGTAACTTTCTGTGAGACTCGATCGATCGAAAATTAGACTCGATCGATCGAAAATCGCACAGAACGTTTTTCTGCAGAATTTTCCAACTCAGCCCAAGCCCGTTTTAATGTATAGGGTTTTATGTTTGCCCTAAGTATAAAAGGGAAAACCCTAGCCACGTTTTCAGAGTTCTGTAGAGTTCTGTTTTGCTGTGTTTTGTGAATCTCTCTGTGAGATCTAGAGGTGTTTACCTTCACATACACTTAGGGTTTACAAACTTGAGATTTATGTCAAGAGTTGTGTAGATCGTTATAGTTGCAGAATCAAAGAGCACAAAGATATACAAGCAGGTGCGCTTGTGGATTTGCTAAAGAATTCCGGAAAGAAGGAGTCCGTGGATCTCGGAGCTATCATGGGGTCATGGTAGTAAGTTTCCTACAGGCAGGTAGCAATATGACGTTAGTGGTCTAAGTCTATTGTGTAAACTTCAATTCTTTCATAGTGGATTCAGTTTACCTTGAGGATAGCTAGGTCAAATCCTCCCCAGGTTTTTACCGGTGTGGTTTCCTGGGTCATCATATCTTTGTGTTGATTATTTTCCGCTGCTTTATTGTTTTTATATTTATTTGTGTTAACCTAGTTTAATTAAATTACCTAAGTTAATCACTTGGCTAATTCACTAGGTTAATCTGTTGGGTTTAAGGGGTCTAAACGAACTTACAAGTGGTATCAGAGCGGGTAGCTCTTCTGTTGTAGATCTTTTGATCTAATAGTTGATCCTTGATCCCTGTTATCATGGATAATTTGAAGTGTCTTTCTGCTCATGTTTGTGATGATTTGAATAAAAAGGACACTGTTGTTTCTGTTGATTTTATTGATGCCTTTGAAACTCTTCGTAAGGAATTATCTAAGTCTTTGAAAATTGCTAAGAAATTTAAAGAAGAGTTAAAAGTGGCTAATCTTGAAAAAGAGGAATTGATTGTTAGATTAGATGAATCTAATAAAAAGAATGAATTTTTGAGAAATCAAATTTCCTCTCAAGATGAGAAGATGAAAAGCTTGGAACAAGAGTTAGTTGAATCTAAAGCTAAAATTGAAAATTTGACTAGTACCAAGCATGTTGTTGATAGCAGAAGTGTTTCTGGTTCTCTTAAGCCTGAAGCTGAAAAAGTTTATATCCCTCCTTTCAAGAGGAATAATAAAGAAAAGGCTTATTTTGCTAGGATAGACAAAGGTAAAAGTTCTGATGTTAACGCTGAAGTTTCTAAACCTAAGTCTAAACCTACAGTTAGAGAGCATAAGAAATCTGTTTTTGTGCCTACTTGTCACCTTTGTGGTGTTGTTGGTCATATTAGACCAAATTGTTCTCTGTTGAGGCCAAAACCAAAATCTGAGACTAGATTTGCTGTTAGGAATACTGATGTTCCTAAATTTGTTCCTGTTTGTCACTTTTGTGGTGTCTCCGGTCACATTCGTCCTAATTGTCATAAATTGAAATTTAAACATTCTGTATTTCAATCTAGGACATGTGATGATATTTCTCCTGCCATAAGTCCAAATAAATTGTTTCATATGCTTTTGAAAAATTTAAGCTTGTTGGCTTGTGAAAGGAATTTGCAGGATTTTAGTCTTTCTCAGAAGATTGGTGTAATTCCTCAAACACACTCTGCTTCACATGGATTTTCACCTACAAAGCCGAAGACTCGTGCTATATGGGTGAGAAAAGATTCTCTAAAGTGAGTGTTGTTGACTTGTCCCTGATTTAATTCTTTCAATTATTTGTGGACATGTTTTGTTTTTGTTTTTGGTTGTTTTGTTTTTTTTAGGATGTTTTTTGTTATTTTCTTGAGGATTACATGAATTATGATATCTCTCTTGATTTAGAACATGCTTGACATTGTGGAGAAACTTGAATAGCATGTGTTTTATAAGTGCTAAGCTATTTTTTGATTTTTATTGAGTATGTACTAGGCTGTACATGTACTCATGGGTTAATTAAGAAGTTGATATAGCTTGTTTGTGTACCCTCTATAGCTTAGTTAAGCACTGTCATGCATTGCATTTGCATTTTTGTTCATTTAGCATAATGTGTGCTTTTTGTTTTTGGTCATAAAATTTTTTAAAACCAAAAATATTTTTTTTGTGTTTTGTATTATATATCTTGGATTTATAATTAAGGTTGGCCATATTATCTTTACATAACATGTTTATGTATTTTGTTTAGCTTGGATGAGCTTATTTATTGCACTTTACTAGCTGAAGTCTTTGTAGTGCTTGTTGTGTGGGAAGATGTTTATAGTTTTTGATCACTTTGTCTTGATCTTGAAGTCACATGCCTTTGATTGTTGGACTTGAACTTATTGAGAAAGGCATAAATAACCATCTCACCACTGTTTACTAGCCAATCATGAACACCTTAGTGCATATCGTAAGATTTTGTGCTCGAGAAAGTATAGCACATGCACAAAAAAAAAAAAAACATAAGGTGTAGCCTCGGTTTAAATTCTAAAACTGGTGTGTACATTATCCCGGCTACTTTAATAAGCTTCTAATCAATTAAAATTGGTGTGTAAATTATGAGGCAAATCAAGAAACTTACATGATTGCAAGCTTTTATTCTAGGAGATGTTAGAGTTATATGATGTAACTCTTTAGGTGATAGTCTCTTTCAAATTTATGTGATGAATTTTGTAGACTTTGTGATTGCTTACTATTCACATATCACCTCACATGTCTCTCAAGCTTTTGCTAGTTGCACACACTACACAAAGTTACTCTTTGCTAAACTTTATACATGTTATTGTGTGTGATTTTGTTGTGGCCATCCAAGATTATATGTTCCTTGATTTTGATGCAAAATTTGCGTTTTAAGGACAAATTGATTGAAAATCTTAATTTTGGAAGATCTGGGCTGTATTTATGTATTTTTGAAAAACTTTTAGTCTCATACTCATGCATTTCATTCATGAAATATTGTGCTTTGAGGAGATTCTGCATAAAATTGCACTGTTTTTCAAAATTTTAATTTTTCCAGATTTTCGATCGATCGAGGGTGTTTTTCGACCGATCGAAATTGCGATTAAAATTTTTGGTTTGTTTCTGTCTGACTCGATTGGTATTCGATCGATGCTCGATCGATCGAAACTGAAAAATTTTCAGTTTTTAGAGTTTTGACCAAATTTTTTTCTTGCATCATTTATGGTTAGGATTCACATGAGTTGCATTGTTTTTGTATCCATCTTGCAGTTTTGCAGTCATATATCTCATTGTTTTCACACATAACATGCATACACTTTGCTAAATTGGGTACTCAACTTGATTTAAACATTGATTGATTAATTTTTGAGTTATGTACTTTTCTAGTATATGCTATTTTTTATGTGTGAACTACAGAAAATATTTTTCTTAAGAGATATGATGGATAATAATGTGCAAATATTTTCTCTACTCATGCAACTGTTTATGGGTCACATAGTGTCTAGTTTGCCTTTATTGAAAGAGAGAATATTTTTCTTCATGTGTATCCTCAATTTTTTTTGGTTTGTGTGTTTTTTTTCCCCACCTCCTAAATTTTCCCCAAAACTGTTTTTCCCAAAACTTGTTTTGTTTTTCCTATTTTTATAGGGGGAGAAAAGTTTTTTTTAACCTTTGTTGTTCATAGGGGGAGTTGTTGCTCTTTATAGGGGGAGTTATCTCTTTTTTCTATAGAGCTAATCTGTTTTATGTTCCCTTGGTTCTCTTTTTTCTCTCATGTTTACTCTTTGTTTGAGTTGTATTTGTCAATACGTGACAAAAAGGGGGAGAAATAGATGATATGTGGGAGATATGTGGGAATCCTGTTTGTTTTGTTTAGGGGGAGTTGAAATTGTTTTCGAAAGGGGGAGAATATAAATTTTTTTTGTATCTAACTTAGGGGGAGAGTTAGAATTTATTTCTGTTTTTATATTCTGTTTCATATTATGTATTTCCTGTTTTTGTTCCACACATGCGTTTATGTGTTTGTTAAGTGTTACAGGAATATACAGGTTGTTTTCAGTCAAGCTGCTGTCTACCTTGCAACTGTTGGATAGTAGTTTAGGTTGAATTGTTAAGTGGCTATTTTTTTGTAATGGGCTTTTTCAATTTGTAACTTTGAGCATTTTTGTTTAGTCTGTGTTTTGTCACGGATTGCCAAAGGGGGAGTTTGTTAGGTTCTAAAGACTAGGATCTAATGTATTTAGAACTTCATTTTGTATGTTGGCAAACCATGATCAAAACAATGTTTGAGTCGTGTGTTAGACTTGCTCAAAGTATGGGGTTTATTGTAAAGTTGGAATCGAGTTTTTATGCAGAATTACTTGTAACTTTTTGTGAGACTCGATCGATCGAAAATTAGACTCGATCGATCGAAAATCGCACAGAACGTTTTTCTGCAGAATTTTCCAACTCAGCCCAAGCCCGTTTTAATGTATAGGGTTTTATGTTTGCCCTAAGTATAAAAGGGAAAACCCTAGCCACGTTTTCAGAGTTCTGTAGAGTTCTGTTTTGCTGTGTTTTGTGAATCTCTCTGTGAGATCTAGAGGTGTTTACCTTCACATACACTTAGGGTTTACAAACTTGAGATTTATGTCAAGAGTTGTGTAGATCGTTACAGTTGCAGAATCAAAGAGCACAAAGATATACAAGCAGGTGCGCTTGTGGATTTGCTAAAGAATTCCGGAAAGAAGGAGTCCGTGGATCTCGGAGCTATCATGGGGTCATGGTAGTAAGTTTCCTACAGGCAGGTAGCAATATGACGTTAGTGGTCTAAGTCTATTGTGTAAACTTCAATTCTTTCATAGTGGATTCAGTTTACCTTGAGGATAGCTAGGTCAAATCCTCCCCAGGTTTTTACCGGTGTGGTTTCCTGGGTCATCATATCTTTGTGTTGATTATTTTCCGCTGCTTTATTGTTTTTATATTTATTTGTGTTAACCTAGTTTAATTAAATTACCTAAGTTAATCACTTGGCTAATTCACTAGGTTAATCTGTTGGGTTTAAGGGGTCTAAACGAACTTACAAGATTACAAGAGGTTCAGCTAGCTATGTCATCAACTTACCACCCTCAATCAAATGGTCAGACTGAGGTGGTTAACAAGAGCTTAGAACACTATTTAAGAGCATTTGCAACTAACAGACCTCATTCTTGGGTAGATTGGTTACCTTTGGCCGAATTTTGGTTCAATACTAATTGCATACTTCTACTAAGTTGACTCCTTTTGAAGCTTTATTTGGTTATCCTCCTCCCAGGCTGTTAGATTACTTTCCAGGTACAACTAAGGTTGACAATGTGGATGTGCATTTGAGAACTAGACAACAGCTTATGGCTCTATTGAAGCAGAATCTGGTAGCAGCCCAAGAGAGGATGACGTTGAATTCTGATAAGCACAAAACTGAGAGGGAGTTTGCTGAAGGGGATTGGGTTTATCTCAGATTGCTGCCCTATAAACAAAAATCCATGAAGCAGAAGCATTTGGGCAATTTGTCACCTAGATATTATGGGCCTTTTCAGATTTTACATAAGGTTGGCAAGGTGTCTTACAAGCTAGATTTACCACCAGATTCTAGAATTCTTCCAACTATCCATGTTTCCTGTCTTGAGGGGAAGTTGGGCAACCATGTGGCTTCTATTCCTACATTACCATCTGTGGATTCAGATGGTATCCTTAGTCCAGAACCTGTTGCTGTTTTGCAAGTCAGAACTCATCAATTGAGAAGTAGGACTATCACTCAGGTTCTGGTGCAATGGCAAGGGGAGAGTCCTGATGATGCCACTTGGGAAAACTTGCATGTGCTTCAACAACAATTCCCTCGCCTTGTGGGCAAGGTGCTTTAAGAGAAGGGGGGGGGGGGGGGGTTACTTGTTAGGGATACTTTTGCAATATTATCTTGTGCATTGTAGTGCAGTGTTATATGGTATGATTGTAGTCTTGTAGTGTCATTGTATCAGTAGTGCCATTGTATCAATGTTGATATGACTGTAGTGTAATTGTGGGATTAGGCTGTTGAATACAAGTTAGTTAGTGACAGGGTGTCAGGGCAGTTAGAAGTCAGTTGGGAATTAGTTGTTTAGCTATTATTGACAGCTGGCAGATTATGCAAGGGAAGGGGATTGTATAAAGTGAGAACTGATGTTGTAAAGAAGGGAATTAATAAGAAGATTGTTCATTTCAGTTCCTATTCTTTCTTCTCTGTTTTTTCTTCTTTATCTTCTTGGAGGACCAGTTGGCCTCGAATTCAGCTAGAGATCAAGTTCTTCAATTCCATTCTTAACAAAATCCGTAAAAGTGGACATGATCTTTTTTTTGGGGTGGGGGGGACAATCAAATAAAACCTTTGTCGCAAATAGCACAGTTCAATCCATGTATCTTCCTCATTGAAAAACTTTTGAATAGCAATAGACCTTCATAGTTAACAATGATAAGAAACTATGACAATTTAAAATTATATCAACTGATATCTAAATTTTGCTAATGTGTTCTTCTCATCTTCTCCACAAGATTCCAATAAATCAATGTAAGACAATGTAAATACTAAATAGTCTGCTTTACATCCAATGTCAATAGTAAATGTTAAATTACTGATTCTCCTAAAAGCTAAAGTAGAGTCAAGGATTGATCTCCTATTCTAATACCATATTAAATTACTGATTCTCCAAAAAACTTAAATTATTAAAAAATTGTGAATTTAATCATTTAACTATAATTCTAACAATAAAGTAGCTTACAATTTGAAATGAAATTGTGTTAGAAAAAACTACAAATTAAGAGCAAAAATTCCGTGTTCCATTGTCAAGAAAATTTTTTGAAAGAAAAAAAAATAATGATTATGGTCTTACTTTTTTTTTTTTTTTTTGGTGAAACAATAATGATAATGGTCTTACTAGATAGTAAATTATAGTACTCACCATGGTGATATGTAGATCTTAAAGCTATGATTTCAATTTGTTAATCACAATGCATAATGCTAAGTGATTCTTTTAGCCAAGATAATTTGTTGGTTAAAATAAAGTTCCAAAGAATAATTTGTGGTCAAACTAGAAGAAGCTAGGAATTGGCAAGCTTACAAGCATTACTGAGGATTCACACAGGGACTTGATGAAAACAGTGCTTAGAAAATTGCAAACACTGCACATCAATGCCTTGAAAGCTCATATCTTGCAGGCTCACAGCCTGGTGTTTGCATTCCACAACAAAGGCTGCAAACCCTCACGCCTTTCGCTACAAAAAACTGGACCTATAGTGGCGTTTGTGAAACGCCACTATAGGTACTAAAAACGCCACTATAGGCCCATTTGAGCTATAGTGGCGTTTGCTATAGTGGCGTTTGCAAACGCCACTATTGTACCGCCACTATAGACCTATAGTGGCGTTTCTCAAAAACGCCACTATAGGTATGCCCTGTAGTGGCGTTTGTAAACGCCACTATAGACCAATTTTTTTATTTTTGAAAAAAATGCTATAGTGGCGTTTGGCGTTTGCAAACGCCACTATAGGGAAGACCTATAGTGGCGTTTCACAAACGCCACTATAGACTTACAAACGCCACTATAGCAAAAAAACCAGCAAAAAAAAATTTGATTACCAAAAATTAATTTTTGGTAATCAAAAGTTTTTTTTTTTTTTTGCCGTGAATTTTTTTTAATTGAATTAAGATGGTAATTAAATTAAAATTACAATTTTAATTAAATTAAAAGATACAAAACAAAAAACATAAATAAATCAAAATTTAAACATTATAACTAGCCGCCCCCAACAAATTCAAAATGAAACACAAACCCACCTAAAAAAAATTCAAAATCAAACACAACATTCACATCCAAAAATTAAAAAAAAAAAAAAAAAAAAATAGAAACTCCACCCCAACACACTCAGCCACCATAGACCAACCTGCAAAAAAAAAAAATCATCAAATTGATTTTGAATTTCTAGCAACCTGCAAAACTATTATCAAAAAATAAATAGACCAAAAAAATTATAAATTTAAAAAAAAAATTTTGCTTACCTGCAACTATACAACCAATGGCATCAAACACCATCTACAAATTTGAACAAAATCAGTAAGCTGCAACACTATCTGCAAATCCAAAACCCACAAACATTAAGTGAAAGAAGAGTGAAAGAAAAATCAAAGAAGAAAGATGGAGGAGTGGAGATAAGGAAAAAAAAAAACAAAAGGAAATCTGAGACTTGGCGTGGAGAGACAAGGGAGAAAAAGAAAGAAAAAAAAAACAAAAGAGAAAGGAAGCAGAGGCGGAGAGACAAGGGAGAAAAAGAAAGAAAGAAAGGAAAAAAAAAAAAAAAAACAAAAGAGAAAGGAAGCTAAGCAGAGGCGGAGAGACAAGGAGAAAAAGAAAGAAAGAAAGGAAAAAAAAAACAAAAGAGAAAATGAGGCTTGTCCTGGAGATAAGGGAGAGATATGGGAGAGTGGGGGTAGGTGGGGGGTTTTAATTTTTTTTTTAAATATATATATATATATATATAAAGAAAAATGATATATTAACAACATTTTTATAACAAATTTTAAGTGGCAGGTTGTTACTGGTTGTTATTGTTAGGGCAAAAAGATAATCTTAGTGTCAAGTTCAAATTTGAATTAATAACAACTAACCATCTATGATTTGTTGTGAAAATGTTGTGGACGTAGCATCTCTCATATATAAAATATATATATATAAATTTATATATATATAAAGACAAATGATATGTTCACAATATTTTCAAAACATTTTTACAACAAATCTTAAGTGGTAAGTTATTACCAGTTGTTATTATTGGAGCAAAAAAGTAATCTTAGTGTTAAGTTCAAATTTAAACCAATAACAACTAAACACTTATGATATTTTGTAAAAATGTTGTGAACATAACATCTCTTATTTAAATATAAATATATAATAATAAATACATTTAAATATATATATATATATTATATTCAAATATTATGGAATATGCCAAAGAATATTCTTGGCATATTCCATAAACGCTGAACCGTTCAGGTTTTTTTTTTTTTTTGGTGGTGGGCTATAGTGGCGTTTGTACAAGGGTCTATAGTGGCATTTTTCAAACGCCACTATAGGACCTACCCAACCGAAAAAAAAAAAAAAAAAAAAAAAAAAAAAAAAAAAAAACGCCACTATAGGCCCTATCCAACCCAAAAAACCCTATAATGGCGTTTGTCAAACGCCACTATAGGTCCTGGACTTACGAGGCCCTATAGTGGCGTTTGACAAATGCCACTATAGAACCTACCGAACCAAAAAAAAAAGATGTACCTATAGTGGCGTTTTGAAAACGCCACTACAGGCCCTATCCAACTCAAAAAAAACCCTATAGTGGCGTTTGTTAAACGCCACTATAGGTCCTGGACTTACGAGGCCCTATAGTGGCGTTTGACAAATGCCACTATAGGACCTACCGAATCAAAAAAAGAAAAAAAAAAAAAAAGGTACCTATAGTGGCATTTGTCAAACGCCACTATAGGTCCTGGACTTTCCAGGACCTATAGTGGCGTTTGACAAACGCCACTATAGGCCGTTGAAAACGCTGCTATAGACTTTTTTTTAAAAACGCCACTATAGGACTCTCCAAACGCCACTATAGATATGCCTATAGTGGCGTTTGTAAAAAACGCCACTATAGGGTGCCTATAGTGGCGTTTTTTACAAACGCCACTAAAAAAAACGCCACTATAGAACCAGTTTTTTGTAGTGTTATAATTATATAATTAATTCATAAGTACATAGGACAAGGCTTCGTAAATTGTCTGACAAAGCTTGCAGCTGACTAGCAACTCTTTCATTTGGTACTAACTTCCACTAAGATCAACACTTGTGACACTCGACAATAGGCAATCAACAATCAACAAATCATATCCAATTGCACACAGGAGGTTACAACTTCTTAGAGAATGATTCCCAACAATTGCTTCTTGACAGATTGTGACCATATTGCTGCAGTAGTTAAGAGTTTGAGAAGCATTGACAACCTTCCCTTCAAACATGCCCACATTCTTGCATTTCCATATAGCCCAAAGAGTTGCTGCATTAACAAGAATAACAGAAGAAAAAAGATCAGTATCAGTAAAACATCTCTCCTCCCAAATAGAGAGCCAATTACCAATGGAATTTGATTCAATAAATTAAAGGGCTGACGTTGAGATATGATCCAACCTAAAGGGCTCTTGCATTCTAATGAAATCAGGATATAAGGTTGGTACGCATTTTAATAAAACTATGAAACTTCATTCAATACATTTATGGAATACCTGCCATTTGCAGCACAGATGTCAATGCATCGATTATCCATACAAAGCATAATCTTTGGTTGAAATGACATTCTGCTTGGGCATAAAAAAGCCATCAAGCAATTATTTGCATATCCACTGATCATGATGTTCCACAACATGATATATATATATATATATATATATATATATAACCTGCAAGCAGCAAATTCCACAATACGATATTGCTTTCAGACATTTCATTGAACAACTACGTGTCCTTAACATAAACAGTTTTCATATAATTAAAATATATTACAAACTGTAAGAGATATTGATGAGCTAAAAAATTAAAGTGCCAGAGGTTCATGTAACTCCATGTTTTGAAAATTTGAGAACAATTATAAAATCATATTTTTCTAAATCCACACAGGGATACCAATTTGTTCTTTCATTTGGGTTTATTGTAGAAATCAACTTTTCTTTATCAACAATGTAACGAGCACTATTATGTACAAATTCTTATACCAATACGTTTAGGATTTTAATATATATATATATATATATATATATATATATTTATAATCTTTTCCTTTGTAAATGTTGTACCTGGAAGGAGGAAATATCTGTACTTTTTCATCTCTGTTTTACACAATTATTGCTCCTCCTCCTCCTCTAGCTCATAGACCAACTTGCCATCAATCTCAACGTAAGGGATGTGGGCGATCTTGAACCACTCTTGCCCTTTGCCTTTCTTGCAGTGTTGTTTCAGCACAGGACACAATCTAATATGTAGCTTCACAAGCGAGGTAGGCAGGCCCTTCTCTGGGAGGGATGCGAGTTTAGGGCAATTGACAATTGATAGTCGTTGAAGAGAAGAGAGGGTTTGAAAGTCCTTGGAGGATAGGAATACTATATTTTGAAAATTTACAATTCTCAGTTCGATGAGAGAGGTAGGCAACATCATCATTATCTTCCTATCGTCCTTATCAGGAAACGACTGCCAATCTAGAAATTCACCATAAATGCAAAGATATCTGAGAGATATGAGTTTATGGAATCCCCATTCAATTACTTGTTTACGGATATTCACACCTTTCAACCTAAGTGATGTTAAGTTGGAGGGGTAACCATCTTCTGGAAAGGACTTAAGGCTTTGACAATCGCATATGCTTAACTCTTGAAGTGAGGTTAGGTTGTGCATTCCATTCGGCAAGGCCTCCAATTTCTCACAGTCCCTAATCGAAAGCTCTCTTAGGCTGGTGGGGAGCAACCCTCCATCTGGGAAGCAAACAACACTAGGACACCTATTTATATCGATCCTATTGAGATGGCACAATTTGTGTAGACCCTCAGGTAAGGATTTAAGATTTTCACAATTCCAAATTTCAAGCTGTTCAAGAGATGCATTATTAGGTAACTTGTCTGCTATTGACTCTAGCTTTGGACAAAACCATACAATAAGGTTTACAAGGACTGTAGGTAACTGGTTTCTAAATGACAAGCATGTCAACTCTGAGCATCCCCAAATGTCAAGGTGTTTAAGTGTGGCAGGTAGGTCGCATAAGTACTTTAGAGATGGACAATCTCTAATCTCCAAGTGCTCAAGAAGAGATTCACAGTTGTAACTGTTGCTACAATGACTCTCCTCATTCATCAATAAAGAAGAAGGTGAAGAAGAAGAAGCCTCCCCCTTGTCTACCACAAACTGCAAATTCTCACAATCATTTATCTCTAACCTTTTCAAAGTTGGAGGTAGCTGGCCTCTTGATATGAAGATCAAAGAATTACATTCCTCAATAGTTGCATATTCTATACATGTACAATTGGACATTGGCAAGGATTTCAAAGCACCGCAACCTACAATTTTCAGTGTCCTTAACGTAGACGTCAAGCAATTGATGTTGATGAGACTTGGGCACGATATCATATGTAGTGTTACAAGGGACATGAACCTATTTGGCCACAGAGATGTCAACTCCTTGCAATCATTTATCGTCAGATTTTCTACCTTCGCTAACCCATGCATGAACTCCTCCGTCAAGCTTTTCAGATCTGGGATGGAAAGAACCATAGACTTTAGCAAGCATAACTCAACCGTGCTCTTGTCCACCTCTTTGCATCCCACAATTTCAAATTCGTGAAGCTTTGGAAGGCTTGGAATTGAAACAACCAATTGCTCACATTCATGAATAGAAAACTTTACCAAAGATGGGAGATGGCGAGGCAATTTTCCTTGCAATTTGGGGCATCGAGAGATAGAAAGCTCACGCAAGCGAGGGAATTCTTCATACTCATCTTTGCAGGGAATCCAATCTCGCCATTCTTGCATATCATCAAAGCAAAGGGTCTCCAATGATTGAAAAGGCTTCAAGCAATCATCCCCATAAAACTCTGGACCAACAATTTGCACCCGACCCATTCTTAAAATAACAAGGTATTTAAGAGAGGGTAGTTGTCCGACCGCAGGTAAGGACATACATTTCCCACATCTGTCAATCTTTAGCTCTACCATATTAGAAAAGGAAGGATCTCTTAACCACGTTGGGAATTGTGTACCAACATAGCCCTCAATGAAAAGTGTTTTCACCATTATATTAGGTCGAAGCATATTAAGAACATCCATTGCAATTCCTGTGTCTTGTATATCATCTATTGCATGCTCCCATTTCATCACTAATGCATCTAAACCCTTTTTACCATTTAAATTGGCATTTCTTGCGTCCTCAACATCAAGCACATTCTCCAAGCTTGAAATACAAATTCTTCCTCGAAGGAACTCCAAGTTCAATAAATCTCCTATCTTGGATCCAGTATCTTTCCCGACTATAAAATTGGATAGTGTTCGTAGGTTTTTTAATTCTTCTATTCCCATTGGCATCTCTTTGATTGAATCCGCATTTGTAATATCTAGATGTCGAAGATTGACAAGATTCCCAATTTTCATCGGTAACTTTGTGAGGCGAGAACAATCTTTCAATAACAATGTTTGCAAATTGTATAAAGAACTTGTTGATGCTGGTAAACTCCTAATTGAAGTGTTAGAAAGGTTGAGGTATCTTAAGTGTTTCAAATCACTAATTGAATTTGGTATCTCAAAGATTTGATATCTGCCTAAGGATAATACCCTTAAATATCTTAATTGTGGCAATAAACAACTAGGAACGTTGTTTGTTAAATAGCCCCAATTTTTTATTGGTAATGACAAGAAGGTTCGTAGATGCATATCTTTGGGGAAATCTTCAAACTTTTTAATTCCATCATACATAGATTGAATGTAAGAGAAATGGCGTACCTTTGTAAAAATATCAGATTGGTTATTACCACACAATGTATCTTCCAATCTATAGCACAAGCCTCCTGCTGCCCATTGAGCTATATCATTGATAAGATCATGCATGACGAAGAGTGATTCATCACTGTATGATTGTTGAAAAAACGATCTCATAAGTAGATCTTGAAAATACTCACTTCCAATATCTTCCATCGGCTTGTTTCTCTCTGTTTCTTGAACCAAACCTTCTGCCATCCATAACAAGACTAGCTCTTTTTCCTTGAATTTATAATCCTTTGGGAAGAGAGAACAATATGCAAAACACCTTTTTAAATGTGAAGGGAGATATTCGTAGCTTAATTTAAGAATTGAAAGAATACTGCTTTTCTCTTCTGGAATATCCCAAATCTTACTGTTTAACACATTTTTCCACTCATCACAACTGTGTTTAGCGCGTAAAAGGCCTCCCAATACTTTTGCTGCTAAAGGTGAACCCTTACACTTATCTAAAATATCTCTACCAATTTCTTCAAGTTCTGGATGCATAGTAAAATCTGTTGCCCCCAATGCGTGTTGAGTAAATACAAGCCAACAAGCATCATTTGACAAATCTTTCAACTCGTAAGTTGGAGTAGTTCCCATTGTTAATGAAACACCATGATTCCGAGTTGTGACAATAATCTTACTTCCTGGTGCGCCAAATTCAAACGGACTACGTAGTTTAGTCCAATCATTGTAGTCTTCATTCCAAACGTCATCCAGAATGAACAAGAACTTCTTGTCAGATAGTTTCTCCTTCAGTTTGACTTGTAGTAAATTCAAATCATTAACATCGTAAGTCTCGGGAGCAATGATAGATTCTAGTATTACTTTTGTCACCCTTACAATGTCAAAATCATCAGAAACACAAGCCCATGCTTTCAAATCAAAATAACAGCTCACATCCTCGTCGTTGTAGACTAGTTGGGCAAGAGTTGTCTTACCCAATCCCCCCATACCCAGTATGGGAATCACAGAGAGTTGAGCATCACTCAATTCACGGCTTAGCAACAAATCAACAATAGCCTTTTTATCTCTATCTCTGCCATAAATTTGTTTTTCATTCACCAGAGAAGTTGTGGGCACCCATGATCTTGTTGTTCTAATCCTTCCCCCAGTATTTTCTATCAATCCCAGATCATTCATTTCTGTCACAATTTTTTGCAGTCTTGTATTGATATCTTCAATCTTGGACCGCATATTGGCATCGAACACAACAAAACTTGGATTGAAACTTACACAACAAACAGGGAGGAAATTCCGTACCTTACTTGTGCCCGGTTCTGCATGCAACTTACGTCGCAAAGCTTCAGTAGCAAACTCGTCCAAGATGTCATCTGCATCATAAGCCAAGTCTTGGAGTTCATCCAACCAGATCTTCACCAACCTGCTTGTCATCTGCTTTTCTTCTGCGTCGTCCAAAACCGCACGGATTTTCAATAACGATGTCTTCCACTTCTTGAGCTCAGCATGAAGTTGTTCTTGCTGAATGATCTTCAACAAATCAGAGGAGGCTAGCTTCTTAAACAGCACCTCAAAGAAAGCGGATAAAGCAGCCTCTCCGATGATTGACATGATTCGTTCGTGGGAAGGAAGGGACAAGGAAATATGGGAAACGAAAGTAACCAAAGAGACACTCCGCAGAAAATTTAGTGAGGAGTGAAGACTGAAGAGGTTTTAGTTTGTTCTGTGAAAGTTCAATCTGTAAGTGTATTTCTTTATTTTTGTTTCTTTTTTTGCTTTCTGAAAATTTTTAAAAAAAAAATGTAAACAATGAGAAGACAGAAAGGCCCATCCCTCAAATGTTTTCCCAAAAAAAAAAAAAAAAAAACCCTCAAACGTTTCAAATTTCAAGTTAAAGTGTTAAACCAATTTAACCAGTTAAATATTAGTTGTATTCCCTTAAAAATTAATAGCCACACACGTGGTCCTCTTGGTAACACACCTAATAGCTTATGCACACACAAAAAAAAAGCTAAGAGTGAGCTAAGAGTAGTTTGAATATAAATCCTTTGTCTCTCTCAAATAAACATTCTAAATAAAGTAGAGTTAGTGATTTTTCTAAATATTACGGCGTCTAGTAAATTTCTCTGAGTTACTTTCTCATTCTTTAAGAATAATGCAAAATGAGATGTCAAAGAGGTTTTTTTTTATTATTTATTTTTATATCTCACCGTTCAAGGGTTTGTTACTTGTTTTTAGGGATTTTATCAGATTCTTGGTCCTAAATGTTAAAAAAATTCAGAATGTATATACTATTATGATTTTTTTTTTTTTTTTAAATCTAGGGGGGCCACTGCCCACCTTGTCAATGAACAGCTCGGTCCCTATAATGGTGTAGGAAGAAAGACAAAAAATGCAGCACGCCATAGAAATGGAAAATGGAATACGACAAGCTGAACGCAGTATTAGTGGAGTGCTCACAAATAGTACGAACTACGAAGAAAGGTTGAAAATGCAGCACGCCAAGATTGGCTGCTTTATTAGAGCTTTTTTCTCTGAGGAATAGAAAGGTTATTAGCTTTATTGGTGCTAAAATGGCTTAAAAAAATATTTTAGCAATCAAAACACAAAAAAGTATGCCATATCAATGGTGCTAAAACTAAAAGTTTTAGCAATCAAGTTAGACAACAATGTACATTTTAAAAAGTTATTTTATTTATTTTAACATACTATTTTTTAATATACCCTGCATCAATAGTCTTATTTTTACTATCAACCAAACACTATTCTTTTTTTTATCGATTTCTTTTTCACTTTTTCTCTCTTCCTCTATGCCATGAAACCCAACAAAGGAGATAAAATAATATTTTTATGCCTTTTTACTATAATGAATTGCTAGTTGTAGCAAGAAGGCAAAAAAATTTGCCTTTCAGTTCACCAATGTTAGGCACTAAATTGGAGTTTGAGGTGGTAAAATAGATAAAAAGTTTTTTTACCACCACCGATGGTGATGCTTGCATTCACATCAAAAAAATGTCACCCTACAGGAAAGTGTCATTTTTGTAAGACAATTGTGATTAGGATTCTAAGAAAATGCTATTTTGACACATTAAAAAGTTGTTTTATTTATTTTAACATACTACTTTATAATACACCCTACATCATATATTCTTTTTTTTTTTTACCATTTTAGTTTTCTCTTTTATTCTTTCTTTTTTGGTTGTTCTCAAAGGCATTGAAAACGTATTAAGAGAAAAAAAGGTTAAAATAATATAAACTAATTCCAACATCATGAAGAGAGAGAAAGTTGGAATAAAAATATATCCAAATATTTATACAATTTCTCATATTGTTATATTGTTACTGTGGATAAACAAATAATTTTAGTGGTTGGTAAAGATTATAACTTTATCACATAAAATTTGTTATAAAATTATTGCAAAAATGTTATAAACATAGCATTACTCTATATAATAGCTCGATAGCAAGTTTCAAACATCAATTCAAATAATGGATATACAGAACCTTATACAACAAATTTATGTAGGATTACTTATTATAGTGAAAGTTGAATGAGATTCAAATTAAATGTTAATTACACCCTAATTTTATGTTAATTGTCATCTCAAATTACATTTCTTTATGTCAAGTGTATTTAAAATTTAACTACTTTTAGCATCTAAAAGAATTTTCAGCCCATCCTACTTTCAACTCAGTTATAATTAATAAAAATTTTCTTATCAAAATTTATTTTTAATTCAACTATAAATTTCAATGAAAAGTTCTTCATATTCTAAAAAAATTCATTGTTCATTTCTAATATATTTTCATAATAACTCAACTTTTTTTTTTAGAGAGTTTCAATCTATAGCATCCACTCCTGATAATGCTCTTTATCATCAGACCAAGACACCAATCGGATTTTTGGTGTAAGTGGGGATTGAATATTAGATCTCTTATTCAACCATCAGAGACTTTACTAGTTGAGTTAATTGAAATCCACCTCATAATAACTCAACTAATTGTGTTCTTTGGTTCCCTCCAGTTGGCAATATGTACAAAGTTAATTTTGATAAGGCAGTTTTTCGGCCTCAACAAGCAGCAGGTTAATTGTTATTTTTGGAGACTCTGAAGGCAGAACCATTGGCGCTCTATCCCTGTGGATCCTGTTGGGTTTTGTGAAGCCTAGTTTATGTTTGATTTGATTGACGACCTGACCCAACCCAAATAATGTTGCATGGTTTTTTAATGGAAGATTTTTTGAAGCATAGTTCATGGAGTGAAGGCTTCTCGAGGGTCCGAGGGCAACGCCCCCGGGAAAAAAATTTTTGGCCCGTTTTGTAGCTCCTGTGCGCAGGATATAAAAACCATTTTTGGTGATTAGGGTTTTGTCTTGTTGTAGTTTTTGAGAGAGAGCAAAAACACTGTAGCTGCACTCTGTATTTTTCCCTGATAATAGTGAAATCCCTGCAACTCTGTGGACGTAGGCAAATTTCCGAACCACGTAAATATTGTCTTGTGCGTGTGATTGGTTTCTTTGGCGTGTGTTTTCTCTATTTTTGTTTCTCACATGTTGGAAATTTCGGGTTAAATTCCCTACAGATCCCTCTACCACAAACTGTCAAGGAAGTAGAGGTATTAGCCAATTGCTGAGCCATCATTTTTGCAGCAGAAATTGGTATTCCGGAGCTCATTGTTGAAGGGGATGCCAAAATAATCGTTGACATGCTACAGAGTAGTGAAAGGTATTATGCCTAATGTGGTCATGTAATTGAGGATTGCAAAAGCTTGTGTTCTGGGTTTAGAAAGGTTGATTTTTCCCGTGTTAAAAACGCACAGGCAACTCTGTTGCCCATGCTCTTGCTAAGAAGGCTAAGTCAGTCGTTGACTACCAAGCCTGGTTAGAATATGTTCCTGCAGACATCTCTTCTCAATTGATTTGATTGCGCACTATGCAATGTATCCACCTAAAGAGAGCGATTGTGATTCTGGTAACAAACAAAGAGGACCTGTATTGTTTAAATAGCAATATGAGCTACCTAATACATACTTTTAGTCATAGGTACTTAACTAAAAAGAATAGGAGCTAAATTAGCCAAGGTTACTCTTACAATACACATCATAAAATTTTGTTAAACAAAATATAGAATGTTAAACATAGATTTGTTATATCCGTAAACTTTTATTGCAGTGAGCTAAACAAAGTTTATTGTCAAATAAGCACATGGAGAAGTTCCATGACAACTAAGTAAAATTTAAACATTCATTTGATTTTCATTTGTCGAGAAGAGCCTGTTTTTTGAACTTCCATAGGACATGCTACTGAATAAAGCAAGCAGCAACATTTTAATACATCCCTCAAGTAAAAAAAAATAATAATAATAAAAAATTAGAAGCTATAAGTTCCAATCATTACTGTAATCTAAAGCTGTGAAGTAAGCCTAACAAGTCTTCTCATTAAATCACATGCTTAAAAGGAGAAAAATTACAATTTACAAGTTGGTAAAGTTTGGTAAGTAGTGTATGATCCTTAGGACTGAAGGGCAGGAAAATCACATAAGAAAAAGAGAGAGTGTTTTGGCATTGCGAAGTTCTTGCTTCCCAAAGCCTGTTGTAGGAATTACAGGTGCCTGTGGAGAAATTCAATATCAACAGTTAGCAAGGAAGTAGAGGCACTATCCTATTCACCAAGACCAAAAAAAAAAAAAAAACAGAACACGTAGAGTTGTGGCACATACATACCTAAATTGAAATGAAGACAAAAAAATATTTGTAGTCACCAGACTTGCCAAGCGAGTTGAATTGATTTGCCATTTACATTTGCTCACTGGTTCTGAACATCTATAATAACTGGTTAGCCACCTTTAGCTTGAATGATCAATGAAAAAACTTGCCTGAAATTTTACGAACAAAAATTAAGTGACGACTAAGACCTTAGTTTTTTGTTCTATACCGCTATGTGACATTTATGGAAATAAAAGTACCATGGAAAACACTAAATTTAAACGTATTAGATTCCAACACATTTCTAGTAGTTACCTCTAACTTCTTGTTATTTCAAAAGCTGAATAAGGCCAAAGAAAGAGACACTTTACATGAACACAGATGAAAAGTTCATTGGCTCTTCGCCCTTTGAGACCAGAATGCCTTCTTTCCTCAGCTACAAATTTACTGAAGTTTGGGCCACAATGCTGAGCAGACCATAAATTGTGCAGCACAGAGGAACATGGAAATGAAGAGGAAAAAACAGGATTAAACAATTGGCAGATAATATGTGCCTTAAGCATTCTCCTAGTTCCATCTTCAACAGTGAAATTTTATTTTTAAATATCAAATAATAGTAGGGAAGTTTGTTTCCACTGAAACATAATCACTTGAATCATCTCACCATGGTGAAACTAACTTAAATCCAAATGACATGTAAAAATATGAAGCCAAAGTTTTCCATTTCTATATAAATCTCATATCTATCCTATAACTAGAATTTGTTTTGAAAAACTCTGTATATCCAGCAAGATATAAATTTGTTCTTGGGTGTTGTTTTCAATATTATACCTTCTGGCAGTCGCAGGGGATGGATCCTTATCAATAGCTAGGATGCTTCTTTTTTTTCAATATCAGCAACAAAGTCCCTCCTATTAATACACATTAACTAAATGGAACTATTAAATTAGAAAAAAAAATTGATGATTCGGGTAGTATATATGGCTGACTACAAGTTAAGAAGTATTATCAATGTAAATAAAATAAGATAACAAATAACCTGAACAAGTATCAACTTCTCATAGAGGGCATGTGCAAACTGAGAAGAATGCCTTAGATTTACAGCACAAACCTTCCTTCTCATTGTGTCCCTTTTATATTTTCGTTTCAAAATCCTTGAAAGTGAACGTGATCTTTGAGGAAAAGAAAAAAAGAAGAAGAAATCAATCAATTAAAACCTAGCAATTCAATCCAATTGTCTTTATCATTGATAAACTTTAGAATAGCAATAGATCTTCATAGTTAACAATAAGAAATTATCACAACTAAAAATGTTATCACCTGATCTCCGAATTTCACTAATGCGCTTCTCCACAAGATTCCAATAAATCAATGTAAAGCAGGGTAGATAGTCCACTTTACATCCAATGTCAATGGTAAAGTAGCTGAAAATTTGAATTGAAATTGAGTTAGAAAAAAAGTACAAATCAAAAGCTGAAATTTCGTGTTTCACTATCTAGAAATTTTTGAAAGAGAAAAAATATTGATGATGACCTTACTAGATAATAAATTACAGTACTCACCATGGTGGTATTTAGATCTTGAAGCTATGATATCAGATTTTTAAGCACACAGTGTAATGCTAAGTGATTATTTTAATTTTGTTGGCTAAAAATTAAGTCTCAAACCACAATTTTTGGTCAAACTAGTTACAAGTCATTGGCATCACTAATTATATTCTGTAAGCTTGATGGTTTTTTTTTTGGGGGGTGGGGATACCAAGCCAAAAGGCAGGAAAAAAAAAAAAAAAAAAAACACGCCATTAATATATATGATGTTTAACATGAAAGTTACGTTTAAAAAAAACGAAAGACACAAGAATTGGCAAGCTTACGAGCATTAGTGAGAATTTGCCTAGGGACTTGATGAAATCAGAGCTTAGAAAATTGCAAATGCAGCAAAACAGTGCCTTAAAAGCTCGTATCTCCCGGTTTGGTGTTTGCATTCCACAACAACATTTCATGAATTGTCTGACAAAGCTTGCACCTCAGCAGCAACTCTTTCTTTTAATACGAACTGCCATTAACATCAACACTTACCACACTCGACAATTGACAGTCAACAAATCAGATCTAATTGCACAAGGAGGTCTATAGCTTCTTAGAGAATGATTCCAAGTCATTGCTTCCTGAAAGATCGTGAGCATAGGGCTGTAGTAGTTAAGAGCTCGAGAAGCATTGACAACCTTCACTTCAAACGTGGATAGATTCTTGCATTTCCAAATAGCCCAAAGAGATATTGATATACTACCCAAAAATTAATTTATTTTGAAAATTTGAGAACAATTCGGATTCCAGAAGCTAGCCTTTGTTACAGCACTGCAAGAATTTGCTAGGTTAGGGTAAAAAACTTCAAAACCATGTGTTTGAAACTTAGAAGACTCAATTAGACAAAAATAAAGTTAGAAGATTGAAATAAATTTCAACCAAACTTAGAGGTGCCATTTTCGCCCCCCAAAAAAAAAATTTGCTTTGTATATGTTGTACCTGGAAGCAGTAGATATCTATACTTTTTTTTTTTTTTGTTTCTGATTTACACAATTGCTGCTGCTACTCCTCCTCCTCCTCCTCCTCTTCATTGACACAGCTCATAAAATCAGAGATGCAGAGAAGTGAAACACGAGGGATGTCGACGATCTTGAACCACTCTCGCCCTTTTCCTTTCTTGCAGTGTTGTTTCAGCACTGGACAGTCCCTAACACATAGACCTAGAAGTGAGGGAGGCAGACCCTTCTCTGGGAGGGATGCAAGTTTAGGGCAATTGAAGATTGACAAATATTCGAGAACAGAGAGGTTTTGAAAGCCCATGGAGGATAGGTATACTATATTTGGAAAATCCTCAATTCTAAGAGAAATGAGAGAGGAAGGCATCACCATCATCATCTTCCCATCTTCCTCTTCAGGAAATGACTGCCAATCTGGCAATCCACCACCAATCCAGAGATATGTAAGGGAAGTGAATCTATGCAATCCCCACTCTAATATTTTATTACAAATATTCACCCCTGACAACGTAAGTGATGTTAGGTTGGTGGGGAAACCCTCTCCCGGAAAGGATTTGATGCTTTGACATTCTAATATGATTAATTGTGGAAGAGAGGTGAGGTTGGGTAAGGTCTCCAATTTCTCACAAGTTGCTATACAAAGCACACTCAGGCTGGTGGGGAGCAACCCTCCATCCGGGAAGGAAACAACACCAGAACACTTCCATATGTCGATCTTGTTGAGATGACAGAGTTTGTGTATGCCCTCTGGTAAGAATTTAAGCTTTTCACAATACCCGATTTCAAGGTTCTCAAGAGATGCTGGTAACTTGTTTGTAACTGACTCCAGCTTCGGACATCTACTTACACAAACGTGTTTGAGGGCTGTAGGCAACTGGTCTCTTGATGACAAGGATGTTAGCTCTGAGCATCCCATAATCTCAAGGTGTTTAAGTGTGGAAGGTGGGTCACATAAGCATTTTAGAGATGGGCAACCAATAATCTCCAAGTGCTCTAGCAAAGATCCATAGCTATTGTTGTTGTTTCTGTTAAGATTCTCCTGGCTCATCGACAAAGTAAAAGGTGTAGAAGAAGAAGAAGACTCTCCTCCATGTCCACCACAAATTGCAAATTCTTACAAAATTGTATCTTTAGATTTTTCAAAGTTGGAGGTAGCTGGCCTCTTGAAATGAACATCAAAGAATAACAATGTTTAATAGTTGCGTATTCAAGACATGTACAATCGGATATTGGTAAGGATTTTAAAGAGCTACAACTTTCAATTTTCAATGCCTTTACCCTTGACGGCAAGCAGTTGATGTTTAGGAGACTCGGGCACGATACGATATCTAGTGTTTCTAGGGACATGAACCTATCTTGCCATAGAGATCTCAATTTCTTACAATCATTTATCACCAGAGTTTCAACTTGCGCTGACCCAGGCATGAACTCCTCTGTCAAGATTTCCAAATTTGAAATAGAAAGAACCATTGACTTTAGCAAGCATAACTCAATTGTGCTTCTGTTCACCTCTTTGCATCCCACAATTTCAATTTTTTCAAGCATTGGAAGGTTTGGAATTGAAACAACCAACTTCTCACATTCATGAATAGAAAGTGTTTCCAACGATGGTAGATTGCGGGGCAATTTTCCTTGCAGTTTGGGGCATCGAGAAATATAAAGCTCACGTAAGCAAGGGAATTCTTCATACTCAACCCCACAAGGAATCCAATCTTTCCATTCTTGCATATCCTCAAAATGAAGTGTCTCTAAGGATTGAAAAGGCTTCAAGTAACCTTCACCATAAAACTCATGACCAACACTTTGCACCATCGCCATTCTTTCAATGACAAGGTATTTAAGCGAGGGTAGTTGTCCAATAGCAGGTAAGGACATGCATTTTCCACATCTGTCAATTCTTACCTCCACCATATTAGAAAACGAAGGATCACTTAGCCACATTGGGAATCTTACACCAACATAACCCTCAATGAAAAGTGTTTTTACTGTTCTATAAGGTTGTAGCATGTTAAGAACATCTATTGCAATTCCTTCATTTTGTATATCATCTAGTGCATTCCCCCATTTCATCACCAATGCATCTATACTCTTCTTACCATTTAAATTGGCCTTTCTTGCATCCTCAGCATCAAGCACATTCTCTAAGCTTGAAATACAAAGTTTTCCCTGAAGAAACTCTAAGTTCATTAAATCTCCTATCTTGGATCCATTATCTTTCCCCACAACAAAATTAGATAATGTTCGTAGACTCTTTAATTCATCTATTCCCACTGGCATCTCTTTGATTGAATTCACATTTGTAATATCAAGATGTCGAAGATTGACTAGATTCCCAATTTTCTCTGGTAAATTTGTAAAGCTAGAACAACCTTTCAATATCAATGTTTGCAAATTGTACAAAGAACTTGTTGATCTTGGTAAACTTCTAATTGAAGTATTAGAAAGGTTGAGGTATCTTAAGTGTTTCAAATCGCTAATTGAATTTGGTAGCTCAGTGGTTTCATATCCACCTAAAGATAATACCCTTAAATATCTTAATTGTGGCAACAAACAATTAGGAACATAATTTGTTAAGTAGCCACTCTCCTTTATTGGTAGTGGCAAGAAGGTTCGTAGGTGCACATCTTTGGGGAAGTTCTCAAACCTTTTGATTCCATCATACTCAAATCGAATGTAAGAGAAATGTCGTACCTTTGTAGAAATGTTGGATTGCTTATCACCACCCATTGTATCTTCCAATCTATAGCACAAGCCTCTTGCTGCCCATTGAGCTATATCATTAATGAGATCATGCATGACGAAGAGTGATTCATGATTGCTTGATTGTTGAAAAAACGATCTCATATGTAGATCACAAAAATACTCACGAGCAACAACTTCCATTGGCTTGTTTCCTTCTGTTTCTTGAACCAAGCCTTCTGCCATCCATAACAAGATGAGCTCTTTCTCCTCAAATGCATAATCCTTTGGGAATAGTAAACAATATGCAAAACACCTTTTTAAATGTGAAGGAAGATGTTGGTAACTCAATTTAAGAATTGAAAGAATAGTGCTTTTCTCTTCAGGAATTTCCCATATCTTACTATTTAGCACATATTTCCACTCATCACTATTGCGTTTAGTGCGTAGAAGGCCTCCGAGTACTTTTGCAGCAAGAGGTGAACCCTTACACCTATGTAAAATTTCCCTACCAATTTCTTCAAGTTCTGGATGCATAGTAAAATCCGTTGCTCCCAATGCGTGCTGGGAAAATACACGCCAACAAGCATCATTTGACAAAATTTTCAACTCATAAGTTGAAGTAGTTCCCATTGTTGATGAAACACCCTGATTCCGAGTTGTGACAATAATCTTACTTCCCGGAGCTCCAAATTCAAAAGGAATGCGTAGTTTAGTCCAACAATTATAGTCTTCATTCCAAACATCGTCCAAAATGAACAGGAACTTCTTGCCAAATAATTTCTCCTTCAATTGAACTTGTAGTAAATTCAAATCATTATCACTACAAGTCTCAGGAGCGATGATAGATTGTAGGATTACTTTTGTCACCCTTACAATGTCGAAATCATAAGAAACACAAACCCATGCTTTCAAATCAAAATAACGGCTCACATCATCGTCATTGTAGACTAGTTGGACAAGAGTTGTCTTACCCAATCCTCCTATACCAACTATGGGAATCACTGAGAGTTGAGCATCACTTAATTCATGGCTCAGCAACAAGTCGATAAGAGCCTTTTTATCTTCATCCCTGCCGTAAACATGACCTTCAATCACCAAAGAAGTGGTGGGCACCCAGGATCTTGTTGTTCTAGTCCTAGTCCCAGTACTTTCTATCAATCCCAAACCATTCATGTCTGTCACAATGTTTTGCAGTCTTGTGTCGATATCTTCAATCTTGGACCGCATATTGGCATTGAACATTACAGAACTTGGATTGAAACCCACACAACAAGCAGGTATGAACTTTCGTACCTTACTTGTGCGGGGTTCTGCATTCAACTTACGCCGCAAAACTTCAGTAGCAAACTCGTCTAAGATGTCGTCTGCATCATGAGCCAAGTCTTCAAGCTCAACCAGCCAGATCTTCACCAACTTGCTTGTCATCTGCTTCTCTTCTGCGTCATCCAAAACCGCACGAATTTTCAGTAACGTTGTCCTCCACTTCTTGAGGTCAGCATGAAGTTTCTCTTGCTGAAAGATCTTTAACAAATCAGAGGAGGCTAACTTGTCAAACAGCCCCTCAAAGAAAGCGGATAAAGCAGCCTCTCCGATGATTGACATGATGTTCGAGGGAAAGAAGGATATATGGGAAATGAAGTAATTAACCGAAGAGGTACTACTCAGAAAATGGAGTGAAGACTGAAGATCTGGTTTCGTTTGTTTTGTGAAAGTTCAAGAAATCTGTGAGAGTTTTCTTTACTTTTCTTTCTTCTTTTGCTTTCTCAATCGTTGGCCTCGCTGTGTAACACTTTTCTTTACCCTACGCAGTTTCAAAAGCATATAAAGCATCAAGTTACAAAATGGAGAGCGCCAAGCTCAACTGCATATATTAGTGCTTTTACGTTCGTAAGGTAACCTGTCGGTGAAGAGCGCTTTTACAAAATGAAAGTATAGTGCTTTTGTTATATTGAAATCATGTAAGTATTAGTGCTTTTACAAAATGGAGAGCGCCAAGTTCAACTGCTTTATTAATGTTGCTTAATCAGTTAATCTGTCGGTGGGAAGTTTTGAACATCAATTCAAACAACGGATGTACAAAGCCTTCATCTTTATCTTTTCTTTTTTTTGCCGAAAGCATATATCTGTACAAATCAACTTTATATAGCAAAATATAATAAAGTAAAAGCTGAATAAGATTTTTTTTTTTCCTTGTTAGTTTGCAACTTAGCATCAGATTTAAATCATATATTAATTACACTATTTTATGCTAATTTCATCTCAAATTATATTTCAAATGTTTTAATATTTTGTCCCGTGTCTTTAAATTTAAACTTTTAGCTCATCTCAAAGTACTTTCAGCCCATTTAAAATTAATGTAAATTTGCTAATCACAATTTATTATTAATTCTATTATATATAAATTTCAATGAAAATTGTATCATATTCTAAAAATCGATTGTTCATTTCTAATATATTTCATAATATCTCAATTAATTGTATCACAGGAACAAGATTTACTTTAAGAAGTAAAAATTAAGTATATAAATAGGTTAACAATATATATATATATATATATATATATAATAACTAAAATGTGAATCAATTAACAATAAACAATTTGCATACTCTACCCTATGTTATCCTTACAAGATTTCTAAAACAGTTGACAAAAGAAAAAGAAAAAGAATATAAAAAAGAACAATGATAGTCTTAAAATTTGCTTTAAAAAAAAAAGGTGTTAAACTTATGTACAAATGTTTAATATATATTTAATTGTGTGTATTCTTAAATATTTATTTTATTTTATTGAGAGATAGTTTCAACCTATAGCATCAGCTCCTAATGATTGTTTTTTATTATCAGATCAAGACACCAACTAATTTTTTTAATGAAAGAATTTATGCTAATATTATACTTATACATGCTTCTTTGAAGTCGGTTAACAATTAACACATTAATACAAAATTTGAGAATTCTGAGATATGAACTTAAACTTTCATAATCATTTCACTAATAATGAACCATTACACATCAGAACTTCTCATAATACTTTTTGTTAATTTTATAAATTTAAAAACGAACTCTACAACATTCTTAGTATTAAAAAAATTAAGGGATGTTATTCCAACACCAATTTTTTTAGAGATGAGCCCATCCATGTGAGATTGGAGGCACAGAAGTAAGAAAGTGAGAAGTGAAAATAACATTTCCCTCAAATATTTGGGCTAATAATTCATGGAAAGAAAAATGGTAGGATGACATTTTTAGCTTTTGAATAAAGAACAAAATTATATAACCTTCCAAATTTCTCGGACAAAAATGGAGATTGGAGATTAGGCCAAATTTTAGGTATAAAAAGTATATTTCTTCATTTTCTTTTTGAGGGTTTGAACTTCTTGAGTCTATCATCCTTGTAACTTGATTAGATGACATTAACTTGTTGAAGTGATAGACTATGAGTAGTAGACATTCACTTTTACATAGAATTATAACTCTCTTTTTTCTTTTCTTTTTTCTAACTACTCATAGTCAACCACTTATGTAAACTCAGACAAAAGTTGTGTCTCTAGATTTATTTTTCATCAAATTATATTGCTAACCTCATTTAGAGAAAACACTTAATTAATAAATTAATATCAAACTCTGGCACAAAAGCAATTTGTCTACTACAAAATAATTTCTTTTATTAAAAAAAAAAAAAGACAAAAAAAGAAGACCCAAACATATATGACTATATTGCCAAATACCTTCCGCAAAATTTGTCATCTAGACCATACAACTTCTCTTCTAAGAGCACTTGCTGCCTGTGTAAAATGAGTTAAATGTAAAACTTTGGCCAACAAAACCCAAAAAAAAAAAAAAAAAAAAAAAAAAATCACCCATATTCGACCATCTATATTATATATTTCCTTCCATAGTTACACTACCCATGTAAATTTACATAGGTATTGCTCATGTGTGTGTGAGTGATGTGAGTCTTTTTAAAAAGTGGTTATGTGGAATGAAAATAATAAAAAATGAATGAAGAATGAATATTTTATTGAAATAACTTTTAAAATAAATAAGCTGATGTGGGTGATACTTTGAGAGTAGAGGTTTGTGTGGAAAGAGGAGTTATTTGATTGACAATTATGTCATATTTTCAATGTAATGTTGATATATATGTTCTTAATAAAATTACATTTTTTTTATGTATTTAAAGTCTTGTATTTTTTTTATAATATAAGTTATGGATTTTCTTATATTTGCTTCTTTTTTAGGAAATTCAAATCGTATATAGGATGAACAATTTGTATGGATTATGGAGCACTATAAACAAATTCCAACAATATATTACATTATTTACAATATATTTTGCCTTATATAATAATTGAATGTAAAATTTATTATGTTTCCTTGAAAAAAAATTACAAAATTTAAAACATTTTCAAATAACAAATTTAGATAGCTTGATTTAGGAAATTTAATATATTGCATCAATTATACTTTGTTAGAAAATAATAACTTCACTTAATATTAGAAGAGTTTGAAATTAATATTTATAAATCTCATTTACTATTTTCATTTTTTACTTAAAAACAAATTGTCAAATTTTTCCCTCAAGCAACTAGTATTGAGTATTGACTAATAGTTGTGCCAGTGGCCTAATTTCAACACCACATGATTTGCCAAGTGATATCAATCTTGCATCCTAAAGCAACCTGAGCTCTTACCATATTATTGGATAAGGCAAAAATCTTACCATCTTCAAACATCAACAGAGGACAACACAAAAAAACAGAGCCACACCCACCCATCCATCCAATTCCATGGCCACCGTATTCTCACCCTCAGCCCTCTTCTCCTCAACCACTACAGCCCCTACAAAACCACCTCAAACTCCACCTTCAACCAAACCCCACCTCCCTATCCCACCTTCCAATTCCAAATCACCCTTAACTACCACCTTAACAACCACTTTAACTGCCACAGTCCTTGCCACCACAATTTTAACTTCCTCTCCTCCTTCACTAGCTGACACTCCAACCTACCAGCTCTACTATGGCACTGCTGCTAGTGCTGCTAACTATGGTGGCTATGGTGGCAACTCAAGCAAGAAAGACTCAGCTGAATACATCTATGAAGTCCCAGATGGTTGGAAAGAACGCTTAGTTTCAAAGGTTGAGAAGGGTACCAATGGAACTGACAGTGAGTTCTACAACCCAAAGAAAAAGTCAGAGAAAGAGTACCTCACTTTCCTTGCTGGGTTTAGACAGCTAGCTCCTAAGGATGCGGTTTTGAACAACTTGGCATTGTCAGACGTATACTTGCAGGACTTAATAGCAAGTGCCGACAGTGTGACATCTGAGGAGAGGAAGGATGAGAATGGGCAAGTTTATTATGTGTATGAGATTGATGGGGTTGGTGCGCATGGTTTGATTTCTGTGACTTGTGCTAACAATAAGCTTTATGCTCATTTTGTTAATGCTCCTACACCAGAGTGGAATAAGGACAAAGACATGTTGAGGCATGTTCATGAGTCTTTCAAGACTGTTGGGTCGTTTTAGGTTACTTTGTGGGCTTGTTAATAAAGGGGAGAGAAAGGTTTTGGGTGTTGTGTATGTACTTGATACTAATTCAAATTATAAAGATTTTTCTTTTAAACTTTCATTTTGCTTGCATTTGCAGTTGAGTTTGGTTCAAAATGTATGTTCAATTAGAAGTTAGAACTTCACCGTGAATTTTACTCAAGGCCTTCAATTAAGACATGAAAAATGTCCAACATTAATTGAATTGAGGCTGTCAAGGTGTCTGGTAACCTATGATGTATACATTTTATATAAGGTCCAGGGTTGAGCCATATAATTGAAGATGGTACCTTTAAATGCATTTTATTCCTTTTAAGATTTGGTGTTTGATAACTGTGGTTGAAATATTGTTTGTGCATCTGTTTGGAATTGATCAATTCATCCACTGCTTAGTTGTTTAGGGTCCAAAATCTGGAAATTTCAATCCTAATGGCATAATTTTTAGTTAGGATAGAGTCCCATTTAATTGAGTCATTGTAGCACTGAAATATGGACCTATAGTGATTTTGGGTTATGGAAGAATGATCGACTTTGCACGTATGCTGAAAGTGAATACCATTTTTCTTAAGACTTACTGTGATATTCAATTTTTGAATAAGGAATGGTAGAATACTTGGAAAGTATGAAAGTGATAAACTGAATTGAGAAAAAGAAATCTTGCTGCTTGAGAAGGATCTCAAGGGTTCACCCTCTCAAGACCTGCTGTCCATGATTTTCAGCAATTTCACGTTGCTTTGTCCTCTTTTTTAGCTTCAACATTTGGTATGGTTTGCCAAGACCTTGTAACTCAACTAGCACATCCATATGTTTTCAATAGTAATAGGGCAAATCCCCTTTCCCCCAATTATCAAAAAAAGGAAAAGGGGGAAGGGGGGGGGGGGGGGGGGGGGGGAGCAGTTTGGCTGCTTCAAATGCATGGGAGATAGGGTGTGCAAACCATGGTGCAGCAAAGATAGGAGAAGAAGTGTTGGTAAACAAGCTTGATTTGACAAGTATGCATGATTGCTCAGTAGCTGCAGGGTAGCAAGTGAATCTTGCAAATGCAGTAATGAATATCAAGGCTCTTCAGTTTTCAACTTGCTTGACAGTCACCATTTGGCCAAAATCTTGAGAGTTCTTCATATGTGGCTGCTACATTTTCTCTTAGCCATGCTTGAACTGCCAATGGAAACCTTAATGCCATTGATTTCGGTGTAATATGATATAACTTAGGAAGCCTGATTTATTGACATATTGAGATGAAATGGTTTTATTGAACAAGCTTTCATCTCTGATTGAAAACAAAAATTTGTACAACTTCAAGTTTTGAGTATCAACCCAAATGATTCTACTAAGATATTTATCTAGTTTATTGAAATGAAGTTTAGTTCCATCATCAGATGAAAAGAGAGTCTAATCTTTATATGTACTCTAATATGTCATCCTAATTTGGAAAATTTATGAGAGGCTCTCACAAATTGCTTAGCTGCATTGCACATCCACTGGCCAAATTATACCAAGCAGAGTAGCGAGCAATATATGAACTATGAAGTGCCAAGATATGTCTATGAACAATCTACTTGAAGTAGCTTCTAGTGTCGATACTTTTTTTTTTTTTTTTAAGTAGCTTCTAGTGTCAATACATACTTTCTTGCTCATAATTAAAGAAAATTGTATTCATATATTTGGGAGATCCCAATTGGGATCCATCATTACAAAACAGAGAAAGTAGATTCTAACATTCTAGTCAAACTGACCTGCTTTCCAGTATCCCCAACAAAACCAAAAAACATTCTGGATTCAAGACTCTTCAGCCTTATCAACTATACAACTAATTTTAACAGTTGCCACTTCTATTTTCGAAAGCATCAAAGGCTGATTACAATCTGGATCAGATGCATAACACATATCATGGTACTAGTAAGAATTGTCAACACTTCTTGTTCTAATCTTTCACCTTGAGCCAAATGTGGCTAATAAAAAGTGAACCCATCATCATAGGAAACATGCCACCCTCGTCGACAAGGTGGGGCATTTTCACCATACTCAGCACAACAGCTCCATCTCTTTTTCCAATTCGCACTTCCAGTGTTTGGTCTATTATTCTTTTCATTCCATTTGTAAACAATTACTCCAGAGCGGTCACTCCACTCTCCATCAATTCCTTGGTGTGGTGGAGCCAATGCAAACAATCCCTTCTCTCCTACAAACATTACAAGCTTAGATAAATATAAAAAATAATAATAATAATAATAATAATAATAATAATAAAAACACAATGGTTTTACATATGTTATAGAAACCCTATATCAAATGACAGCAGCTTTAAAAATAAATATAAAAAGAATTAATTAAATGCATAAAAGGTTTGAAAAGTTGTGATCACAAAATGAATTTCTATGTGAACTGTGACATATGAAAACATTAGGGAAAAAAGGTGTGTATTTACAAATGGTGACAAATTGATGATTTTAAATTGTGTTCCTTATGGACATTTTGGCAAGAGAACTTTAAATAAGTTTTTTTTGTAGTTACAATTTCTCTTAGGTATTTTTCTGTGCTTTCTGAATTCCATTCTCATATGAACAAGATAAAGTTTGCCCTCCCTCTGCAACATCTATCTTGAAGCCTTTTTGTTAGAGATAGAAGCTCTTATTTAGATTTAGAAAGAAACATTGGTCTTGGAATTTAGGTCTCATGGGTGGAATGAGTGGAGGGTGAGTGCAGCATAGTGGACCAGAGGAGGTTAGGGTTGTGTGTGTGTGTGTTTAACTCTTGTGGATGTAGGCACACAGCAGAACTTTTAACAAATTACCAATAGTCCCAAATGTTTAAGCCATAAGAAAATCGTGAATTTAATCATCTAACCATAATTCCAACACTTCTCACGTGTTATCCCAAACTCTCCCTTAATAAGTGAGGTCCAGCTCATGAGATTGGCAGCACATGAGATTGGCAGAGACATGGTTCAAACTTGGTATCACCTTCTCTGACATCTCGACAAATTGCCAATTGTCCCAAAAACCTATGCTACTTGAAAATGGTGAATTTAATCATTTAACCACATTTCTAACACCATTTATATTCTTTATGTTGATTTCTTTCCCTTTTTCTCTTTACTTTTCACTAAACTGCATAGATCAACAATCATCAACACTTTTACATTTTCCTAGTAACCAAATTCCAATTGGGTGTAACATTTTCTTTTCTTTCACAGAGGGTAATTTCAAGCTTGATTAGCTCAATTTAAAGCTTATACTCTGTCTATAAAAAGGAGACCTTGAAAAACAGTGTCATCAACTATGAAGATATGCATTTTATAAAAGCTAGTTCACCACCATGTGCATAAGCACATGATTAAACATTATACCAGAGGTCCAGAACAATGAATATTATAATTTAGAAGGAATATTGCACAATCATACATAAACAAAACATAAATAAGCTAATGTTTAATTGAGCATGTGATATAGTTAAAGACAGTAGCGCATCTGATACATACCAGTGGTGTGGCCATGGAAGGAGCAAGCAGTTGGGGAATTATCTTTGTCCAAGTAAAGGGTGTTGCACCTTAAGCACCTTTTCTTTGTCTGTACTTGTTTTGTACTTGGTTCTGTCTGGTTGATGTTCAAGCAAGACCTGACCTTTCTCCCACTTATTATTAATGGCTTGTAATGGCTGAGGAGCCATTGAGAAAGATTGTTAGCAAAAGCCATGCCAGTGACTCGTGTACCAATTTTGACAAAGGAAAGTGGAATGGGCAACATGGATGAGGTGGGGTTGTGGGAAATATATTAAAAGTTTTGGAGCAACTAAGAAAGCCCATGAATTTTGGGCTTTGTTATAAAGTGGGGTTAGAATTTTTGGGGCCAATTATTTTTTCCAGGCTTCGTGTTTATGGATAGAGCATTAGAAATATTACACATACTTTGGTCATGATACTTTCTCATCTATATTTGTATTATTTCATATCATATAATGTACTATATAATATATACTAAGTTGGGCTTAAAAGACATGTATGTGCCAAATGATTGAGCCAAATTGAAGAATTTTTATAACTAAGAATAATAATTTTTTTTTCCTTTATCAACTTTTTTTCTACTAGTTTTTTGAAATAAATACAAAAACAAATTATTATTATCAATTTTTATACTTTTTTTCTTCACATTTTTCTTCTATCAATACAAAAAACAACATATTTTCAATGAGATGTGGCAGTTTGTTTTTAAGCACAAGGCTTCTTCTTTCTTTATCAATTTTTTTTTCTCTTTACCATTATCACTAATTCTCCTTCTCTTATAACAATTTTGTTATTGTATATTTTTTGATTTTATGATTTGACATAAAAATTTTATTAGTTTAGATTAAAGCAACGGTTCTTCTCCAAAAAAAAATTTTAAAGCAACGGCAGTTTTTTTTGTTTTGGTGATAATCCACATAAGAAAATAAAACTTCAATAGTTAGCAAACCAAATTAACCTTTACCTTTTCCCTTAAAAAAAAAAAAAAAAAAAAAAACCCTATACCTTAAAACTAATTCTCATTGGGTAAGACTTCGAAAGTCTAGTATTTAGATAATCACGTATGTTTGAAAAATGAGTTGAACTAAAACTCTACTTGAACTCTACTGTGCTCTATAATTTAAGGATGGTAAAATCAATCAAAGTAAAATTAAAAAAAAAAAAAAAAAAAAGATCTACAGAAGAAAGGATTTGGCTTTTTCAATGAGAAGAATTTATTTATGTGAGAAGAGTTTTTCTTCTTTCTTATTGCCTTTGATTCTTCTTCAATTTTTCTATCAATGTAGTTCAACTAATTTAAATGTCAATTCTTTATTTTATGACATTAACCCTGGATTTAATTCTAAGCATTACTTTTTTAATGGAAAAAAAAATTAAAATCAATTCCTTAGGCGTTATGTCTTAGGTTTCTTAATTAAATTTAACTATGTGACTGAATTAGTCAAAGCAACAAAAAAAATTTGCCTATTCAAAGAATTACTAATTCAACCGTACAATTCATTGGTCGATGCAATTACATAGTCAAATTTGATTTAAAAATCTAAGGTATAACATCTAAAGAACAGTGTCTTAACTACAAACAATACTAGATCCACCTTTAATAAATTTATTATATTAAGATTGAAGGATTTTGAGGTGGTTTAATTTCAACCAGTACGCCCACAAAAACCCAAAAAAACACAAAATGGATTCTAGTCTCTTCAGCCTTATCAACTATACAACTAATTTTAACAGTTGCCACTTCTCTTTTCTAAAGCATCAAAGGCTGATTACAATCTGGATCAGATGCATAACAAATATCATGGTATTAGGAAGCAATTATCAACACTTCTTTTTTCTAATCTTTCACCTTGAGCCAAATGTGACTAATATAGAGTGAACCCATCATCATAGGAAACATGCCACCCTCGTTGACATGGTGGGGCATTTTCACCATACCCAGCAGTCAGCACAATTGGCACTTCCAGTGTTTTAGTCTATTATTCTTTTCATTCCATTTGTAAACAATTACTCCAGACCGGTCACACTCTCCACTCTCCATCAATTCTTTGGTGTGGTGGAGACAATGCAAACAATCCCTTCTCTCCTAAATATATATATATTACAAGAGCTTTAGATCAATATGAAAAGCACAATGGGTTTAAGGACCGAATGGACCGAACTAGACCGATGTGAATGGAAATAGACCGAATGGACCGAAATATACCAAGAGGACCGAATTTCAAAAAGTGGATCGATTTAAACCGAAATGGACCAATTGAAGGAATTGGAACGAAATGGACTGAGTTGGACTAAATGGACATAAGTACACTAAATTTGACCGAAGTAGACTAATTGGACTGAATGGGACTGAAGTGACCAAATGGACTGAATTGGACTTAAATGGACCAATTGGACCGAATCGGACATATTTGGACTGAAATGGACTAAATGAACAAAGTGGACCGAAGTGGACTAATTGGATTGAATAGGACTGAAGAGGACCGAAATAGACCAAATAGTCTGAAGTGGACTAAATTGGACCGAAGTGACCACATATACTAAATTGGACCGAACTAGACCTGAATAGACCAATTGGACCGAATGGACGAAGTGGACCAATTGGATTGAATTGGACTGATGTGACCAAATAGACGAATTGGACTGAACTGGACCTAAGTGGATAGAAGTGGACCAAATGGATTGAATTGGACTGAACTGGACCCAATTGGAACGAAGTAGACCGAACTAAACCAAATTGTGAACTACTCCAAACATAAAAGGGAAAAAAAATGTTTTTCTCCTAAAATAAAAATATGGAAAATGAAGCTATATAAGGGTACTAAAATAATATAATCTTATGAGATTCTGATACTATATTCGTTGGCACTTGCCAAGTTAACCAATGCTCCTCATCTCCCAAAATAAAGAGAGAAATTTTAAGCAATGTATAAGCAAATAAGTCAACGAAGCCACATTATATAAGTCACATTGTATTTGCATCCTAAACCCTACACTCCAAAACAAAAACCAAACCAACAAATTGGTAGTAGTAGTATACCAAGATGAAACAAATAGTTCCTTCCTTTTGTTCCCCATCCTTGTTCATTTCTCTTTTACTAGCAATAATCCTATGCATTAGCCCTACACAATCAATAGGGCAAGATGTGCTCAATGATATATGCTCCAAGACTGATGACCCTTCTTTCTGCTTACAAACCTTAAAATCCGATCCCCAAACCGCCACGACCAACCTCCTTGGCCTTGCAAGAATATCAATCAAGTTGGCCAAAACCACTGTCAGTGACACTCACACATTTGTTAAGTCACAACTTGCTCAGACAACTGACCCTAAACTCAAAGAGCAGTACTCACAATGCAATGACTCCTATGATGATGCCACTGGTAATGTTGACCATGCAAATGAAAGGTTGGGGGCTGGTGACTATGGTGGAGTAAGCGCAGCAGCATCAGCTTGCATGGATGATGTTTCTGACTGTGAAGATGCAATCACTGGTGCAGCTTCCTCTCTCCCACAACAAAATAAGAAATCTAAAGAAGTTTGTCTCGTGACATTGGTTATTGCTAATCGTCTATTGGGAAAAAATTAGTGCTAATTCTTGTACACCTTTTGATGCCTAAAAATTTTAGGCCTCATTTTGAGAAATTTACAGCTTTTACTTTATGCTGTACTTTTTTTCTCCCTCCTAATAAATCCTCTCGAGTTTTTTTTTTTTGAAAAAGAAACTAATGGATTTTATTAATGTAATTCAACTACATCCAATTGTAAAATCGAAACACTATGTGATGGAACCTCTTCCATCCATACTTGAAAATCTGGTATGCATAACACATTTTTAGCCAAACTATGAGCAACTCTATTGCCGTTTCTCTTAATGTGAGAATACAACAATTTTACAAAATTGTTTGAAAACATTTTCACATCTTCAATCAGTAAACCCGTTGGTGATAAGCACGCTCCTCTGACTTCAAAGCTTGAATCAGTCCAAGAGAGTCACTTTCAAGGATAGCTCTACAAAATCCCAACTCAAACGCAAAAGACAATGCCTTGAGAGTTGCCAGCGCCTCAATCACTTTGGCCTTGTATGCTTGAGGGATTTTTTGTGAGCAAGAAACAGCTCCATTACTATCCCGTATCACCACTCCAAAACTGGACATATTTGATGCACTAAATACAGCACCATCAAAATTTATTTTCACCAACTCAACTTGCGGGCATCTCCACCTCGTCCCTCCAGTCCCACTGTTTATTACCTGGACATTCGGAACTGCATTTGGAGCTTGCAAATTCGCTCGGTACTGTGCCAACATTTTCTTTTCCTATTCTGCCACTTGATGAAATGAAGCAACTTGTAAGTTTAGTTGGGTTTTATTTCTTTGATTCCACACCATCCAAGCCGAGTATGCACGTGTTGGTTGACTGACCTTTGAATGGACACAAATCGGGCTTGGCATTGATGGTGAGGCGGAATTAAGTGGACCAGGATCCGTTTTTCTTTGCGGCTCATTAATTGCATTAACCCACTGAAAAGGGTTTCTTCGAAATACGGCAACACCCTCTGAAAACAGAGATTTGCTTTCACTTTCTGTCTGTTGGCCAGCTGTATTGGGTAATAACTCACTTCGTGATCCTTGCAAAGAATCTGGCGTTACCTGCACCTCATTAATATCCCTTGATTGCGCTTTTATTGGACCTTCTTTCAGCGGCGGCTCCCTGAGCCTTGATCCGTTTAGGCAGCTCCGGTACCCATGTCCAAGATAGGAGCTCTCCAACGAACTCGGATCGGTGTGGACTCTGGTAGAAAAGGTTGCTGCACCGCCTGGAATTCCGTTAGGGGTTCTTTGGCCATGTTTGCAAGCTGATTTGGACTGCAACAAGGATGGTTAGTTCTGACCCGATTCTGGTGTTCCATATTGTCCAAACCGTGGGCGTAATTTCAACAGAAAAGGGCAGAGAAATACTATCTGCCATGGATGCAATCCACATTAAATTCCTCCAAACTCCCCTTATCACTACCAGACCTTATCACCTCGGACTCTTTAATGCTGTGTTTCATGCTCTCCAAATTTGGCACCAATAATTCGTATCATTGTTGTGTTTCAACGCTTGCGTATTGGACTGATTAGCTGTATCTTCACCATGAGCAACGTTTGTAACGTATGCAGTATTGTCTTCCCCACCAAAATCGATTTCCATATTCGGAATGACCCCTGTTTTAGATTCACTGTCGCCGCCGTCCTCCGCCTCCTTAAGGTGGCAAAAAATAACAACATCGTACATAGTGTGAAGGGCCAAGGGAAAGAAGGGGAGAAGAGAAAAAATCCCAAGTGTAAGACTTATCAGAAACTGTTTCCCCATCCCCCACAAAGGAAAGATCATTAACTCTATGGATAACAGTGTTACCCTAAGAGAAAAGGAGAAAAAAAGAGAAGCAGAAAACCTAACGCACTCTTAAGACAGAAACAACGAAACAAACTCTCCTTCAGAAAGAAGGGACAAACACTTCTACTATCCAATGGAAGACCCGGCTTCCAGAGAGACAGAGAGACCTCACTAAGTTCATTATTGAATTTTCCTGTCCACTCTGTTTTGCAGAGACTACAAATCCTCTCGAGTTCAAATCAATGGAATCCGTTTAAGGTTTATGTTATATTATAAATTCTAAATAAGATGTTGTTATGATTTATGTATATTGTTACATATAGGAATAAAATTTTCCTAATGAAATATACTTCTCCATTTTTATTTATTTTTGCCTACATCTTTTCTGAGATTCCATCTTCAGAGACTTCTTGGAAGTTGTATGCGGAAATGCGTAATTGTTCTGACTTTCTAATAAGAAGGAATTTTTTTTTCTAGTAATAAGATTGGAGTTAATTCAGTTGTATATAAGCCAAAAAAAAAATGATGGATTCAATTTTTAATTAGACACTATTTATTCTATGGACAAAGTTTAGGAACAATGAAATTGACCATTTCAACAAAAACATTATTATTTTTTCAAAGAATCACTAAAATCAGTTATACAATTCAATTAATCAATTCAATCACATTCTTTTCAAAAACAATTAATAATAATAATGCAATAACATGATTGAATTTAATTGAAAACATCGTAACATGAGGGGAGTTTGCAGTGCGGTGCGATTTGGGGTTATTTTTAGCACCGCACTTTGCGATGCAGTTTAGCCAAAACCATAATTACACCACACCTCATTTTTATGGTCATATGTGCGGTGCGGTTTAGGTTTAGAGTTTAGCCAAAACCATAACACCGCACCTAATTTTAGTGGCGGTTTAAAATTTAGCCAAAATCATAACCGCACTGCATTTCATTTTAGTGGTCACATGTGTGGTGCAATGTATAAGATGTGGTTTGAACGATTTGAAACCAATATATTTTTCAAAATTTGGGCTTTTCCTGCCCAGCCCAAAACTAAATTTTCCCTTTGTTTTGGGTTGGCTTTCCTAATCAACAATTGTTAGGGTTATTAAACTTTTTTTTTTTTTTGAAAACTAGGTTTATTAAACTATTAATAATATATTTAATATTAAAAAATAAATATATTAATATATAGAGAGTGTGCAATGCAGTACGGTTTGTGCAATTTTCTTATTATAAAACTGCAAACTACATTATACCATACGGTGCAGTGCATTATTACCTGCAGTGCAGTGCAATTATGTCATTTTACAAGCGATTTTGGTGCAGCTTTTGTGGTTTGTGTGGTTTGGTGAACACCCCTTCTATAGAGTTAGGTCACTTTTTTTTTTTTTTTAAATAAGATCACTTATTAAGTCTTCTATATTTTGCATCAAGAAGTTTCACCCTTTCTTCCTATCATTCTCCCTTTTTATTTTTCCATGAGGAGAGGACACCCAAAGAAAAACAAAAGGAAGTTTCAATCAATTTTATGCAAACCTTGACCCTTGAGGATTGGAAAACATGAGAAATTATTAGGTCCACCAGAGGATTGCTGATGATGTCCTCCCAACCAATGAGATAATGTCATTTATGCAAATATGTGAGTAAACTTCCTAATCAGCACAAGGAATAAAAAATAAAAATTACTAGATGATGTTACATTTACATAAATAAAAGCATTTTATTAGTTGAGAAGTCAAGGAGGACCATGTCAGCGGTCCTCTTGATAAACCTAATAATTTCTCGAAAAACACGTCATGACCTTGTGGATTTCGCTAAATCAGAGGCTAGTCAATTATCCAAGTGCATATCAACTATATATAGTAAATGAGGCCAAATGAAAGGGCTAACCCATGAAGATTCGACTCCATTACACATAAGGATTAATCTTCGTTGAAAATTTAATTTGGTTTGGCAACCCATAACTCTTTTGTTTTGTGTGTGTGTGTGTGTGTGTGTGTGTGTGTTTTTTTTAAATAATCTTGAAAATATAGAAGAAATATTAGGAGTTGCATCACTTTTATGAATTTGGGATTTTGTTGTTAATTACAAGTTGGTATTTTTGGCATTAGAGGAGGAGGAGGAGGAGAATTTAGGACTATGATACCCACATATATTGGGATAATTGACATAAAGAAAAAAAAAAGATTTATTGGAATAATCAATTAAATTTGTTTTCATACATATGCACGAATGGTTGAAATTATAATAATTGAAATAAATGGCCAATGGCATTAAGGTATTATACCCCGAAAAATGAGGGAGATAATAAAATTGTATTAGTAAAATTGATCAATTTACTAATACAATTGTATTAGTAAAACTATTTTTAAATTGTATTAATATAGAGTGAAGAGAGAAAGAGAAGAAGGAGTTAAAAAGCAAAAGTCTGGCATTAGAAAGTTGAAGGTTGCCGTGTGAGATTATAACCGTGGAACACAAAGGGTTGTCGTTTAAAATTATAACAATGGGACACAAAGGATTACGGTCTAAAATTGTAACCGTGTAAGAGACAGAGTTGGAAATTATTTGCTTTTTATTAGTATTTCTAAATTTAGGAAAACTATTTTTTTAAAGTATGACAAATTCAAGAAAAAAAAAATAGTTATGACATGACTGCTGATGCCGGTCAACTTAAACGGAGCAACATTAAATATTACACTTCAGCTTTTAGTAATATATAAATATAGATAAGTATCTCAATACATCCTATTCCATACCCTCCCAAGTAATCAAACCCCAATTCGTTGGTAGAAGAACAACTTTAGACATGAAACAAATAGTTCCTTCCTTTTGTTCCTCCTCCTCCTTGTTGATTTCTCTTCTACTAGCCATATTCCTATGCATTAGCCCCACACGATCAAGGCTTAGTGTGAAGATAGGCAGTAATGTGCTCTCTCAAATATGTGCCCAGACAGAAGACCATAATTCTTGTTTGAAAGCTTTACAACCCGACCCCCGCACAGCCTCCACTGACCTCTATGGCCTTGCTCAAGTCTCAATCAACTTGGCCAATGCCACTGCCACTGAAACTAAAACGAAGATTAAGTCACAACTTGGTCAGACCACTGACCCTAATCTCTATGACCAGTACTTAAAGTGCCTAGACTCTTATGTCAATGCCGTCAGTGAAATAAACTATGCAAATGATAGGTGGAGCATCAAGGACTTCCTTGCCCTCGAAGCTGCATCATCTGATTGCCTGATTTATATTAATACCTGCAAAGATGTAGCAATTCCGGCCTCGCCCTTTCTTCCACAACAAAATGATAAATCGCATCTGCTTTGTAATATAATGTCGACTATAGCGAAAAGGTTAGCTGCAGGGAACAATTAGTTTTCTTTTAGATTTTGTTTTTGATAGATGGATAGTCTGAGAAGGGGAGGTGAGGGTTCAAAGTTCGATTCATAAAAATTAAAAGGCACCATAAATAATGAATGCCTTTCCGATTAGGCCATTACTGAAACTCTTCTTGTACACCTCTTTCACGACCAATAAGAAAAATTATTGAATACTTCATGAGTACTACATATGTGTACTTCTCCCTTTCACGTGAAGTGTGAGTTCCATCATAAATTTAATTAGTGAGATTCACAGTTATGAGAGAGGAGGAGAGTACGCATTTATGATACTCTGAAAGTACCTAGTAATTACCACTACATAAAAGTTAAATTTGAGGAGTTTTTTATTTTATTTTTCACGTACATCTTTTTTGTGATTGTATCATCAATTGCTGCTGGGATTATACAAAAAGACCCATAATTTTTATTTTGAATCAAATTGTGTTCTAAGTTTATAATTTTGTCAACTAATCAAAATGATGAATTCAATTTCTAGACACTATATTTATTCTCTGGACAAAGTTTAGGTAGAATTCCTCAACTGCTAATGAAATTAACCAATTCAACAAAAATATTATTATCTTTTCAAAGAATCACTAAACTCAATTAGAAGAGGACACCCAAAGAAAAACAGAAGGAAGTGTCGAGCAATTTTAAGCAAATCTTGTCGCTTGTGGATTGGAAAACACGTCATGATGCCTTGTGGATTTCACTAAATTTCAAAGGCTAGTTAACTTTCCAAATGCATTTCGACTATATACAGTAAATGAGGCCAAATTGAAGGGCTAGCCCGTGAAGATTCGACTCCATTACACATTAGGATTATTTTATATTTAAGTTGCTTCGTTGAAAGATTAATTTGGTTTGGCAACCCATGACTCTTTTGTTTTGTGTGTTTTTTTTTAAAAAAATAATTTAAAAATATAGAAGAAATATTAGGAGGTGCATCACTTTTATGAATTTGCGATGTTGTAGACTTGTAATTAATTACGAGTTGGTATTTTTGGCATTAGAGAAGAAGAAGAAGAAGAAGAAGAAGAAGAAGAAGAATGCAGTTTTTATTTGGTCAGCTTATGGTTGAAGTTGTTCACTTAATTTCTATATTAACATTAGTGGTGAATCATGGATTGATTGATATGAATCAATTATGAGATTTGAAATATTGATTGATTTAATAATTCAAATTCAAAATATGTATTAATTGACTGTTGATTTTGTATATACTGTCCTTTGACTTTATTTTTAGTTTCTCCACAAAAAATAAAAAAAATTGACCTTTAGTTTTATTATTGTGGAGTCTTTGTGCGTCTAAACTGCATTAATATCTTCTTAGATTATTTTATGGTATCTCGAATACTTTTAGAACTATGATACCCACATATTGGGATAATTGATGTAAAGAAAAAAGATTTATTGGAATACTCAATTTAATTTTTTTTTTTCATAAATATGCACGAATGCTTGAAATTATAACTATTGAAATAAATGGCCAATAGCATTAAGGTATCATACCCCGAAAAATGAGGGAGATAATAAATTATCCTAATTATTTGGCATCTTTGATTCTTCTATATTTTATTTTATACTCTTTTAAATAAAACTGTCCTAATTTGTTGGCATCTTTGATTCTTATCTATTTTTATGCTGTACTCCTTATTAAAGGAGATAATAAAATTATCCTAATTTTTTGGCATCTTTGATTCTTTTATATTTTTATTTTATGCTCTTCCAATTAAAATTAAATAAAGAGGTCAATCAAAATTTGGGCCCTTGACAATTACGGGGCTGCGACTGAGCAAACTGGGCCAGGCCGTGATTGTGTGTAAGACAATATTCAGGCCGTGATTGTGTGTAAGACAATATTGTTTCATTATAGATGGCTATTGATTTTAACTGTTGAACCCAATTATAAAGTCGCTTCATTTTGGATCGGCTATTCTCGTTGCATTTGGCATTATTATCTAACAATTCCTTCGGAATTAGGATAAGACAGTGATTGACCCTAAAATAAAAATCAAGGTCAACTTGTAAATATCATCGTTAGCTTTTGATGAAAAAAAAAAAAAAGAAAGAGAAAAAAAAGGTTAACTTGTCAATGCAATCTAAGTTAGTAAAAATTATATGTATTATGACATTATCAAAAGTTTTGTAATTTAATATTATTATTTGGGTTACAATTTTCTCAATGGAGTTCCCTTTAGGGACACTTGGGTGGTGGGCTCCGCAGACACTAAGGATGTGTCGCGAACCCCAATGGCCACATATTAGTCCATAAAGTTTGGAGGTGTCTCGTTGACAAAGAGTGAAATAATCAGGTCAAAAGTTGAGAGTTTACAACATTTAAATCAATAGATAAGTATTTAACTTATTTTACTATTTAACTTATTTTTGCTATTATTCATGGGTTCTATTGTACTTTTTGATATTATTTTTGAGTATCACTATACAATTTTAGTTAACTTTTTACCTTTATCTACAGTACTTTCAGTAAAAAGTTTTCAATTTCAGCAAAATAAGTAAATTTCAAACAGACTCTAAGTTTTGAAAGATTCAAAAGTCACATCCCACCAAAATCTAAGCATTGCGAGTGGCGTGCTTGTACCTATTCACCATCAATGAAACAAAACCTGCAACGTCAACATGTGGAGATTGAGCATTTAAGCAAATTGTTTTTTTTTTTTTTTTAAGAATAGTAAGTATTTTTAACACACACACGAGAAGAGGGCAGAATGTCTTAAAAGTAATAAAATGTATTATTTTTTAAATTATAAAGTACAAGTATCTTGAACGGGGAGTGGAATAATCTTGCTAAAGGCTTAAGCATCATTTTCCTATATAAGAAAAAGAAAAGTGCTAACGCTCCGTTTGTTTCGATGGAAAACTTTGTGTTAAGATAGTTTTCCTTATTTTCTAGTGTTTGGTAGCATAAAAAAATATGAGTCAAAGAAAAACTATCTTTGGTCAATAAAAAAAGTATGGCTTATTTTTAGAGATTGTTTTCCATAAATTTTTTTTGGAAAACAACTCTATCTCACAGCAAGATAAATAAGGGAAGTTAAGAGGTTGTTTTTCAACTCATTTAAAGTTGCTACCAAACATTGAAAAATGAGATAGTTTTATAGAAAATACTTTTTAAAAAATGACTCATTTTCTAGAAAACATCATTGTTGAAACAAATAGAGCGTAAGTCTATAATATTTTCACAACAGATCATATATGGTTAAAAATAAATTGATTTGCAAATCTGTCTGAAATGTTAAACCTAAACATCTGCATCAACCATTATATAAATATAAGTCTCTCAATACACCTATTCCATACCCTCCCAAGAAATCAAACCCCAATTCGTTGGTAGAAGAAGTGAAGAACACCTTTAAACATGAAACAAATAGTTCCTTCCTTTTGTTCCTCCTCCTTGTTGATTTCTCTTCTACTAGCAATATTTCTATGCATTAGCCCCACACAATCAAGGCTTAGTATGAAGATAGGCAGTGATGTGCTCTCTCAAATATGTGCCCAGACAGAAGACACTGATTCTTGCTTGAAAGCTTTACAATCCGACCCCCGCACAGCCTCCACTGACCTCTATGGCCTTGCTCAAGTCTCAATCAACTTGGCCAATGCCACTGCCACTGAAACTAAAACGAAGATTAAGTCACAACTTGGTCAGACCACTGACCCTAATCTCTATGACCAGTACTTAAAGTGCCTAGACTCTTATGTCAATGCCGTTAGTGAAATAAACTATGCAAATGATAGGTGGAGCATCAAGGACTTCCTTGCACTCGAAGCTGCATCATCTGATTGCCTGATTTATATTAATACCTGCAAAGATGTAACAACTCCGGCCTCGCCCTTTCTTCCACAACAAAATGATAAATCGCATCTGCTTTGTAATATAATGTCGACTATAGCGAAAAGGCTAGCTGCAGGGAACAATTAGTTTTCTTTTAGATTTTGTTTTTGATAGATGGATAGTCTGTGAGGGGCAGGTGAGGGTTCAAAGTTTGATTCATAAAAATTAAAAGGCACCATAAATAATGAATGCCTTTCCGATTAGGCCATTACTGAAACTCTTCTTGTACACCTCTTTCATAACTAATAAAGAAAATTATTAAATACTTCAGAGTACTACATATATGTACTCCTTCTTTTCACATGAAGTGTGGATTCCATCATAAATTTAATTAGTTGTAGTTGCAAACCCGCGCGTTGCGCGGGATAATGTTTTTTAGAGCGATCTCATTAAATATATTATTATTATTATTATTATTATTATTAACAATTGATTTTTCATTATTTTTTAAATTAATAAAAACCTTACTTATACCCTTTTTTTTTTATGACAAAACTTATGTATAGTACCTTAGGTGTTGTTCTTTAAGTTCCCTTTTTAAAATTTAGCCATATAGCTATTTAACTATAAAATACGCTTTCATCCCATGAAAAAATAGCTACATGACCAAATTTTAAAAGGAGAATCTAAGGAACAACATTTAAGTACTGTACCTAAGTTTTTTTCTTTTTCTTTTTTTTTTAACATTTACATATAATTTTTTTTAATATGAATCTTTATATATACTTTAAGTAAACTCTATTTATTCCAATTTTTTAGATGTGTAAAATTATAGACTAATACTCCATAATGATAGTAGTTAATTAGTTTTATCATTTTTTTCATGATTTCATTCATAACGTTTCTTAGTATGATCATATATTTACTGGTTGATGATTTGCATAACAGAGGCATTAAATGAGATGTAGCATCATTCATTAGATTTTTAAAAGTATTGATGTATGAAGATTTTATATATATATATAAAGGGTTAAATGCAATGTCAAAAAAGGGATTTTAAAATTTCCTGACTTTATTTCCTATGTAATTTATATGATTACTGGAGAACATCTCCCTTTTTAGTTATGAATGAAAATATGGTTTCTATGATTAGAGTTTGATTAGATTTAAGTTTAAATGTAGTAATATGATTATATTTCATTTTTTATTATTGATTTAATTTTTTAAGTGAATATAACAATTGATTTTATTGCACTGTAAAATTTTTAATGTTCTCCGTATGGTCATATCTATTTAATTTTTTTACTTCTCCTTATAGTCTCTTTGTTTTCCAATTAACAGTTATTAATTGATGTTTGATTTTTTTTTCTTTATCTATTCTTTATTAATTTGTATTGTTTTTTTTTTTCATTACCGTAAACCTCTCTCTCTCTCTCTCTCTCTCTCTCTCTCTCTCTCTCTCTCTCTCTCTCTCTCTCTCTCTCTTACTAATTGACGTTTGATTTTTTTTTTTATCTACTCTTTTGTTCTTTATTTATTGAATTTAAGGTAAATATTAAATATTTAAATTTTTTTTAAATAAGAGGAGTGGAAATATAAATAATTTAATGATATGGAAGATGTGGCTGAATTTAAATGGCGAATAAAATAAGATGAGAAGAAAAAAAAAGTAAAAATAGAAAATATAACAATAAACACCTATCCAAATCATGTTATATAATAAAATATTATTATATTCTTATATAGTATCTTTAATTATTTATAATGCTATAGGATAACATTTAACAAAAAAGAATAAAAAAAAATTTAAACACAAAACTAAATCGCATCAACCCAAAGTAGAGTTTTAAAGAACACCAAAATTAATCAACCTAAAACAAAGAGGCAAAAAAATTTTAAAAAATCCACCAAAAAATTGAGTGGGAATTAAAGAGAGTGAAATGACAATTTTTTTTTTTTTTTGTGAGAGAAAATTATATATAGCATGGAAGAGAGAATGACAAATTTATACTATGATGATAAGAATAAAAAGAAACAAAATAAAGGATGATGAAGGGAAATAAGAAGAGTGATATTAAAGTGGAGGCTAGTGGGGAGATGAAAAGATAAAGGGAAGAAGAAAGATTGGACAAAGTGTAAATGTAAAAAAAAAAAAAAAAAAAAAATGAGTACAATTTTTTTACGACATTTTTATTTACTTTAAATAAAATATTCTATGTTAAATTTTTAAAAATAAAAAATGAGAAAAATTATAAATAATTTATTGATAAGGAAGATTTGACTGAATTTAAATGTTAAATAATAGGATCAAAATCTTCTAGAATTTCTAAGGTAGTCTACCATATAAAGTTCTTTACATCCTCACATTTCTTTTAAAATAAAAAACTAAGATTCTGTCATATTATCAATCCACTACCATAACCATTATTGAATGCTATAAAAAAAAATTCAAATTTATTCACCTTACCAAAATTATGAGAAAATATTAATGGAAGGAAATCACCACCGTGGACTCGATGGTTTTGCAAAAGAAAGCAAACATTGCCATTTCCCACGTAATAAAAAAAATTTCAACTAAACCCATACTATTTTTTTATTGAACAAATTTCATATCAAATCTATAAAAAAGAAGCAAAACCAAAAGAAATGAGTTTGTTCAATCATCAAACCCAGAAGAAACCAAAAAAGCACAAAAGGCCAAATTGAGTTTTGATCCAAACAATCTCAAGTGCTTATCTAATACTGGAAATTTTAAGGTACGTTTTGGTCCAAAGAAGAGCAGCGTTTTGGGTTTTTATGTTCTAAATTTTCAAGTAGGTACTAATTTAAAGCATAAATTTAACAGTTAGGCTTTTCTTTTCCTAGTGGGAATTGCTTTCAAATACTTAAATTTGTACCTTCAGCCCAAAATAGAATATGACTATGTAGATTGGTCGTGGGACAAATGCGGAAGAAATTAAGTTACAGCTCCATAGTTTGTTTTTGGTTAAATGGCAAACGGTGAATAAGGTTGATTTTTTTTTTTTTTTTTTTTGGGAATCATTATTTTGATGGATGGATGTTGTGGCAAAGATCTATGTCTTAAAATACCCTAGGAACTTTAGAGGATTTTGATCCTGAATAACATAAGATGAGAAGGAAAAAAGTAAAAATAAAAGATATAACAACAAATACCAAATTCTCTGAATCATGCTATATAATAGAATAATATTATATTTTTATATACTATGTTTAATTTTTTTATAACATAATATGATAACATTTAACAATAAAAGAGAACAAAAAAAATAAATAAATAAAACAACCTAAAGAATCGAGGATAACATTCAACACAAAACTAAATCGCATTAACCTAAAATAGGGTTCTATGGAACACAAATTTATCAACCTAAAGTAGAGATGCAAGAAAAAAAAAACCATCAAAAAATTGAGAGAGAGAGAGAGAGAGAGAGAGCTAAAAAAAACTTTTGTGAGGGAAACTATGCATAAAATGGAAGAAATAGTAACAAATTTATAGTAAGAATGAGTGAATAGGAAGAGACAAAATAAAAGAAGATGAAGGGGAAGAGAAAGAGTGATATTGATGTAAAGGATAGTGGGGAGATGAAAAGGATAGTGAGGAGATGAAAAGGTGAGGGAGGGAGAAGGTTGGTGAAAGTGAAAAAAAGAAAAGAAAAAAGTAAATGTTAAAAACAATTATAAGAAAATTGAAAAGAAAAGAAGTAATGATATGGATGCTGATGTGACTCAACTGGAGTGTAACAAAAATAAATGCAATACTTCAGCTTTTAGATATATATAGATATAGAATATAGATTAGTGAGACTCACAGTTATGAGAGAGAGAGAGAGAGTACCCAATAATTACCACTACATAAAAGTTAAATTTGAGGAGTTTTTTATTTTATTTTTCACGTACATCTTTTTTTGTGATTGTATCATCAATTGCTGCTGGGATTATACAAAAAGACCCTTAATATCTTCTTAGAATATATTAATATCTTCTTAGATTATTTTATGGTATCTCCAATACTTTTAGAACTATGATACCCACATATTGGGATAATTGACATAAAGAAAAAAGATTCATTGGAATACTCAATTTAATTTGTTTTCATAAATATGCAGGAATGCTTGAAATTATAACAATTGAAATAAATGGCCAATAGCATTAAGGTATCATACCCCGAAAAATGAGGGAGATAATAAATTATCCTAATTATTTGGCATCTTTGGTTCTTCTATATTTTATTTTATACTCTTTTAAATAAAATTATCCTAATTTGTTGGCATCTATGATTCTTCTCTATTTTTATTTTATACTCTTTTAATTAAAATTAAAGGAGATAATAAAATTATCCTAATTTTTTGGCATCTTTGATTCTTCTATATTTTTATTTTATGCTCTTCCAATTAAAATTAAATTAAGAGGTCAATCAAAATTTGGGCCCTTGACAATTTATTGCGGGGCTGCGACTGAGCAAACTGGGCCAGGCCGCGATTGGGTGTAAGACAATATTGTTTCATTATGGATGGCTATTGAATTTAACTATGGAACCCAATTATAAAGTCGCTTCATTTTGGATCGGCTTTTTTTTTTTTTTTTTTGATGAATGAAAAATCTTTATTAACACAGAAGAGCAACAAAAAAAAAAAAAAAAAAAAAAACAACTAGCTGCCAGCTTCATCCCACACAACAGAGGCAAAATTAGTGAGACAGCAGCCAATATCAAAAGAACCAAAAAAAATTACAAGACAAGGACCACTTTGCTAGAGAATGGGCTGCAATATTGGCTAATCTAGGAGCCCAAGAGACAAAAACATTAGACAGAGCACAAAGCAAGACCTGCATCTCCATAACTATGGACCTGATTCTCCATGGGGAAGATTGACTTGAATTAATAAGAGCATCACAACAGATCTTGGAGTCAGTCTCAATATAAATACCCTCAACTTCCAACTTGGCTGCCAACAAGAAAGCCCATTTCACTGCTTCAGCTTCAGCTTGGAGAGGGAAGGTGGTATTCACCTTTTGAGAGCAAGCAAAGACCAACCTCCCTCTCCAATCTCTCGCCACTGCAGCAACAGCAGAAAATTTTAGCCCAATTGCAGCATCCAGATTAATTTTAATTGAGAATTGCCTAGGAGGTGACCATGCATGAAGCAACTCCGTTGGTCTCACAGAAACCATCTCAGCAGATCTGGAATTTTTGAATTCAGCAAGGAGCCTCCCAATTCTAGAAGATAAGTCATCAATGCTTAGGGGGAGATTTTCCAAAATGAAATTGATTCCTCAACTTCCAAATTCCATCATAAAGAATAGCTCCAAACAACAAAAAATCATTTCTGCTGGGATTAAACAAAATGACCCTTAATTTTTATTTTGAATCAAATTGTGTTCTAAGTTTATAATTTTGTCAACTAATCAAATTGATGAATTCAATTTCTAGACACTATTTATTCTCTGGACAAAGTTTAGGTACAGTTCCTCAAGTGCTAATAAAATTAACCAATACAACAAAAACATTATTATCTTTTCAAAGAATCACTAAACTCAATTAGAAGAGGACACCCAAAGAAAAAAAGATGGAAGTGTCGAGCAATTTTAAGCAAATCTTGACGTTTGTGGATTGGAAAACACGTCATGATCCCTTGTGGATTTCACTAAATTTCAAAGGCCAGTTAACTTTCCAAATGCATTTCGTCTATATATAGTAAATGAGGCCAAATTAAAGGGCTAGTCCATGAAGATTCGACTCCATTACACATTAGGATTATTTTATTTTTAAGTTGCTTCGTTGAAAGATTAATTTGGTTTGGTTTGGCAACCCATGACTCTTTTGTTTTGTGTGTTTTTTTAAAAAATTATCTTAAAAAGTAGAAGAAATATTAGGAGTTGCATCACTTTTATGAATTTGCGATGTTGTAGACTTGTAATTAATTACAAGTTGGTATTTTTGGCATTAGAGAGAAGAAGAACAAATCCGAATGCAGTTTTTATTTGGTCGGCTTATGGTTGAAACTATTCACTTAATTTCTATATTAACATTATTAGTGAATCATGGATTGATTGATATGAATCAATTATGAGATTTGAAATATTGATTGATTTATATATTCAAATTCAAAATATGTTTTAATTGACTGTTGATTTTGTATATTATGTCCTTTGACTTTATTTTTACTTTTAGTTTCTCCAAAAAAAAAAAATTTTTGACCTTTAGTTTTTTTTTTTTTTCTTTTTTTTATACAAGATAAAATTTCTACTTTAACCTAATCTAGGTGTATATGTGTGTAAAACTCCCTCCTGAAGACTTGAATCCCGGCCCTTATCCCCCCATACCCCACAAGCATTTATATTTGTAGAGTGACCACCACACCAAGGGTACACGGTGGTACCTTTAATTTTATTATTGTGGCGTCTTTGTGTGTCTAAACCGCATTAATATCTTCTTAGATTATTTTATGGTATCTCTAATACTTTTAGAACTATGATACCCACATATTGGGATAATTGACATTAAGAATAAAGATTCATTGGAATACTCAATTTAATTTGTTTTCATAAATATGCAGGAATGCTTGAAATTATAACAATTGAAATAAATGGCCAATAGCATTAAGGTATCATACCCCGAAAAATGAGGGAGATAATAAATTATCCTAATTATTTGGCATCTTTGATTCTTCTATATTTTATTTTATACTCTTTTAAATAAAATTATCCTAATTTGTTGGCATCTTTGATTCTTCTCTATTTTTATTTTATACTCTTTTAATTAAAATTAAAGGAGATAATAAAATTATCCTAATTTTTTGGTATCTTTGATTCTTTTATATTTTTATTCAGAAATGCTAAGGAGTGCCCTTAGGGCATTCATTAATAATCTAATTAAAGAAAGTTTTGATTCCACTTTTATGAAAAATGAAAAAAAACTGTCAAAATATTAATTACTTTTTTTCATTTCTCATAAAATCTTTCTTTAAATAGATTATTAATGAGTGCCCTAAGGGCACTCTTTAGCATTTCCCATTTTTATTTTATGCTCTTCCAATTAAAATTAATATAAGAGGTCAATCAAAATTTGGGCCCTTGACAATTTATTGTGGGGCTGCCACTGAGCAAACTGGGCCAGGCCGTGATTGGGTGTAAGACAATTTTGTTTCATTATGGATGGCTATTGAATTTAACTATTGAACCCAATTATAAAGTCGCTTCATTTTGGATCGGCTATTCTCATTGCATTTGGCATTATTATCTAACAATTCTTTAGGAATTAGGATAAGACAGTGATTGAGCATAAAATAAAAACCAAGGTCAAGTTGTAAATATCATCGTTAGCTTTTGATGAAAAGAGAAAAAAACAAAAAGAAAAAAAAAAGGTTAACTTGTCAATGCAATCTAAGTTAGTAAAAATTATATATATTATAACATTATCAAGAGTTTTGAAATTCAGTATTATTATTTGGGTTATCAAATTATTTCAATGGAGGTCCCTTCAGGGACACTTGGGTGGTGGGCTCAACAAACACTTAGGATGTGTCATGAACCCCAACGTCCCACTGACAAAGAGAGAAATAGTCAAGTCAAAGGTTGAGTTTACAACATTTAAATCAATAACTAAGTATTCAACTTATTTTACTATTCAGTTTATTTGTGCTACTATTTATTGCTCCATTACACTTTTTGATACTGTTCATGAGTCCCACTGTATTATTTCAGTTAACTTTAACATTTATCTACAGTTCTTTCAGCAAAAAGATTTTAGTTTCAGCAAAATAAGTGAATCCTAAACAAATCCTAAGTTTTGAATGATTCACAAGTCACATCCCACCAAAATCTAAGCATTGCGAGTGGCGTGCTTGTACCGATTCACTATCAATGAAACAAATTGCAACGTCTGACATGTGGAGATTGAGCATTTATGCAATTTTTGTTTTAGAATAGTAAGTATTTTTACACACACACACACGCAAAGAGATGGGAGAAAGCCTTAAAAGTAATAAAATGTATTATTTTTAAAATTATAAAGTACAAGTATCTTGGACTGGGAGTGGAATAATCTTACTAAAGGCTCGAACATCATTTTCTTATATAAGAAAAAGAGAAGTGCAACGTTCACAACATTTTCACAACAAATCATATGTGGTTAGTTGTTATTGGTTTTAATTTGAAACTACCACTGAAATTATTTTTTTTCCCTACCAATAACAATCAATAACAACTTGTCACTTATGATTTGTTGTGAAAATATTATGAACATAATATTTCTCTAAGAAAAAAGTACATATCATATTTGGAGTTTTTAGCGTGTTATTTCTCATATAAAATGTCCAAAATGTATTAAATAAGCTACCTTGTTACAAATAGAAGATTACTTAATACTAGTAGTACTCTTAAAGTACAATTTCGTGGTGCTCCCTCTACTCACAAGAATTATAGATCATACCGTGAATTTAATTAGTACGATTTATATTAAGAGTTGTTGCGCCATTAATGCGTGAAAAATAAATTGATTTGCAAATCTGTCATCATAATGTCTCTTTCGGAAACGTTAAACCTAAACATCTGCATCAACCGTTATATAAATATAAGTCTCTCAATACACCTATTCCGTACCTTCCCAACAAATTAAACCCCGATTCGCAGAACACCTTTAAACATGAAACAAATAGTTCCTTCCTTTTGTTCCTCCTCCTCCTTGTTGATTTCTCTTCTACTAGCAATATTCCTATGCATTAGCCCCACACAATCAAGGCTTAGTGTGAAGATAGGCAGTGATGTGCTCTCTGAAATATGTGCCCAGACAGAAGACACTGATTCTTGCTTGAAAGCTTTACAATCCGACCCCCGCACAGCCTCCACTGACCTCTATGGCCTTGCTCAAGTCTCAATCAACTTGGCCAATGCCACTGCCACTGAAACTAAAACGAAGATTGAGTCACAACTTGGTCAGACCACAGACCCTAATCTCCATGACCAGTACTTACAGTGCCTGGACTCTTATGACAATGCCATTGGTAAAGTAAACTATGCAAATGATAGGTGGAGCATCAAGGACTTCCTTGGCCTTGAAGCTGCATCGTCTGATTGCCTGATTGATATTACTACCTGCAAAGATGTAACAACTCCGGCCTCGCCCTTTCTTCCACAGCAAAATGACAAATCGCATCTGCTTTGTAATATAATGTCGACTATAGCGAAAAGTCTAGCTGCAGGGAACAATTAGTTTTCTTTTAGATTTTGTTTTTGATAGATGGATAGTAGGAGAGGGGGAGGTGGGGGTTTAAAGTTCGATTCATAAAAATTAAAAGGCACTATAAATAATGCCTTTACGATTAGGTCACTACTTGAAACTCTTCTTGTACACCTCTTTCGTGATTAAATAAAAGTGAAATTTGAGAAGTTTTTTATTTTATTTTTCACATACATCTTTTTTTGTGATTGTACCATTAATTGCTGCTGGGATTATACAAAAAGACCCATAATTTTTATTTTGATTCAAATTATGTTCTAAGTTTATAATTTTGTCTACTAAATTTCCAAATTTATAAAATATTTTCAATTTGAATCCCATCTTCATCTTTGTTATTCATTTATGTTATTTTAGATAGTAACAAACCAAAGAAAAGACAAAAACTTGTTGATAGAATTATGTTTTATCTAGGACTTGTTCTGTTGTTCACCCTTTCATTACCATTCAAAATAATGGAAATGAATAACGAATATAGACAGAGGCTATCAAATCAAAAATCTGTGACCTAACCTAAAGTTAGGGTATAAACTGTCTTTTTATGTAATTTTTTTTTTTTTTTTTAAGTTGCTTCAGGGACTAGTAGAAAATTTAATTTGGTTTAGCAATCCATGGCTATTTTTTAAGAAAATGCTCTTGAAAATATGGAAGAAATAATAGAACGTAAATCACTTATGAATTTGACATTTTTTATATTATAAAAATGAATTTGAGATATTGTAGTTACAAATTAAGTTATTTTTGGTAGTTACAAATTACAAATCGGAATGCAGATTTTATTTGGTCCGCGGATGATTGAAATTAAGTATTCACTTTCAGTAATAATATTAGTGAATCATGATGGATTGATACCATTCAAATATGAGATTTGAAATATTGATTTATAACTCAAATTCAAATTCAAAATATGTATTAATTTGCATTTGACTTTGTATACAGCCCATTGACTTTTAGTAATATGGACATAAATTTCTTAGAATATTTTATTGTATCTCAAATATTTTGAGTACTTATCGAAAAAATATTTCTGGGAGACTTCAAAAGCCTCGGATAATTGTACAAAAAATAATTCAACATCTGTTATCGGTTATGAACAGAATAATATTTTTGAGTACGTATCTAGTAAAATAATGTGTATCTTCATTCTATATTTTAGATGCATGTAAGTAGTTTTTCTATAATAAAAAAAATCATATTTATCATATGTAATAAAAATACCCTGAAAAATAAATGTCAAATGTTTTCTGTGTGATAATTGTACAAAAAATAATTCAACATCTGTTATCGGTTATGAACAGAATAATTGTTTATTTTAGTAAGTTGTTTCATTTTACTAAGCAATAGAATAATCAAAATTCATAACTAACCCAATCTTACTTCTATATTTATTTTCATTTTTTTTAAGAAGTATAAAATTTATGTGTAATATATTATTTCACACCACATATAAATATATATATATATATATATATTCTGTCCCTTTACTAACCAATCCTTATGTGCACAAAATTTATGGGATAATGTGATACAGGTTATCATATCATATAATAGAGAGAGAGAGAGAGAGAGAGAGAGAGAGAGCCACATTTTTAGAAATGTCTAGTTTATTATCCTTCATAAACTAAGTGGTGATTATTAGGGGAGAAGAGAAAAAAAAATTAATATCTACTTTTATCATCTAATTATTATTGTAATAATAATTTCTTTTTTCATTTAGACTTTAGAGAAAAAATATATCTTTACATTTCAATGAAGAAAGCGAGGCATGATAGACGAGTGCAGTCATGCATGGAAAAGTGGAGAATAAATATATATATATATATATATATTTGATTAAAGTATGGTACAAATGTTATATATTGATATCAAAAAGACTACGAAATATGGTTTTCTTAAGTCTCAACAATTTTTTTTAAGGAAACAATTAAGATATTTAAGCACACATTGATTTAAGAATACTTTAATTAATTAGTACAATGACGAGTCAAATATATCATTTGGAAACATGGACGCTTGGGACTTGATCTAAAGCTAGAGATTTTAGGTCCAATCCGCTATGATTGGTCCAAGGGTTTTCAAGATGTCTCATTGATAGGAAATTGAATGGTTTGGTCAAAAGAATACACCTCTTCCTTATATAAATAAAAAAATTAAAGTAAATATAAGAACCTGTAAATTAATGTAATTGATGCGATATGAACAACATGATATATATAATAAAAAAAATTAGAAACAATTTCTTAATTATTATGTTAATTTGTATTTGAGAAAATAATTCATACATTAAATATTTGAAATATTTCTAACATCGCACATGGTATTTTTATATTACTGATGGAATATTTACACAGCCCCTATGTTGGCACCTGTTACAAGTCTTACGCTTCTTTACTAATCTTTAAAAACGGGTTGATTTATATTGTAGTCTGTAAGTGAAGGTAGGTACTATTAGGTGCAAAAGGTAGCCAAAAAAAAAAAAAGAAAATGAAACAAAGGCATAAAACAACTTTATCATATATCTACCATAAGTGAAGCTATATATGTCGGCTAAAGTGATGAGAAAATTCACCTAGAGTACTCACTATTTTCACTCATTTGGCATTGAGGAATCACCATCATGTTCAATATCGGATGTAGGGTCATCCACTTCTTGAAAGCAATCAATACCAAAAGCTCCATGACCATTGCCAAAGGCCTTAATGTGGTCTTTTAGAGACCTTTTATGCTTAAAGTCAGACCCACAAATGCAATACCAAATTTTGCCACAGTTCTTCTCATGAGTTCTCCAATCACCTTTCACTGCAAATGCCTTGCCACATTTCCTGCACATGAAAGGTTTAGTCCCATGCTTTCTCTTGTAATGTGTTTGGAGGGTTCTAAAATCTTTGAGAGGCTTTGCTCTTGGGTGCTCAATATTGTGCTTGCATCCTGGTGCACAGCAATAGCATGGGAGTCTTAGCATGGCTGTTGGTTGTGCTCCCTTTAGAGAGTCAGGTCCTTTTCTATATTGAGATCCATGTCCCCACATATGCATCTGCAGTGCCAAGCCAAACGCATATTGAGTGAGAGAGCTTAAGATTACAAGCATAAATTGCATAGACAATATGTGCATTCTAAAAAAAAGAAACTACTTGCACTTTCAAAATTTCAATATCATAAAGTATCTTTTGTATATTGCATATGGGTTTTCACATGCTGCGAAAGATATGCTGCATATTTTTATTGTATAGAAGAATTATTATTTACTACACAAAATGAGACCCCAATTTTACCCCAAAATGAAAATACGTTCACCCCTAAGTAACAAGACATTGTGAAAAAAGCAGATCCATTTCAATTGAGTTATTTGATTTTTAAATACCGCATTTCTTACATCTAAATAAAATAAGAGAGAATTGAAATATTCAATTAGAGGAAGTATGAGGGCAATACTGTGGATGCATATGTTGTGAGCTGACTTACTGACTTATATTTATTGTTTAATCTGATGATTGATGGGCTTCAATTATATGGTTGGAGGTGTGTTGGGCCTATACAGGCTTAGTTGTGTTGAGGTTTAAGGTCTATGTTAGTGTCGGTGTTGGTACAACTAATGGGATTTTTTTTTTAAACCAAAAATCCATTAGAAACCCTAGATGCCATTTATATTTCTCTTGTGAGAAACCCTAAAACTATAGTACAATAAAATCATTTATAGTAACCTAGTACAGATTCATTTAAGAGGTTGAATATTATAATCCTTATTAAATATAATGAATTCAAAAGTTATTGAGTTTTTATTATACACAACAAGAAAGGGATAACATAAAAAGAAAAGTATAAAACATTAGGGACGACACTGTAAATGAAACAAGTCGATCATGAACAACTCAAGCTCGACTCAATAAAAAACTTATTCATGTTTGTTTGTTTGTGAATAAGTAAAGCTTAAGCCTTAGTTTTAGGCTCATTTAATAAACAAGCCGAGCCCAAGCAAAAACAATTGTTCACAAACAAGCTCGTGAGCTATTAGGCTTGATACACAACAATTTAAGCATAGACTCATTGATAAGTTTATATGTGTTAAGTAAATATACTCATTACATATATCTTAATAATGACATTGTCAACATGAAAACACTACCTATATTACCTTAATTTTTTCCTTCCTTTAAACTTATCAAGAACCACTTTAAACTATAGTTACATTTAAAAATAAATAAATAATTAAGTAGGTCACATATGATCCTTCCCTATCAATCATCTAAAGTAAAGTTATGAAATATGTTAGTATTTTCTCATTCATAATAGTTACAAACATGTATTTTTCTAGTCCTTCACTATCTAACGTGAATGTAAAAATTATATTTTGAACAATTGCTGAAACTATAGACAAGGAATGATGAATGAATAAATTTAATTATGTAAATTATTAATTTGAATAATGGCTAATCATAAGTAAGACTAGATGCATGATAAAATGAGTATATTATTTTTTTTCTTAATTTTAGAAATTTAAACATTTAATAATGTAATTTTTTTATATCTCAAGCTCAAAAACTTGACCTATGTAACTTTTTGACTTTCCAACGAGCTCAAGCTCAAACACTATTTTTAGACTCGTCACAAGTTCAAGCATTTGATTTTTCCTGACGAACCAAGCTTGAACATGCAGTACTCGACAAAACTCGACTCGTTTACAACCCTCAAAACACCCTAAACTTAAACAGGCTATATGGATTGGCAAAAGTGAGAAATCCACTTATGAGTTATGCAAATAGAGGTCATGAAAACATGCAACTCTACAGCCCTTGTGGCTTGTACTTAGTTTGTTCTTAATATAATCAGTGTTTACCCAAAAAAAAAAATTGAACAGAGGTTACAAAAACCACAAATTAAAGAGCCATTTGATAACGTTGTTCTAGAAATATTATTTATATTTTTTGAAAATGCATAAATAAAAAAGTGTATAAAAATACTTAAAAAGTTGTTTAAACAATTTAATTGTTGTTACTCAAAATAACTTACCAGCCCCTAACCAGTGATTTATATTATATAAAATAGAAAATTGATATCATACTTACAGGCTTGTCTAGTGTCACAAAAAAGGCCACAGAACATGACGAGTTGTAGTTGGTAGAAAGGTGGTGGTAGGACCACTCTTTCACCAACCACAACTCAGCCATGTTGAGAGTCGTGGCCTTGTTTGTGGTACCAGACTTTTCCCATACTTACACAAGTATATTTGCAGGGTCACTGAAAAGTTAAAACTCAAAACACAGGCCAGTTAAGAGAGACTCGAGAGGAGACAACCAAAACTATATATGACATTGACAGTCTTGTTTAAAGCAGTGAACAGATTAAGATAAAAAGTCTAATAATTTGCCACTAAAAAAGTCCTCTAAGTCAAAGTCAGCAACCCTTCCATTGACAAACAGTAAACTGTCTGCATCCAAGTCCCACAGAACATGTTAGTATGTCCACATTGTGATAGAAAAATATCTTTGTACTATTTAGAGAAATCCAGACATTATTTATTACTTCTACTATTCCGTTTATCCTTTATAGGTTGGAGTGTTCAGATTCAATGCATTGGTGCTTTGTGTGTTTTTTCAGCACACATAAGAGATGTCTTTAAAAAATTTTCACTGTGAGCACAGTATATTGATGAAGATTATCAGACTGGATGGTTCAGAATGTGAGCACAGTATATTGATGAAGATCATCAGAACTTCTGAAGCACCATAAATCTTGTTATTTGTTACTGCTATTTCAACAAACTTACAACTGACGGCAGCACAATCTTCGAAGTACCAAGAGCTCAACATTTTCTTGAATGATCAAATTAATGAAACAAAGAAAACTATACCCAGTTGAATCTCTTGAGACATAGCCTTGTTCAAGCAAAAACCATGCAGAAAACCTTTAAGTGTATGTGTATATATACTTAAATGCTCGTTTGGAAGAGCTTGTTGATCTATCAAGCTTAAAAATTGAACTGAGTAAAAGTATAATTATACTTGAGAAAAAAAAAATACTAAAATCTTAAGAAAGATGTATATATATACACGAATGTACAATTTATTATCAAAAAAATTAATTTTGCATTAGTGATACCTGGAGATTATTGTATCTGTTAAAGGTCTTGAAGCAAATAGGACATGAGAACTGAGTAGGACCAATGAGAATCTGAGAAGGGGTTGGAATCCAATACTGACCCTTGTTGAGTGTACCCAAAGGGTACCATGAAACCTCTCTCGCTCCATCTTTAACTGTCACATCTGAAGGAGGAGAGGTCAGCCTAGAGTAACCCAGATCTGTATTAGTGCTCGGAAGGCCTATGTGTAGGGCTACAGTAACAGTCTCATCATCGTCATCTTTGTTCATGTTTTTGTCCTCTTCCTCTTCCATTGCACTAGTACTCGAGGACTCATGTTCCTCTTGTCTAGTAGGGCTTAGGTTGTTTATTAAAGGAAGAGCTTCTTTGAGAGGAGGTGAGGAAGGTGATGATGATGGAATATGAGAGGGTTGGCAAAATTGAATAGAAGGTTTGTTGTTAAGGATATAGTTTGAGTTGGAATATTGAGAAGGATAGGAATTCAAAATTGGGTTTGAGTAAGAAGGGAAAGAAGAATAGTGAGAACGGATAGGCATGAAGTTGAACCATGATCTTGTGAAGAAATTGGAGTATGGGTCTGCCATTGTTGAAAAGAATGGATAAGAAGAACAAAGATGTGATGGTTTGGTCCTTAACGACCAGAGTGATATATAAATATTGAGAGAGAGAGAGACAGAGAGAGAGAGAGGAGGTGAATGTGAAGTTCGGGAACATAATATTTTTCACTGACTTTTTCACAATTTTCACACGCTATCAGTTGTGACCTGTCATAATTGATAAGTGAAAAAAAAATAGTTGGCAAATTCTTTGTAAAGTATAATGTAAATTTACGTAATTAACATATACATAAAAAGTGTTAAATATATAATAGATATATTTACAAAAGTGTAAATATATTATAAAATATAATATAAACATATGAAGATCTAAAATAATATTAGTAGTCAAATATATAAAAGTTATGTTTTAATCACAACATACGTTATGATTAAAAAAAAAAAAGACATGCTACCAATATTTTTTTTATAATTGTTTTCCTAGTATTTCTTGTGCTACAAAACTTAAGGTAAAATTTGATAATACGAAATAAAAATAAATAAATAAATAAGATTTTGAGAAATAAAACTGAGATAAAAAGTAGTGCAAGAATTATAAAAAATAAATAATTTAAGTAAAAAGAAAGCTTATAATTGGAATTGTTAAAGGCATATTTGTGTTTGTTTTGAAACAACTAATTTAACATTTTGTTAAGAATATGCTAAATTATAAAAATATGAGAAAAAGTTATTAAAAAAAAAAGAAAGAAGGTGATTAGAACTGTACCTAAAAACGTGAGCTTATAAGACCAAAAACACACTTAATTATAAGTGGAAAGTCAAGAAATTGCCTCGTGCAGACCAAGAAGGGAAAAAATCAAAGCCAAAGTCAGAGATTAACTTGCAGGTTGTCTCCCAAGAGAGAAAGAGATAGGAACATTCTCTCTCTCTCTCTTCAGCAACATGTGGTTATTTCACACACTCATGACTCAACCCATCCGGCATTTACTTCGGTAGGCGTGTTTAGTGTTTAATATACTAACTCTTTCTGGTTTGCTACAGTCAAACATGTTCATCAAACCAGTTGTGGTCCTTGCGAAGATATAGCTAGGGTGTGAACTTTTATAGATCAAGTAATCACTCAATTTTGTTTCTTGTGCATGTATATGCATTAAAAAAGAAAAAAATTGTTTCCATACTGCATGCGTTTTTCTTTTCCATGGTTATTAGTCAAGAACCTAGTTTTATGTTTCTTGTATTTATGCGGAGTACTAAATGTTTATATATCAGTCATATATGGTTTCCCTCTTCTTTTGTGTGGGCACCATGCCAGCATTTTTGTGTGCCCTATTAGGTAATGAGGGAACATTGACAAGTTTCAGTTTATTTGGAGACACATTGACAAGTTTAGGATTCCAATTATGTTTTGTCACATAGTGTCACTAAAAATAAAAATAAAAATTGTTTAAATATATATAGGAGTGCCTTATTAATACGAGAATAAGGAAAAGTGATTTGAGATTATTTGGTCATGAGTAAATGAGAGCTATTAATAAACGAGTGAGAAAAGAATGCTTTGATTTAAGATAATGTAACAAAAAGAAGCAAAGAAATACCTAATAACATTAGTACAAATAAATGGATTGTTATTTAAGAATGTGAGAGCATTACAATTTGGTCCTTGTGAATATGACAGAATGACAGAAAAAAAAAATTATGGCCAGGCCAAAAATCCAATTAAAATGTTGATAATTTATATAATTAGACTCCCAAATTTTGGAATTAAAGTTTTATTGTTTGTCATTGTTGGAGGTTGCAACTAATTTGTTTGTTAGCATCTTTAATATATTAAGGTATATATTTACAACAAATAATTTTTTGAACTCTCCAAAATACTTGACCAAAAGTATTAAGACCTTATAGAAAAAAGATGTATCTATAACATTTTTACATTGTCCTATGCCCATTTTTGTCTCCTGATGTTAATTAACTTTCCACTCAGTGGGTGACACTCCTGTGAAATGTGAACCCCATTCCTACTCCAAAGTACCTATAGAATTCTCCAGCATTGACGCAATTTTGACATTTGGAACTCATTTAGAGCATCACCATCAGCTGTTTTATAAAACATATCATTTTAGCATACCAAAAGCCTACTTTATTATTTTATTACATCATTTTATAATATCTCATTCATCAATGTTTTATCATGCAATTCTATACATTAAAATAATATTTACTACACATTAAAGTAATATATTATCTATTCCCTATCATCACCATCAACAACAATAGCACATCCACCACTGCCGCAACAATGGCCACCAACAACCACTGCTGCAACAACACCGACCAGCCACCACCGGCACCAACCCACATCCACCAACGCCACCTTAAAAATTAAAAAAATTAAAAAAAAAAAAAAAAAAAAAAAAACCACAACCAGAGAGATTGGCACAAACCCACATCCATCAAACCAAACAAACCCACATCCCAAACCCGCCACCAACATAAACCCACATCCACCAAATTAAACAAACCCACATCCACTAACACAAACCCACATCCCAAATCAAACAAACCCAAAAGCAAAACCCACCACTGCAGGCCAATTGAGAGAAATTCGATGGTGGGAGGTTCCGATGACGTGGTGGATGGCACGGCAAGCTCGGCGGTGTGGCATGGCGTGGTGATTAGGCCATGGGTTGCTGTGAGTCGGGTTCCTGTGGCTGTGTTGGTGGACGGCGATCTGAGAGTGTGAGGTGGACGGTGCTGCGTGGTAGACAGCAAATCCACCATCAAATCATAACAAAACCAAAAAAAAAAAAAAAAAAGAAACCACTGCCATAGAGATCGGCCTAGGTTTCGTTGGAGAGGGAGGCAATGACTGAATGACGTGGAGTAGAGGGAGAGAGAGCAAAGAAATGGTTGAACAAGGTGGTGAGAGAGAGAGAGTGAAGATATTGGTCGGTGAAGAAATGAAGAGACAGAGGGAAAAAAGAAAAAGGTAAGAAGAAAAGGAAGTGGGCGAATAAAAAATAATATAAAGTATGAAAAATTTTAACAATGCGCTCTCAAATTTGAGAGTGTATTGTAGCATGTTTCAAAAAAATGGCGGATATGAAACACCTCATGAGGCTCATATTTTAGGGTTTGGTGTGCCAAATGCCAAAAATTTGGCATATAACACACCTGCTACGAATGCTCTAAGCACAAAAATTAAGAATAAAATGTTGGTATTAGACTCTGAGTGTGAAAGTAATAGCTAGGCAAATTTTGAAGTAGTAGCTGGAAATAAGTACTTGGCGATGAAGCTATATATTGCTGTGCCGCTGTGTTATTCATTGAGAAGCAAATATTGGTGGGGGTAAAACACATTGTACATAAGAAACATTAATGAGGTAATTAAACTCAAGGAAGTACTATAAGCAATATAATGGGAAACCCTCTTTTTTGGTTTCTTAAAGCAGCAACTAGAATCTAGATCCTTCTAAGCGGTGGCACATGGATAGACAAAGGGAGAAGCTAAGGGCCATCTTTCATGTCAAGAAGCAGGAGATGAACTATGAACAATGTGGACAAGACTAGGGACAATTTGAATTATTCTGCGTCTTCTATGACAAGGGAAACAAGAAATTATTGCATATTCAAATAATACTTGTCTAAATTTTCAATAGTTGATCACCTTCTACATATAGTCCAAAGGGACAAAATGAACAAATACCCTTTTCATACAAACAAAGCAGTATTTTACTCTCTTTTCCAAACTAATTAGGGAAATGCTTCTCTTCTGTAGCTTGATTTTCTCAAAATTGAGTTAAGCCCTATAAAAACGTTTTTAAAAAGCCTATAGTGACGTTTTAAGGACCTATAGTGACGTTTTGAAACTCGAGCTCTATCAACTCGAGTTATAGGTAAAAAAAATAATAATAATAAAAAGTTGCCTATAACTTGAGTTCATGGAGCTCAAGTTTCAAAACACCACTATAAGTCCTTAAAACGTCACTATAGGCTCCTGAAAACACCACTATAGGGCTCTAGAAATTTTTTTTTTTAACTCGATATTTAGATTGTTGAGTTACAAAAAAAGAGCATTTCCCTAATTAGTTTGGAAAAGTGGACAGAACGCTGCTTTGTTTGCGTGAAAAGGACATTTGTCCATTTTGTCCTAGTCCAAAGTGTGGGAATTTCGTAATACTTTCTTCAATTGTCGAAAATTTTAAGAAATGAAAATTGGAAATCTGAGGACAAATGGGGTTGACATTTATAAGACTCTTGAGCTCACATTTGGCCTTATTGTTCAATAATTGAATTTAAAATAATTACCAAGTGTGTGAATTTACTAATACTTTCTTCAATTGTTGAAAAGTGTAAGACATAAAAATTGGAAATATAAGGACAAACAGGGTTAAAATTTATAAGACTCTAGAGCTTTCATGTACAATCTATGATTTTCTTCCTAGAAAGTACTACAATCTTGTAGTGACCCAAAAAGGGGGGGTCTTGCATTCTATGGAATCCCACATCGCCTAGGGAAGCACATGAGAATGTGTTTATAAGGAATGACCTCCCTTTAACGTGTAGAGGCCTTTTCTCCCACTGCTGTGTGCTTTGGGGGAAAAACAAAACCGTGAGGGGTATAGGCCCCAAAGCGGACAATATCTACACATTTGGGGCGAGGTCGTTACAGATGGTATCAGAGCCATGCCCTAGCCGGAAGTGTGGGCCTCACACGCGAGGACGCGTGTGCTCGTAAGGGGGGTGGATTGTAGTGACCCAAAAAGGGGGGGTCTTGCATTCTATGGAATCCCACATCGCCTAGGGAAGCACATGAGAATGTGTTTATAAGGAATGACCTCCCTTTAATGTTTAGAGGCCTTTTCTCCTACTGCTGTGTGCTTTGGGGGAAAAACAAAACCGTAAAGGGTATGGGCCCCAAAGCGGACAATATCTACACATTTGGGGCGGGGTCGTTACAAATCTATCTTCCATTAACTAGCAATGTTTTATTTTAATATTTTGGTGTATATTCACGTTTGTTCTTTTCTCAGCAACTAAAATCTTTTTTTTTTTTCTTTTTTTGGAAATAATTATAATATGCTACTAATTTTGTATGCTAAATTTTTTTCTTCTAAACCTCAAATACTTTATTCATAGTAATGTGTCAATCGTGTAGCTAGAATCACATTGGTTATTGTAATATTTTGGTGTACATTCATGTATGTTCTTTTCTCTGCAACTATATATATATATATATATATATATATTTTTTTTTTTTTATTTAGATAATTACAATATGCTACTAATTTTGTATGCTAAATTTTTTTCTTCTAAACCTCAAGTACTTTATTCATAGTAATGTGTCAATGGAGTAGCTAGAATCACATTGTTTATTGTACTCAATGAACCAACACTTAAATGTAAGGGATGTGTATTAAAAAAGAAATAAAGTGAGTCACAACAAATTAAAAGTCCTAGTCCTAGTCTTCTAGAAACTTTGACAAGTGTACATATATATCACACACACGGAGAGAGAGAGAGAGAGAGCTGACATACTTCTCGAATTAATTTGGGTCATTGGAACGGGTCATTGGAACACTATAACTGGGAAATTGAAATTTTAGATCTCTTTACTACGATCCATTAACTCTCTATTATAAAATCCACTTGGTGATAACCATCATTTGGGATTGCTCAAACCATAATGACTACTTATTTTGGATGAAGACCTTCTTGAGTGCTATGTTGACCATCAACATGCTGAAAAAGCACTAGTGAATTTGATTTTCAACTTTTTAGCTTATCTCGAAACCCACTTGTGAGTTAATCAAAGCAAAATTCATGGGGAAATTGGAACATAGTTAGTAGCAAAAATATTACGAGGACAACAATTGCTTTTCCCAAATCATTCTGAATTTCAATACACAAAGAGCTTAGTTAAGGGACAAACAAATGTATCTGTAGTTCTGTACTTCTAGGATTAAATTTACAAATACATAATAAATCGGGCTGTGTATGCAAAAATATATATATGCATCTGTACTTCTAGGGTTTCGTTTGCAAATAGTACATAATAGATTAACAGTCTAACTAGCTAGACTCTCTGGCAAATTAAAATTTAATGTAATTATCTAACAGAGAACTTAAATATGAAATGATGGATACTTATAGGATCCCATTTTTCCTGACAGTTTCCGTATAGGTGAAATAGTGAGTTATTCTACTTTCAATTGAATGTCAGATTCAGAATTGATCTTTCTAGATGGGAGACCTGTTTGAGAAAACAAAGAAAAAGTATAGTGCAAAAGGCACTACTTGTGCCACAACTCAGCGTACGTTGCGGCGAGTTGTGACGAATGAAAAAGCGACCATAGATTTATGTGAAAATATTTTTTTATTAACTACAACTGATCACGTAGGTAAGTTATGGTATAAATTATATCTTTTATTATGGCACTAAAACTACTCAGAAACAAAATCATTTTCTATGTTTTGAAGAAAATATTATTATTATTATTGTACCTTCGTTAATAACTTTTTGTGGCAATATTTGATACTTTGCGGGAGGATTTTACCTCATAAATAGAATTTTTTCTTGTAGTAACAGCTCCCACTCTTAGGATAATTCCACCGTTCCATTCTTATAGTATTTGATAATGTAAATGTATGTTAAACAGAAAGACAAATGTTAATGAATGTCTTTAGAATATTGGTTAACAATCTATTTTAAAAAAGTTTTTACAAAAAAGAAAAAAATTAATGTTTTGACAACTTTTTTCATTTCTCATAAAAGTGATGTCAAAACTTTCCCAAATGAATTATTAACCAATTCCACACTCGTTAACATAACCAAAATGAAAAAACTGATTCAGATCTCAAATTTTACGACTAATGTCGATATTATGCTAACTAAAGAATTTAAGCCCAATTTTTTATTAATTAACTAATTGACATAAGCATGCATAGATAAATATAAAAACAATTCTAATTACAAAATTCAATCACCCACAAGAACACTAAAGTGTTTAAGAAAAGGAAAATCTGCGAATCAAACATAAAAACCTCTTTGAGGCATTATAGTACCAAACGATCCACTAATGAGAATAGTCGTACATATTTCTTACGAAATTTTCCAAACTAAGAAGTAATAATGCACTCAAGCCTCCGACTCTTAGTAGCAATCAATTCCTCAAATCATTTCTTCTCACTAATTTGTAGATTTGCAATTGAAACTCCAATTGTAATCTTCTAGTCTCCTTGGCAATTTTCGGACTACTCTAGTGATTCCCAAGCTCCACTCAACACCAAAACTTTGATGGTAATAATGGGTATGATGAGCTTGTCTCCTATCAAGAAATTTGACATTTTTAACCCGTTTGGATGGAGAGAGGAAGGAGGAGAGTAGAGAGAAGTAAAGTAAAGTTGGCTGAAAATAATCTAATTTTGTAACTGAATCCTCTAAAATTCTAGCATTTTTGCTTGAGCCAGTCTTCGAAAAGTGAGAAAAAAAAAGTTGTCCTAATTGCTTTTCAAAATCTAAGTTCACTTGACATATTAGCCTAACCCTCCTTATTCACTCGTGCAAAATCCTTCAATTTGCTGTTCCAAATATCATCTTCTAACCTCCTTAACCCATTACGAATTTAAACCCACAACATTTTACAAATACAATGTACAATTTAAATTCAATGAATACATCCAAACTTGTAATGGAATTTACCAACACGCTAAAGATCCTAACATTAGCTAACAATATTTTAACAAATTTTTTTATAAAAAATAAAAAACTGATAATTAGGGGTTGGGGGATTTGAACACTAAATGCTTCAATTAAAAAAATATCAAGAGATATCAATCAGTTGAGTTACAAGACTTTTGGCATTTTAAAACCTATTTAAGATATCAATGATGTGATAAATCTTAACCATATATTAAAATATTAAAATGAATGGTTAGTGTTTTAAGAATTCTTTAGTGAAGTTATTCAAATAGAGGAAGACAGGAGGAAAGAAAAGGAAAATGTGCCACAAATTAAGTATACAAGGACCATATTTCTCTCCTCTCTACCCATTTTCCTTTGTACCAAAGATATTAATTTCAGTATATTATTTGATCCTCTTTTTTTCCTCTTTTTGTTTTTAGCAGTGTGAAAGAAGTTAGAACTTAGAAGTGAATCATCTAATCATAGCCCAAATCAAGTATTTAATAAATTATTTCTTGTCATTAGAGGACATTCATGCCTTTGAAATTCTCATTATTAAAAGCATAATATAAATTTTTTTTTTCTTCTAAAGCTCTCAATGGAGAGTCTTCCTTTTGGCCAGAGTCCAAACTTATATTTTAATGTTTCCAAGAATGCACGAGTGTGTGTTTGAAAACTGAGCTTGAGGCTTTTGAAGTCTCCATGTCCAAGAAAAATTTTGAAAATTTAAACAACTTTGCCTCCTTGATTGGAGACCCCACAAAGCCAAATCAAATTACAAATGTTTATTCCCATGTGTTTTTGTTTTTTTCCCTAAACAACTGAAGGGATAGGCCAACATAAGTCAGGTTTTCCTGCTGCACATGGTCACATCTCCCGTATTAAACAGCCCTTGTAAAGAGTAGACAGCCCTATATAGTAGACAGCCATTGCGATTATAAAAAATAAAGATAATGTTAACAAGTATCTTTAAGTGAATTATAAATAAATTATTTTATGAAAATTTTAACATTATTTTTATATAAAAAATAAAAATCGTCACAATAATTAATTACTCTTTTTCGTAAAATATTTTAAAAAATATTTTCTAAACTTATATTATTCATTAACTTTTCCTAGAAGATAAAACCCTTTTAGGATGAGACAATGAGTGGATTGTGAAAATTATACTTCTGTGAGACCAAGGCTAGTGTCCATATAGCGTAATAAATGTTCGATAACTGCTACGTTCATAATATTTTTTATAATATTTTCACAACAAATTTTAGTTGGCAGGTTATTATTTGTTATTACTAGTGGGCAAGAAAGTAATTTCAGTGTTGAATTTAAATTCAACACTGAAATTACTTTCTTGCCCACTAGTAATAGCAAATAATAACCTGCCAACTAAGATTTATTGTGAAAATATTGTGAAAAATGTTGTGGACGTAATATTTCTCTAAATGTTCACCTCACTCATGGGTCCATGGCATATATGTCCCATGTTTGGATACAAAGTTGCTTATCCAACAAACTGTTATTACTTAACTACTACATAAATAACAATAAAATACAAATATGTTTTCAACTTGTGGCTTTTTTTTTTTTTTTTTTTTTGTTTCAAATTTCGCATTCAACCAATATTTTGATGGTGAATTATTGAGTACTTCCGAAATACTATAAATGCGTATCTCTTCCTCCGGATCTTACTAATTAAATTTTTGATAGGACCCACAATTCGTACGAGAGGGGAGAATATGTATTTATGATACTCCCGGAGTATTCAATTATTTTTCTATTTTGATAGTACATTTGTACGTAGTGAGTTATATAAATTAATACATTTATTATATATGTACGTAAATCACTAGATCGTGAGTTGTTGATGGATGGATGCCTAACGTAACCATTTCAATTGATTATAGGGATAGGTTAACGAGTGTTCTTATGACATTTTTTTTCTTCTTTATATGGTATATAACTATATGTACGTAAATCACTAGATCGTGAATTATTGATGGGTGGATGCCTAACGCAACCATTTCAATTGATTATAGGAATTGGTTAATGAGTGCTCTTATGACATTTTTGTTCACTTGTGACTTTTATTGTTATTTATATAGTAATTAAGTGCATTCTTCGAAATTTAAGCCCCCCCACCCTTTCTGTTTTACCATATTAGGTAATAACAATTTATTGGATGAGCAACTTTGTATCCAAATATGGGCTAGACATTTATGCCATGAGTGAGGTGAACATTTATTACTCTCATGACATTTTCTAATTGATCATTTTAGAAAAAATTTAATATTACTTTCATGAAAAATATAAAAAGTTATAAAAAAAAATCAATTGCTTTTGTCTTTTCCTATAAAAATTTCTTAAAAACATTACTTAAAAAATTACCTTTGGGATATCCGTTAACTTTTTCCTTTATTATATAACAAAAGATTTTTGCATTAATGGTGAGGGCAATTTTCACCTAAGATATGATTGGGTGAGAAATGGATCCTAAATGCATAATGAGATATGGAAAATGCTAAAGTCATAAGAGATCTAGGGTTCAATTTTCGCCTACACCAAAAATTAATTAATGTCTTGGTTTAATGATAAAAAACAATTATCAGGAGCGGACGTCATAAGTTAAAACTCTCTCAAAAGAAAAGAAAAGAAAAGAAAAAACTATTTTATAAACTTTTTACAAATTTTTGATGTGATGAGTGGTTAGTAATAAGTGAAAATGTGATATTAATAATGGACTTAGATGAGAACCAATAAAAATTTATCATATTAACCTTTTGTAAAAATGTTGTAAAATAATTTGTGGGTGTAGCAATATATTTTTCATGCACATACATAGTAGCCAACATGGTGATATTATTCCCTCTAAAAAAAATGGTGATATTATTATTAGGGTAAATTGCAAAATACACCCTTAAAATTTGGAGTTGCTAGAATTTTACACCATAAAATTAGAAAAATTGAATTTTATACCCTAAAGTTTGAGTTTCGTTGGCAAAACTCCACTCTATTAGTTTAAGCTGTTAAGTGACATGTTAGGCTACTGAATTTTTTTTTTTTTTTTTTTTTTGCCCAAATTAACCTTAGAGAAACGCATCATTTCAAAGAAAGCAGGGGCGGCGTTGTGTTAGAGCCAAGGGGTTCAAATGAACCCCCTGACTTGTCAATTTTATTTTTATTTTTTTATTTTATATATATATATATATATAAATTTTTTTAACTTTTGTTTTGAACCCTTAAAATAAAAATTTGAACACCCTGACCCTCAATTTTATTTAAACCCAACTAAAATAAATTTGAATATGATCATCTTAATGCTACTTTCACAATTTTTTCAAAATAAATGTTACATGGCAAGTTGTAATTGGTTTTTATTTGGATCCATAATTAACATCATTTTTTACCTATCATTAATAACTTACCACCTAGATTTTATTATAAAATTTTTGTGAAAGTATTGTGTATTGAATATTATTAAAAAAAGTTTCATTTTTGCTCATTTGTTAAAAATATATATATATATATATGTATATTTTCTGCAGAACTCTGACTTACTTTACCGTTGACAGTAAAATGAAATAGTTTTTCCATGCACTTTTTTTCTCTATAAGCAACAAATTACACTAATGTTACAACCAATGTATCTCTATCTACATTTGTGATTCTTTCCCATTCTCTTTATCTCTCTTTCTTTCTTTTGTATTTTTTTTTGTTTTTGTTTTGTATTTCTCTTTGTTTGATCAAATTGTTTGATAAATACTCTATAGATTTTCAATTCCAAGAAGTTTTTTAGTGCTTGCTCAAATTCCAAAAGAGCAATCACATGTATGATTAAAAAGCTATACATGATTCTTAAAAAAAAAATGCCACATACTTCAAAAGCAAAAACTTATATTAGTTACTATTTTTTTTTCTTTGTTTCGCATTACTCCTAGTTCCACTCTTAGGTACGTTAGTATTCTTCTTTATCATATATTTTAATTTAATTGATAATACATATAAATATAATAAGTTATTATTAATTTGACAAAAATATTGTAAGAACACGGCTTCAGCGTGCTAGCCCAAAAACGCATGGACCAGCCCAAAGGGCCCAAAACAAAGAATTTTTAGAGTGTGGGGGAGGAAAACTAGGCTAGATCGGGTTAGATAATCTGCATGAGAGGCTAAGATCACGAGATGAAATTTCACAAAGAAGTTGAACACAAGAAACTAATCTCGGTCTCCGTCTGAGGACTTCCACATCAGTGTTTTATGTCTTTTCTCCTTCCTTTTTTTCTGTTTCTTTCTCCCCCCTGCTCTTATGTCTCCCTTTCCTTTTATAGTCCTTCCCCATCTTCTTTGAGCCCCTGTCGTTGCAGTGGTGTTTGGAGATACTTGTCCCATCTCCCTTTTCCATAAATTTCGGTGTAGTGGGTGTAAGACTGCGGGTCACTGTTCAGGTGTCTTCTCCACATAAATGCAGCCAGGGGATTAGCTGCAGAGTCATTCAATGCGGGATTGGCAGCCTTCTTCCTTGATATTTTTGGATATTTTCCTGGTGCACGTATCTACTATATCCGCCCAAGCCAGTAGAATCTTCTAGGACGTTTCCCTTGACCGGAAGGGCTCCAAGGCTTATTCCGGTTTCGGCTATCCGAGGTGGTATTATCCACGGCAATGTTCCTAGGATTCCCCAATTCACGTTCGGGCTCCTTACCATTCATTTCGGACATTATATGTTGGGCCGGATCGTCCTCGAACTGGTCACGATCCTCGACGTGGACTTCGGGCCCAAGCAGGCCCATTTCCCTTATCGGTCTTTCGCCCCCACAAATATATAATTAATTATTTAATTATATTTATTGTCTTATTAATCTTTAAACTATTAATAACTTTTTTTTTAATTATTGAACAATATAATTGTATTATATACTGAATTGTATTTAGAATACTATTTTAAATTAGTGTATATAATATAGAAGTTGTATTTACAAAAAAAAAATTATGTATATTTACTCCCATGACAAATTTCTTGCTCTATTAGTGTTGAGCTCCTTAGAAAAAAATATTGAAGTCGCCGCTGAAAGAAAACCAAAGGAATTGTGCCAGCTTCCAAAACAGTGTCGCTTAGCCCAAAATCAAAACACAAATTTCAGCCTTGGTCAAGAAATCCACCAACTAGTTTCACTTTCACATCCTAGTCTCGCCTACCACCTAGTATCACATCCTCCTCCCTCACCGCCTCAGCATTCATCAAGAAATCCTACAAAGTCATCTCCTTCGCCGAATTATTTCTGTTGTTGTTGTTGTTGTCAATCTCCTCCTCCTTGTTGTGATTGTCGGTGGCAGTGATGGTGGTTCCGGGGACGGTCTCTTCCTAGACCTCACCGATAATCTTGTCTCCTCCGGCTCCGAGGTCTCAAGAGGTGGTTCCTTCAGGGAATTGGTCAGACAAGGGAGTAGAGATTCTTTAAGAGATTCTAATCACGATTGATACGTGTGACCGACAGCATATTTTTGTCCTCGATTGATATGTATGACTGACAACCTATTTTTGTCCTCACATGTGTGACTGACAACCTAATATTGTCCTTTTCTTACATCAAACTACCATCTTCAAAAATATAATTGTGCTAAATGTGGGGTTCATTCTTGGGGTTTTGTCATTTTGAGTTGAATGATTTGGGAATTGAGTTGCTTCCAACACTGTGTCATCATTAAACCTGGAATTTGGGTGGGTTGATAGTGCCTTTTGCTTTGAAACCACGTTGTTTTGTAGAGTTGATTTGGAGGGGAAAAAAAAAAGTAGAACTGATTTGGAAAAAAAAAAAAAATTTCAGCACGCCAACGTTGTACTTAACGGCTTAAACTAACTAAGGGTGGGTTTTTGTTAACAGAAGAAAATCCATTTTCTCAAACTTTACGTAATAAAATTCAAGCAACCTTAAACTTCAAAGTTTATTTCGCAATTTACCCTTATTATTATTAGAGCATTCACAATTGGCCTTGCAAATGGCATATGTAAGCAAATTTTAGCATTAAAGTACTAAAAGGACCCAGCATTTGGCCCTGTATTGGTCTGGTATCCTAAAAAAATTTAGAATTGTGCTACAGTATCATCACAAATTTGTGATAGTACTATAGCATAGAAAAGGAAATAATATGTTTTCTATTTATTTCTCTCTCCTCCACGTCTCAATTTGTCTCTCTCTCTATGTCTCATTTTTTTGTTTTTATTTATGTTTTGAAATATATTATTTTATTATGTAAATACATTATTTTAATGTGTTATATTATAAAATAAAAATTAAGATATTGAGTATATTATAAAATAGTATGGTATAATTGATAAAATAATTTTTTAAAATAGTAAAATAAAATAAAATAAAATTTTAGGATGAAAATGCTCTTAAAAGTCTACAGTAGAAAGTAGATCTGACCTCTAAGAATGATAGGTAAAGACCGGCTGCATGGGATGTTATTGCTCAGAGAAATATGATTGCAACTCACTATTCATGCATAAATATGACGTTATTGCAAAATTGAAATGCTCATTTTCCTCTTTTCTGGTAGCTGGATGAAAGGGTGTAGGCCTATCTCTCTTAAAGAACATGCAGTAGATGTGCTAAATGTGTCAAATGTCAAATATTTGACACATTTGGCATACCAAACATCAAAAAAACTCTTTATTAAATGTGTTAAATATGTCAAATTTTTGCAACATTGAACAGTAACCTTATAATTTTGGCATGGTACAGACAGGAATTGCATATCGCTAAATATTTTTTTATTCTCAGATCTCTCCTCTCTCTTCACTTTATTTATTTCTCTTCTCTCTCATTCTTCCTCTGATGCCTCTCCATTCTTTTCTTCTTTCACTCTTTTCTCCTCTCATTCTCGTTGTTTTTCTCCCTTCCTCTCAAACATCACCCTTAGTTTTTTCTTCTCACTCTTTTCTTCTTTCACTCTGATCTCTGTCACTGTAGTTTTTTTTTTTTTTTTTTTTTTTGCAGTGATTTGATACCCGGTTCGGTAGTGGGTGAGTTGCGATGGTGATTGGCGGATCACTGGTGGTGGGTTGCGATGGTCAGATTTAGTGGTGGGTGGGTCGGCTGGTGATGGGCAAATCAGTGGTGGTGGGTGGGCGAATCGGTGGTGGTGGGTCGGTTGGTGATGGGTGAATCGGTGTTGTGCAAAATCGGTGGTGGGAGGATTGGCCTGTGAATGGGTTCCGAAGGATGGGTCGGCGGTGGGTGAGCCGGTTGGCAGCGACAATGGTGCTGGTGGTTGTGGCCGCAACAATTTTTCTGGTTGTGGTTTTTTTTTTTTTTTTTTTTGGTGTTGGTGGATGGGGGTTTGTGCTAGTGGTGGTTGTCAGCGTTGTTGTTGTTGATGATGATGAGGATGGGGAAGTAGTTTAATATATTATTTTAATGTGTTGTAAAAATTATTTTAATATATAGAATTGAATGATAAAATAACTGATAAATGAAATGTTGTAAAATGATGTGGTAAAATAATAAAGTAGACTTTTGATGTGGCAAAATGACATTTTTTTTTTTGCAACATCTGCTACGGATGCTCTTAATAGGTTTCTTGAAAACCCAATGACTCTTTTGCCTGCTTTAACTGGGTCTGGTCAAGGGTATATATTAATTCAATATTTTAAAAATATTTTTATGAAAATTTTAAAAAATTATTAAAAAAATGTTAATCATTTTTTCACTTTTTCATATATATTATTTTTAAATTGATTACTAACATATGTCCTAAGGGCATACATCAGTGAAACCCGCTTTGGTTTAAGTAGCTTAAACTTAAACAATTGCATATTTACTATTTAGTTGTGTCTTATAGTTGATTCTCAAAAAATAAATTAGTTGTGTTAATTTTATGGTGCTCTGATATATGCTCTCATCAAAAAGTATAAATAAAAAATATAATAGAATATATATGACAACCTTAAAACCATTGTAACACATTATATTACAAAATCTCGGTTAATATCTTATGTGTTTATGTACAGTTTTTTAATACCTAATTTATTTTTAGGTTCAACTGTACCTTTGTAAATTTAAGCAAATCAAAGTTTCAGCAAAAACCTAATCAAAGAATTCAAAGTTCCATTAAATACAAGTTTACAACATGGCATCACAAGTGACCTAGAAATTTCAGTTTGGACCCCGCCCCTGCTGCCCCTACATTTAATTATAGCCTTCTGCATGTGAAAAACATGTCCTGCAAACCATTAATTCTATGGCAATTTTTCTTACATTAGTACGAAAGAAGCTTTTTTTTTTTGTTTTTTAATTTGATAATCAGAAAGAAGCAGAAGGCAGTGCAGCCCAAGAGAGACAGAACAGCACCACAACTAGACTAACAGAGAGAAAGTTTAGACAAAAACCCTAATTATTACATAAATACTATACCAATTCTTCCATTGAAAAATCTTGTTCATTGAGTCTAACCAGTTGCCACTGTGTTCCATACTTTTATTAACATTATTTAACATTTGAAAAAAAATATTATAATAAATTAATATAAAATAAAATTGCACAGTAGTTATGACCGATGATCCGTATACTAGGAGAGAGCTTCACACACACACACACACACACACATATATATATATATACACATTTAGATTAGGCGAGTAAATTTCTATATTGTAAAAAAAAAAAAAAAAAAGAAAAGAGTAGTGCACTGCTTAAACTAGCAATTTGTTCAGCTTGAAACAAACAAAAAGATTTACCAATGGAGCATTAAGAGCATTAGCATTGGAAAATGCTAATGTTACTCTATTTTGCAATTCTAAAAGTCACTTTATTATTATACAATGTCATTTTACAATACTTCTAGCATCCCAAACTTCTATTTTTCTCTTCTACTCATCAAAATAATATATCTATATAATAAAATAATATATTCTAAAAATATATATTTTCTCTCCCATCTCTCTCCTCTCTCTAATTTCAACCCAAAACCCCAACCGCTCTCTCTCTCTCTGTTTGCTCTCTATCAAATCCAGTGGAGGCGTTTATGGAACAAAGTAAGAATAAGAAGAAGATCCGAGGATCCGAAGAAGAAGAAGATCCGAGTAAGAATAAGAATAAGAATAATTTCAGGTCCCGGCGCTTGAAGGTATTTTTAGGCTGGGTCGTCGTCGCCGCCGCTGCCGCCGTCGCCGCTGCAGATCCGAGGAGGAGCCGCCTCGCCTCTAAACGACAATAATTGTAGTTGGGTTGTGAAAGGGAAGAAGAAGACCGGTGGAGCTCGGCTATGGATGAGGCTGGACCACAGTGGGTTTGGCCGTGGGTTTTGGTGCTGGGTTTGGCCGTGGGTCGTGGGTTTGGCCGTGGGTTGTGGGTCGTGGGTTTGGCCATGGGTTGTGGTGCTGGGTTTGGCCGTGGGTTGGCTTGCTGTGGGTTTGGTCGTGGGTTGGCTTGCTGTGGGTTGCTCGATGGAGAGACACAGAGATGGAGAGACACAGATGAGAGATGAGAGACAAAGATGAGAGAGAGGGAAATAAAATATTAGTTTTTTTTTTACAATACTGCTACAGTGCAATTCTACTTGTAGAATTGCACTGTAGCAGTATTGCAAAAAATTTTGCAATAGTTACCTTTACAATTCTCTGATGCAGAGGTATTTGGGGGTGCAAATGCCAAATATAAGGAGAATTTGGCATTTACATTCCCCACTGCTAATGCTCTAAGGCCAAGAAGTTAAATTTTTCACCCCTAAGAGAAGACTAGCTAGAGGTCTACAAAAAATGACATCATCTTGTGAACAAGATGGAAAGTGACCTTAGTCTCTAAAACCAGACAGAAACTATATATCTTCAAGGGTTAGCAGTGAGATACTGTGGCAGAAAATGGACCTTTCGGTGAGCAACAATATAATGCAGAGATGATAGAGACAGCTTCCTTATGAGCTGCAAAGCCATTTGATGAGCAATTTGTTATATCACTTTTACTAGCATGGAGCTATCATAAAACTGTAATGAAGAAAACAATAATAATAATAATAATAATAATAATAATAATAATAAAAATAAAGCCAGTGTAGGAAAATGGCTTCACCAAACTCCCACTAGTACAGTTCTTTAGGAGTGGCATAAAGTAAATCAATAACGTTTTGAATAGTGACAAAGTGGGCTACTTCGAAAATGAAAGCAAATTGTTCTCTAAACAAATTAATTTTTTAGACCTATAAAAAGAGTAGGAACTCAAAATGTTTCGCAACTAATATAAACAAAAGACTTATTGTGATAATGCATAATTATACATTTTGTATTAATAATGAGTTTAAGTGAACGTGATATTACTTTAATTTACAACAAATAATGTCAATAGTGGCGAAGCGGACTTGCTATACATGCATTATATGTATCATTTGAGGCATTTATAACAGCCTTGAACAGTATTAGCCAGCATTATTTGCAACACCAGCACATAGATTCAAGGCTTAAAGCAAAATGCAAAACTTTTATTTTCTTTAACTTAATATATACCAAAAACAGGGAAATCCCGGAAATCCAGTGAGAAATGGACGTTTACTGTAGAGCTCATAGACCAAATTAAAATGACAAACGCAAAAAAACAAGCCTATCCTGCATTAGATTGAATGGTCATTGTGGCAATGGGCCAGACAACCCACCTGTAAAATTAATGGGATAGTATTTCTCTTTCTTTTTCTTTAAGATGAACAGTCACTGAGAATACTAAACTTAAGATTCCTTTGGTTGCGACTTTGCCATGCAAATTCCAGTCAGTGCAAGTTGTCCTCCATCAATGTATATTCGTTCTATTCAGAGACCAATTACTAGGAAGGCATATAATGTGGCTCACAAGCAAAGCCTGGGGAAAGACACACCATGATTTATCACATTACACTAGACATGACCTTCATCACGTACAGGAGAATAAAATGAAGAAAAAAACAATTATAGGATTTGTATGGCTGAACCAGGTGATTTTGGAAATGCTTTGTTGACTTGGACTTCAAGTACGGCAGAGAGATATGAAACAAAAATAGGTTAAATTACAAATCAAAAAGAATGAGTCACAATAAAAATTCACAATAATTTTATACCACCCTCAAATTGCTTATCACCTCACACTTGGGACTAATTATAAATTATACCCTCTAATTTAGACATGATTTCAAAAAATACTTTCTAGGTCTTATATATATATATATATATATTTTTCATTTTGATACCTTAACTTCCATTCATTTATAATGCAGTCTTTTCGTCCAATCCACACCATTAATTTCATCAAAATGATATCGTTTTGGAATGTGAGAAATATTAAAAGTATTAATGAGATTGGATAGAACTAGATAGAATAACTAGTTAAATTGATCACATACTAAAGTTAAAGAACTAAATTGAAAATTTTTCCAAATTAGAGAGGGGCAATTTATAATTTAGCCATAAAAATATTTGGTGCTGACCAATCAAATAACCTTTAAATTAAATTGTTCAAAAGTCATGGTGAGGTAGAAAAAAGATAAATGAATGATATAATAAACCATTTACAACAAGAAAGAAACAAATAAACCCACAAATTCAGCATATACAGATCCTAACATACATATATGCAAAGCAAGAGCATTAAGTTTTCTCTTTTCCTAGGCCAAATAGAGCAAAAAAGAGGTCCATGCTAATCTTCTCTTCACTGTTTGGAAAAAACAGTAAGTCGTATAAAGCTAACGTGACCAACAATGCAAAAGGACCTTTAATGCCAGGGCCATGCATGGTCCAATGAGAAAAATCTTTTCCCTGCTGCATATGTGCAGAGGCCTCAAGTCAAATTTGATGACAAAGTGATGATACAAGTAACAAAACTAGAAAGACTAAAAGAATGACGAAATCTAGGCTTTGATATTGCCTAATGCCAATGCAGGTTTGAAACAGTAAAAAGATGAACTGCTCAGTATACGGATAATTGGACAAAAACAACTTCTAAAGCTTCTGGTATGACACTCAGAAACTTTTAGATGATTCAAAGACAGATTTGCATGCCATGGGACCACAAAGCTAGAAGACAGTAAAGGCTCCAAGTTTGCAAAATTTTGGTCACAAAAGTCAAAAACTGAACTTGCTGGTTCTTAATTATCTAATACTATATATAAAAGCAGAAGCATTTCTTGCAATTAAAGAGGTGTTGTCACATTAGGAAAATGCCACTTTAAAAACTGACACGTATACAACTTTAAGTTAAAAGACCCGCATGGTGCAACGTTTCGGGAGAGTCTTATAAAAACCCAACCTGCTTATTAAAAAAAAAAAACACAAAAACACAAAAACCCAAAACAAACATACGCTGCAAAAAGAAAAAGGAGAACTGAGAAAGAGAACGATAGAGAAAGAACTTTGGCCCGTCATAGATGGTGAAGAGAGAAAAATTTGAGAAGAAAGTCAGGCTTTGCTACCATCAGACCACCATACCCTCCACCGGTATGGTCCCTGTTTTTTTGTACCAAAGGTCAGTGTACTCCCTTCCTCTTCAAATACTGTTTTTGTAGTTTGTAAGATTGAAACTCCTCACCGTTGCTTTTCCTATTCGAATTAGAATCTTAAATTTTCAATATTTCTATGTTTTTGAATTCAAAACCAGCAGTTCCCCTTACTTAATTTTATAGGGTTCTTCTTTTACCCCTTTAAAAAAAGAAGATGGGTTGATTCTCTTTTTTTGGATGCTTTGGTATCAAATTATCCCTCTCTATTTTTTTTTGGTGGTAACATTAGGGATTTTGCCCTTGATTTACTGTAGTTAAAAGTCAAAATTCACCTTGGATTATTTAAAATCTGAATGTATTAGGCGAACAGCTTAATTTTTAATATGCAATTTGTTTGATAAAATTAATGATTGGTCTTTTGTTTTATTCTAGAATTCCTAATCCACGTTGCCAATTAAATTGTGAAAGGTTGTTTCGTACACATCTCAAAACTCTAATTTTTTTTTTTTTTTTGGTGAATGGATATAGATTTGATTCATTTTTGTTTAGGGTTTTTGGGTTTTCTATCAAAATGTTTGTTTCCTCAATTTTAGATATTTGCTTTTGTTTTGTTTTGTTTTTTTTTTTTTAAGATTACAGAAGTCACTAAATCATTGAGATTAAATAAGTGTAAGATTGAAATCATTGGGTATTTCCGTTTCTAACATTTATTTTCCTTCTTCAATCTTATTTTAGGCTTTTCCTGTGCTGGAACAGCACGGACCAAATAGAGTCCGTAAGGCATACAGAGATAAGCATATATCGTAACCGGTAAAGTTATTTATTTATTTTTTTCAAATTTAGGGATTGAATATGATTTAGGTTTGAATTTCTTGGTTGGATTGGTTTAGATTTAGTTATAGTTAGTTTTGGTTTTGAGTTAGGCTTCCATTAGCATGCCTCTGATAGGAAAAGCAAAAGTCTTTTCTTGTAATTAAGGTTGTGTAGCCACGTTAGCCAAAAAGCTCCGACTTCAAAACTTGCCACACTCCCAGAAAAGGAAAGTGCAAAAATATAAAAAACTCAAAAACTTATAAACACCATTCAAGCGGTGCACCGTTCAAGCGGTGCGATTGTGCGAAGACTTAAAAACACCAATAGAGAGGTGCAGAACCATGTGAAGCAAATGTTTGGAGCTCAAATTATCCGACATCACGAGAAGTATCTCGGGTTGCCTCCGCTAGTTGGAAAGGGTAAGAGGAAAGCCTTTAATAGAATTAAGGACCAGGTTGGTAGGAAAATAGCCGGGTGGAAAGGCAAACTTCTATCCAATGCGGGGAGGGAAATCCTCATCAAAGCGGTGGCACAAGCTACTCCCACATACACGATGAGCTGTTTTAAACTCCCAGACACACTGTGTAAGGAGCTGAATTCGATGATGAGTAAATTCTGGTGGGGGCAAAAGGAAAAGGAGAGGAAAATGGCGTGGGTTTCGTGGGAAAAACTTTGTTCCCCAAAGGCTGAAGGGGGCATGGGGTTTAGGGACCTAAAAGCTTTTAATTTGGCCCTCTTGGCGAAGCAAGGGTGGAGAATCCAACAAAACCCAAGCTCCCTGATTCATAGAGTGTTTAAAGCGAAGTATTTCGCGGGCTGCCCATTCCAAGATGCACTGGTGGGCAGTCGGCCCTCCTACGCGTGGAGAAGTATTATGGCAGTCAAGGACATCATTGTTAAGAGCTCCAAATGGATCATTGGAAATGGGAAACGAGTCCACATATGGGAGGACAGATGGCTTCCTACACCTGAGTCCTTTAAAGTGGTGAGCCCAAGAAGACTTCACATGGATGTGGAGATGGTTTCAAGTCTCATAGATCCGGTGAGGAAAGGCTGGAACGTAACAATGGTTAAAAATATCTTCCTCCCCCACGAAGCTGAGATTATTTTGGGAATTCCTATCAGCTCCCGCCTCCCCGAGGATTCTCTGATTTGGGCCTGGACACCTAATGGAAAATTTAATGTGAGAAGTGCATATTGGGTGGCTCGAAAGCTTGGAGAAAAGAGAAACCAAAAACGGGAATGTGGGGAATGTTCAGATGGGTCAAGGATGAAGGCTATTTGGAAAATGATCTGGAATCTGAACTGTCCTAACAAGGTAAAGCATTTCATGTGGAGGGCCTCCAAAAACATTTTGCCAACAAAGCTTCGGCTAAAAACAAAAGGGTTTGGGCAGGACGTCTTTTGTGACCTCTGTGGCCTCTGTGAATCTTCAGGGCACATACTGTGGGGTTGTAAGGTGGCCTCTTCTATTTCATTCTCATTGCAATCCAAGCCCACCTTATTGATTGTTTAATCTGAGCTAACCCAACTTTCTACAAATTCATTGATTTTTGGCCTTTTGGACTAATCCATCCACTATTGGGCTAGTGGTCCAAATTTGAGTCCTTACAATATTCTTTCTAAAAAAAAAAATTGTTCATAATATCTATCATAAATATTTGCACATACAATTTAAAATAGTTTTTATGTATCGAGTTATTATAAAAATTGACTTGATGTAAATTTTTAAGACTTAGTTTGATGCTCAAAATGATGGTAATCCAAAAAAAGCATAATCAGTTGATTACAAGAGGACAAACAAATATGTGCAACATTACCCAAATGAATTTTAATGTATTTTATTATATTTTTATGTGAAGTTGATTGAATTTTAAATGCTAGTTATTTTTAAATTTCAAAGACTTCCAGTTCTAGTAGATGCAATAGCCTGTTTTGGAGTGTTTTTATCATTTCCTTTTTATAAGTTATTATTTTATCCATTCAATATATGCATTCTCTCTCTCTCATACCATGTAGAATTAAAAAAAAAAAAAGCTTATAAAACGGTCTCATACGAATTTTTCTCACATGTATAGTTCACAAAACTGAAATTTGCAGTTCTTAATTCATATGTTCTCAAGACTTCTAGCTCTAGTAGATGGAATAGGCCGTTTTGGGAGTGTTTTTTCTCCTCTCCTTTATGCTTCTAGATAAATAATTAATTATCTTACCCATCCAATATATACATTCTTTCTATCACATAATGTGGGGCAAAAAAGTATCTTATAAAATGATATCATATGACATTATCTTACAACATATATGTATATTTCACATATGTGTGGGTGATTTTATGAAATTGTTTAATAAGATACTCACTTGTGTGGAACCCAAATTATATAAAAGTGATGAGATATATATATATATATATATATATATATATATATATTGAATGCAAGAGATTTCATCTTGTTGGTAAAAAGGATTATAACTTTAAAGTGTGAATGACCCAAGGTTTAATTTACTCCAAGTTATTTGGTCGAGGTTTATGTCCTAAGTATGAGTCCTTGGGTGAGGGAATGCCAACCATCCCTATTGTTGTCTAGGCCCAAATATTAATGCCTCAGTATGAAAGGGCTGCTTCATTTTAATGAAAAAAATTCTTGTAGGGGAAGAAAAAGTCTAACAATACAAATGGACTCGTTAAGAGTTTTATAGTTTAACTTGTGTTTTGTGGTATTTTCAGTGGAGACTAAGGGTTTGTTTAGATACCATTTATTAAAGCTAAAAACTGAAAATTTACTGTTGAAAATACTATAACAAAATAATTTTTAAGCTATAAATAGTGCCATGGGACCTAGGATGTACCACTTATTTGCATTTTTTACAAGTTTGGTTGGGTTGTGAACAGTTCCGTGGGACCTAGCCAAAAACGTAAAACGCAAAATAATTTTTAGGCAAGCGCACACTAAATGTTTAAATCTTCTCTCTTTTATTGGAACTATCGAACTTATCAACAACAAAAAAAAGAGTTAGGATACGTTTGGTACACTGAATGAGGATTACGACAGGAATTATAATCTTTATTACTAGTAATAAAATGTGTTGTAATGTAATAATTAAACATATTCATTAGTTTGGTTGTGAGTTATAACATTAGAATAAAACTTAACATTTATTTTAAGAAATATCTTACTCATATAATTATATCTCCTTAAAAATTGTTATTTTTAAATTTAAGAGAGATATGTGTTATTTTTTATAATTTTTTATTTTTATAATTGTTAGATGTATATGGAAAGTTAATTTATTTGAAAATATATTAAATTTTGAAATTATTGCATTTACTAAGGAATAGCTGTGGGGGAACCCAGCACTAGCAAGTTTATCCGCTTTGGGGAGCCAGGCCCTCACGGTTTATCCCTCTAGCCGCGAGTGTGGGAAGTGGCAAGCGTTGCACTTGGACCAGCAATCCCACATCGGGTAGAGAGCGCTCCCACTCATGGTTTATATGCTTCTGGAGCACTCATGAGTGTACGTTTACTCATCGCATACGAGAGTAAACGTACACTCATGGGTGCTCCAGAAGCATATAAACCATGAGTGGGAGCGCTCTCTACCCGATGTGGGATTGCTGGTCCAAGTGCAACGCTTGCCACTTCCCACACTCGCGGCTAGAGGGATAAACCGTGAGGGCCTGGCTCCCCAAAGCGAATAAACTTGCTAGTGCTGGGTTCCCCCACAATAGCCAATACAACATTTTAAAGAGGAATAGTTATTTCTCATTTTGAAAAATAGCTATTTATAAGGAATGACTATTCCTTGTAATAAAAACATAACCAAACTAAAGAATAATTAAACCATAGGAATAACTATTACATTACAGCGTCTATTACAATCTACCAAACATGCCCTTACTTTACTCACCATTTGGCAAAAAACTGACACACTCCAATTCAACCAAAAGGCTAGAAGAGATATTCATACTAGAAATTCAAAAGGTACATATAATATATATGATCTTTGAACATTGCGTTTATGATATAAGACAAAATACGGGGTTATTTTTTGTTATTTTATATTATTTTTTTAATTTTAGAATTTATAATTTAGGACTTTATTTTAAGTGTTTTAAGACTATCCTAGTCAAATTAGAGTTATATTATGCTATTGTATAAATAATAATCTGTTTAAGAATGTTTTTATTTGGAAAAATATATATATTTGAAGTCTTTAAATAGGTCTCCAACATATAAAATGAGAAATGAAAGTCTATTACCAATAAATTTCAATCAGTTTATTTTCTGTCATTCAAGAGAGAGAGAGAGAGAGAGAGAGAGAGAGAGAGAATCATTTTTTTGGGGATTCAAAGTCTCTTATAAATAGGCATGAAAGCTGGCATGCAGCAAATTGTAGATCAGGGCCTACTATTTCACATATTGTCTTGGACCCAAGGCCCAGTAAAATTCAAGGTTCAAGCTACTTTTGCCTTCGAAATATGGCCCAAATCATCAGGGAAAGTTGGACATGTCAATTCTTCCTAAATTAAGACCCAAAACGAAAGCCCATCCTTTTTATTTTCTTTCTATAGGAGTACCTAAGGTCCATTGCCCAAAAGAAATACTTAACAAAATTTGTCCTCAATTAATGAAGCAAATGGTTTGTATATGATGCTTAATTGCTTATTTTTATAGCCGTTGGTATCAATGTTATGCCAATGATATTACATATATGCCAAACAAAATGGGACAAGAATATTGGGGAAAATGTAACTTTACTGGGGGAAAGTGTATTAGAGGCAACTCATATTCTGTATTCCCCAAATGGTTTCCCAACATTTGGTTGATTTCTCATCCTGGGATTTGGGACCTTTAGAAGTCAAAGAAAATATTAATAGGTGCAATGGTACTTTCTAAGGTTCTTAGATGAATTCAAAGTCAACAACTTACGTATTCCACGGAAATTTAAGAAATGGTGACTTTTAAAAAGGCAATTGAGAATTTCAGTGTGTCCAATTAACAATAGCAAAGGGAAAGTTCTCATGTTTCTAGTAGGCTAAGGAGTTGCCTTTTCTGAATGCCAATTTGCACACCGACGCAATGGCCTACTGCTTCTCTCTCTCTCTCTCTCTCTCTCCCTCTCTCTCTCTCTAGGGAAAAAAGACTATCATACAAAAGATGAAAAGATCGAGAGAGAAACATTTACGTCATAAAACAAAGTCGTTTAGGCAAGAAGAGGAGGAGGAGGAGAAGGATTTTTCATCCAAGTTACATCATTAGAGATAGATTTAGCAAACATAGCTAAAGAGTGCGTTACTCACGGAGTTAACAGATCGGCTGACACGTGAGAAAAAGCCTTCTTTTTTTTTTTCTTTTTTTTTGGGTAATTGTGGGTGATAGAACTCCCAAGCTAACGGTTATAGCAGAACCAGGTACCACTAGGCTACAAGGCCTGGTGGTACGTGAGAAAAAGCCATTGCGAATAGCAACCGCCAACATCTTTATATCTTGAAAAATTTGCCCAAGTTGTGAATAGTCTATTTGCTCATAACTTAATACTCTCACCCTCAATGATGAGATCACAGGATCCAGCTTCAATAATAAAAAAGTACAGCCTTCCTGTATGATTTCTACTTCTTCAGCATCACTCACATGGGAACATTTTGCACTGAGACCTTTTAAATAAATAAAAAAAAAATACACTACATGTGGACTAGAAAATGAGAGTAAAAATAAATGTGAAAAAATCTCTCTTTTTATATCCTGTAATTGTGTTGAGATGGATGAGAGAGGCAGGAACTTAGTCTAATGTGAAATCATGTAGGGCCTCACAAGCATCTTTATATGCTATTGGTTCACAAACCAACATCAACAAGGCAATACCAGTTAATAATCCCCCATAAGTCATAACCAAAATTCCCTTAAAATTTCTGGGTTATCAGCTAAGAAGCTTGTTCATGGAAATTCACTTTTTTACTGGCCAGAAGTCTCTAGTTACTTTGCAACAATCATACATGTCAAAGTCAAATTACAGGTTGAGTGCCACAACAGAGAGGAGCTTGCTTGTAATTTTCTGTCTTTTCAGTGTATGCAATGGTTGCTTGAGTTATAGCTGTTTGATTGGTCACTTCTTATCCAGTTTATATCTGAACAGTGAATATATAGTTTCTAAGTGATGGACATGTGTCTAAGGGGAGAGGGGGTAAATTAGGGGTGGCAAAAATGGACACGACCCACGAACCCGACACGACACGACACGAAATTAGCAGGTTATGGGTTGAGGCTTAATGGGTTCGTGTCATATTCGGGTTGACACGACGGACCTGTTTGATAAATGGGTTGGGTTAGGGTTCAACCTATGGAACCCGTTTAACCCGTTTGACCTGTTTAATTAAATAAAATTTTACCAATATACCATTCAAACCCTAGCTATATAAACTTATTAGTTGTTGTAGTTTATTTTCTTTGACATATTGTGATTGATTATTTATGATATTGAGATATGCTTTAGTTTTGAATGATTATTTGTAATGCAGTTACTCATTAATTTTGAATTTTATATTTAAAATATTTATTTGTTTGTTTTTTCATAAATGTTTTTCTTTATTTTGATAAAATTAGATAAACAGGTCGACACGATTGACCCGTTTAATAAATGGGTCGGGTTAGGGTTGAGGAATCTTGACCTATTTAATAAACAGGTCGGGTTAGTGTTGACCCATATAGTCGGATACGTATGAGTTGACACGACACGAACCCGACACGCGAACACGAATTGCCACCCTTAGGGTAAATTGAGAAACTATATTTGAGCTCTTCCAAACTCAACTCTTGATCAATAGTGAATTTGATTGAATCATGCTTGAAAATTTGAACCTTGAATCATGCTTGACATCGTTTATAATATTGTTTCATTAATTCATTTGATCATTTTGGTTGTTTTACATAGAAGTAGTTATTAGATTTTCCACGCATCATTTCAAAGATGACAAATGGACTGTTTTGGACATTCTAATGGTTTCTAGTAGATATTAAGCATTTATATTGGTAGAGCCATAAATTTAGCAATATGGTTCCACAAAAAGTTACTTTATCTATTTTACCTTCTCACTTTACAATACACTCATTATTAATGGATCTATATTTTAGCTATTTGATTAAAATAATATTAAAAAATTCATTAAAAAGCAGTGTGAACATAACCAAAAGAGATTTTTTTTTAATTAAAAAGCAGTGTAAATACAACAATTTAATAATAATTTTTTTTTTTTTTACGTATGAGCTGTAGCCACATTTTGGTATTTGGTGGTGCTAAAAATACTAATGCTTAGAAGTCCAATACTAATACTTAGAAGTCCATCTCTAGTATGTTTTATTGTTATAAACTTATTTTCTAGAGACAATTAGGCCTGTTTTGTGGCGGTGTTTAAATATTGGTGTTTAAAATGATGTAAAAATTGTGGTTTAGAAAGTATTGTGAAAGTACGAGTTTATAGTATTCATAATGCAAAAAAAGTATTTCGTACTGTATCAAATAACATTTTTTAAAATGTAAAAAACATAATTGTGTGTTTAACATGTGTATTATTATTTTTTTTTAAGTGATGATTGTTTAGTAAAAGAATACTATTTTATTTAGGGAGAGAGAAAAGAAAAAAAGAAAAAGAAAAAAAGAAGAAGAGAGAATGACAAAGAGATGCACCCCTGGGAGAAAAAAAAAAGGTTTGGTCTTGTCAATGAGCCCCATAGTTTTTAACTTTTTTACAAAAAGACCATTCAACAATTGTTACTTGAAAACTAAAACTTGGTATGGATGTCAAACACCCATAATAAAACATCACTACCAAATATACTTTTTTTTTAAGCCCACAATTTTTAGTATTTAAACACTGAAAACTTTTGTTTGAACATTGTTATCAAACAAGCTTTAGACTTTCTATTTATGTCATAAACTATGTTGCTTTGATTTAACTTGGCCACAAAAAGTTAAATGATGTATTAATTATATAGTATTTAAATTATTAAATATAATAAAAAATTTGAAATAGGTTGAAGAAAATACTTTGAATAAAAAAATACACAATCAATCTATTTTTGCCTAGACTTCAATTCATAGAATTTGTGTTCAAGTTAAACTCAAATTCTAAGAGCCTTGTGATGATGGTATTGTCACAAAATTACTCAACAAGTTTGGTCTATTTTGAGCTGAGTGAGCCTTAAACAGAACTAGAACTCACAATATCTGAACGACATGAACATTTTTGTGCGTTGTATAAGGAGATGGCCGAAATTGACATTGACAGGCCTGTGGGCACTACAGAACAGGGCTGAATGGCACACGTCCCAGTAAAGCCCAAACCTCTCTGTCAGTAATTACGTGGAAGGATCTTCCCTCCCATGTTCCCATAACGAGTCCTTTGCTTCCACGACATAGAAAAGACAAACCACTTTATGCATATTAAAATGGTCCACTCCCAACAAGTGTCGGCAATTTGGAATCAAGCCTCAACTGTATGCCTGTTTGGTAAGTTATTAAATAGCAATTTTAGAAGCATTTTAAACATATTTACACACTTTTTCATCAATATATATATCAAAAATACCCAAACAACATTATTTAAACTTCTCTACCAAACACTCTTACTAGTGTGGTGATATTCTTTATATCTCATCTCCATCTTAAACAGTTCAAAAATAATAAGTGAGTTTATCACAGACCGAGAATATGAGATTTCGTTCGAAAGCGGGCAGGGTGTTACTATAGTTACACCTAAGTAGAATAGTCATGCTAGTCGCCCTCTCTACCCATTTTTTTGGTTACCAAAAAAAAAAAAAAGGTTCATTCATTGATGAATAGATTCTATTACCACATTAACTTTCTATTTTTTCCTCCACCTTGATAAGTTATATAATAAGGGGGGAAAAATAGTTAAGTATTTTTTATTTTTTAAAGTATGTAGTAATATATTCTTTTTTTCAAAGTATTTAGCAAAATGTTCCTATTTTGGAACTCAATTTTGATGATATCGAGTTTTACATAAAACTAAAATATTGTTCCAAAAACAGGGATATTTTGCTAAATACTTTGAAAAATTGGGTGTTTTACTGCATACTTTAAAAATACAGGATATATAGCCATTTTTCCCAATTAGGTGTATCCATAGGATTGTTAAGTCAAAATAAAAATAATAAGAAAAGTTATGTTGCAACCCACCATAATGCAAAACAAGTTTATTATAAAAATGTTAAGAAATTTTGTTGTGTTCATAAACTTTTTTTTTTCATAACACATAGGAGTGATGCTACATGCACAATAATCTTTACAATATTTTTCACAATTGTTGAGTTAATGAGTTTTTATTGTTTCTCTTTTGACCCATCTCTGATATCATTTTATTATCTACCATTAACTCAAAAGGGAAAAAAAATCCAATTGTACAACAAATTTTATTTTAATAATTAGTGTACAATAAAAATAGCGGTAATGATAAAAGTTGGAATATTTTTTGTTCAAAATATGTTTGTAATTATCTTTTTTCAATCTATTACGTGCCGATTAAAGAAACAATTCAAGTGTAATTTTAGTCATATGACTTTGTTAATAGGTCATATAACTTTTTTAAATAATATATATAGATAGTTTTATAAATCGCCACGTAATAAGTTGAAAATGGTAATGCCAAATTTGTTTAAAGGTCAATTTTATTCTAAAATTTATATTACATCAATTAAAAGTTACCACACAAATTATGAAAAATAAATAGATAGTAGATTCTAACATTACTTGACACATGCTGCCGGCCAGTTGCCTTGTTCACAAGTGATGACTGCTCCACAACCAAAGTCACATTTTTCTTCCTTTAAAAAATGAATGTGTAAAATTTGACCGGCAATATTTGATTAGACTACAAATTATGACATGTTTTGCATGGGATTTGAATGGATTGTAACAAAGGTACATCAATTTGCTTTTTAAGTTTGAACTCTCGAAATTTTACCACGCGATAATACCAAATTAAGATGAAAAGCTTTTAGCCCATACTTCTAATTAGAGTTTCTGATAAAAGGAAATTGCATACTCCAAAAGTTTCAATTTTCGGATTGACTTTGTATCCATTTTAAAAAATATATATTATTATTAGAATCCTTGCTTTGTATACTTTAATCCGATTAGTAATAAACCCCATAGGTTTTATAGGCTTTATTCATTCCATCATATAAAGTGAAAGAGTACTGTTATGGTTACTATAAATTATAAAGAGTTTGTTTCTATAATATATATATATATATATATATATATATATTTGCAAATATAAATTATTTTACAACATTCCTACAAGTTGTTAATATGACCAATTCTTATTAAATTTCATCTAGACTCGCCACTTATATTATTGTTTTACTTAGTAACTAGCCTTATCACACACACTTCGCATGTGCAATGAGGCTATTTTTATTTATTTATTTTGAGTTTAATGTAATTTTTTTAATTTGAATTTATCTATTATTAGTGAGGTTACGTAAGAAGGAATTTTTAAGAAACTAAAATTTAGGATTTGAAATGGAGTAACTAGTGTATGCAAGGTTTTAGGAAAAATGTATCAAACTCTCGTGAGATATATTTAAATAGTGTATTAAATTTTAAGAAAAGAGTTTCTCAGGTAGTTTTTTTTTTTTTTTTGAATTTTGTTGAATTACAATTTTAATCCCATTTTTTATTTTTTAAGAATAAAGATTATCTATTAGATTATGGGCATTTTTAATTTTTTTTTGAAGTTATAACTAACTTTCTGAATCGTTCACTTATCACATCGACAATTGTTATTATCCTACTTAATTTTCAACTTAAAAAAGAAAAAAAAAACAATTAAAGAGTACAAGTGAAATACATCATTTGTTATTGTCTGAATAAATTTTTTTTAGAAGATTGTTTAAATAATTTGACTATCTCACTTCACTAGTGTTAAGTAACATCAATGACAACCAATCTACCATTCAAAAATTTTAAACCTTACGTGCCATTACTAAAATAGACTCTTCTATTCCATCATCCAACAATGTATATATAAAGTATCATGTTATTTGTAATTTTTTTCTCAAGTGGTTTAATATTTAATTTAAACCATCTAATGGAAAAGTACCATTTTTTTTTCTTCTATAGAGTGCTCTTTTAAAATGGAAAGAGTCCATTTCAAGATAAAATTTGGTGGTTAACATATTTAAAATTAAAAGTAAATATAGTGTCACATGTCAATTAAAATCATCTATCATATATGGTAGAATATAAAATCTAATTTCTATACATTCTTATTCCAAAAAAAAAAAAAAAAAATCTTAATCATAAAATTAACCATTTGACTTGCCTCAAGTGCTCCTCTGCCTTTCTAACTTGATATCAAAAAATAAACTAGTCCTCATATACATGGTGGCAACATGACATGTATCTCTATTACCTCATAATCAAATGAAAAGAGAATCCTTATTCATAATACAAACGAATAAAACAAATTAAATTTCCATCACCAATTAAGACATGAAGCAGTGCTAAGAATTCTTCGTGACTTATCAAATCTACGAGTTTAGAAAAATAAACCGTTTAGAGAACTTAATTCTAGTGATCATTTGCGTGAGCTTCTTTTTTTATTATAGAAAAGTACTATGTCTATAATATTTTTATAACAAATACTACTTAGCAGGTTATTATAAAATTTAAATTAAAATAAATAACAACTAATCGGCTATAATTTATTGAGAAAATATTATAAATATAATATTATTTTTATTAAAAAAAAGAAAGAGAAAAAAATCCCATCAAAAGAGAAAAAAAAAGAAAAAAAAAATACAGGCATTCAGCCTGCCACATCGACCGCACCAAACGCCCAACGCAACAATACCACCCACGCAGCACGCGCAAAGAGTCAATATAAACGCCTCGTTTCACTTCAAAGCCCCCTCACCTCTCCACCACACAACACAACACTAAAAAAAAAGCTCCCATTTCCTCGCCCTCTCTCTCTCCCTCTCTCTCTCTCTCAGCCTTTCGCGTCTCTCTCTATCAACTTCACAGCGAAAGGCGGAGACTTCAACAGGTAAAAAAAAAAAAAAAATGCAAACACAAAAAAAAAAAATCTATCTCTCTTCGATTCTATTTCAAATCTCTTTAGATCTGATATCTATATATATATATATATATATATATACATGTATTTCGCTATGTTTGATTCAGTTTTTTTCTGTTAGATCTACCTGTTTACGCGGTTTCTGTTTCATTTTTATCAATCAAGTTTAGCTCAGTTACACTAGTACTGAAAAGGTAGACTCGTTGTTATAACCCGCGTTTTATGGATCTGATTCGTTTTTTTTTTTTTTTTTTTTGGTTATATAACCGTTTTTTCAAGCTGCGTGTTCTAGATCTGATTATTTTTTGGTCTAAATATATCTGCTTTATTAGATCTGTTAATTTTTGTGATCATTTTAGCTTGTTTTTAACTATATAATATAAAAAAAATTCGATTTTTATTGATTTACTGTTAGATTAAATTTTTAGTTTAATTTTACATGTAACATTTTTTTTTTTCGTATCTAGATTTATGTTAGATCTGATTAATTTTTTCACTTTGTTTTCAATTTTGATATTACTTTTGCTAGCTTTGTTTTTAGAAGTATCTAAAAAAATTGTATATATTCGGATTCGCTTTTTTCGCTTTCATTTTCAGCTACTATTCTTTTCCGCATTTCGAGTTTGATCTTATAATTATATACACATTTATATATAGTTGACTGATGATATGTTTTTTTTTTTTTTTTTGAATTGTATTTATATATAAGGCAAAAGTTAACGGATGCCCTAAGGGCATTGGTTTAGAAACTTTTTATGTAAAAAGAAAAAGTAATTAATTTTTTTGACAGCTTTTTATATAACAAATGTCGCACCTGTTAACAGGATCCTTTTATATAACCCTAATTATGAACTATGTCAACATTTTACTAGCAATTTTTTGAGAGCTATTCGGATAACTATTTGTTGAATTTAATTGAATTATTATTAAACATTTTTTTCATAGACATCGGTTTTTAATTAACATGAAATAAGTGTTTGTAAATTTTACGGTGTCTTGCAAGATGTTGTCTTTTTAATAAACTTTAAGGCATGGAAGTAGTGATTGGACACATGTATTAGCCAATTACGTGTTTGTAAATTATCCTGCGTCTCGCAAGATGATGTCTTTTTTAGAACTTTGGTATGGAAGTAGAGATTGGACATATGTATTACGCGGTTTATGCTACCATGTTAATTGCTGTTTGATGAATTCAATTTTAGTTGTGGTTGTATCGATCAATTAGCAGCGTGTTTATTGTCTTAAAATTTTATACTTGTTTATGCTGTGAAACAAGGTGTCGGACTGAGCTGCTTATTGGGTTTATTTTTGCTGGTTGTAAATTCACTATGGCACTATGCTACTAATTGTAACATGCCTTCCCATTGGGTGCTTGTGTAACTTACCAATTTTGGGGTTTTATGCGATACATTCCATGTACTATACTGATTGGATGCTTGAGTCACTTGCCCAAAAAAAAAAAAACTTGTAACATGCACCAATTTTAGGCATTTATGTAATACATTCTATGCTCTATTCTGATACCACAATAAAACCTTATGAGGGTGGAGTAGCTTATGGTTCTGTTTTAGTAATATGTAGTCTTGTTACTGAATTCAAGTAATTACTTTGTTTGAGAGATGCTTGTCTGCATTCCTAGTTGTGATCAAGATATCATTGAACAAACATTGGAGTGAATTTTCAAGCTTGGTCTTCTATTTATGGCTGACCAGCTCAATATTCCAATGAAATTTATTGTTAATGAGACTGCATGGATTGTCTAATGTTGCACAGTTGTAAATTAGTGCCATTTCTTAAGCATCATTGGTTGGAAAAGCTAGAATGATATCTTTTGGATGATTATTATCTTTCTTGCCTATGTTGATTTTCATTGTCATGTTGTTTCCTTGTGGTGTCAGCCATTTTTGACGTTAAAGTGTTCATATTTTGCAGGGAAAGTGGAAATGGTTGATCAGGTTCAACACCCGACAGTCTTTCAGAAGGCAGCTGGCCAGCTCCATCTCCGCTCTGGTGTTTCCATGGATGTTCAGAGTTTTGATGGTGCTTACCATCAGGCAGCTCTGTACCAAAGGTGTGCCACATTTGGAAACTACTCAAATGCTGCCTTCCAGTATCCCATAATGCCAGCTTGTAGAGATACTACTGATCTATCTGCTGTTGCATCAACTGCCTCCCCAATTTTCATTGCAGCTCCTAAAGAGAAAGGAAACTTTGTCGTTGATTTCCTTATGGGTGGTGTATCTGCTGCCGTGTCCAAAACAGCTGCTGCTCCAATTGAGCGTGTTAAACTTTTGATTCAGAACCAGGATGAGATGATTAAATCTGGGAGGTTGTCTGAACCCTACAAGGGTATTGGTGATTGTTTCAAGCGAACAATTAAGGATGAGGGATTCGCATCATTGTGGAGAGGGAACACTGCTAATGTCATCCGTTACTTCCCTACTCAGGTTAGTATTTTTATTCTCTTTTTCCCCTTTTTTGTTGTCTGAAAGAGTAGTATTTGTCAAGCTTCTAATGCCTATATTTGCTTTATGAAACTTGCATCAGGCCTTGAACTTTGCATTCAAGGATTACTTCAAGAGGCTTTTCAACTTCAAGAAGGACAAGGATGGTTACTGGAAATGGTTTGCTGGTAACTTGGCCTCTGGTGGTGCAGCTGGTGCTTCATCCCTTCTCTTTGTTTACTCGCTGGACTATGCCCGTACCCGTCTGGCTAATGATGCTAAGGCTGCAAAGAAGGGAGGAGAGAGGCAATTCAATGGTCTGGTTGATGTCTACAAAAAGACACTGGCAACTGATGGTATTGCTGGTCTCTACCGTGGATTCAACATTTCATGTGTTGGTATCATCGTGTACCGTGGACTCTACTTCGGAATGTATGATTCTTTGAAGCCAGTTCTCCTGACTGGAGATTTGGGGGTAAGCAGTGGCTCTTCTATGTTGTTCCTTGTACTTTACAGCACTTGGCATTACTTATCCTTGCATGGGCCATGACTTAATGCTACGTCTGTGTAGTGATGACATATGATCTAATGAATTTATCTTAATGCCACTTACATGTTACATGACTTGGATGGATATTTTTACGTCTGATTACTTATAACCCATTTGAGTCTGACCTAGTGCTGGGAGGCCTGAGATGAGCTGTGTAGACCCATACATCCTAGGTTGGAATCCCCACCAGAGGGTCCCTTGGGATACTTGATACACAGTTTTGGCTGGTGGGGTTGTGTTTCTGGGGTTTTCTCCCCAGGAGTGTCCAAAGGGCCTTGCCTTTTATGAGGTTCCACATCATAAAAAAAATTAAGAGGTCTTCAAACCTCTACAATTTAAATAAATTGATCTATTATTGGCCATTTGTCAAGTGAGCCTCTTGTTGATAAAAAGCCAGATATATTTGCCATTGCTTTGTTTTAATTGTGTAGTTAACTGCTGTATCAGTCTGGCACACGAGTCAGTTTTCTGATTCCTGACATCTTCTTCCTCTCTTATTTTGATGATTACAGGATAGTTTCTTTGCTAGCTTTGCCCTTGGTTGGCTCATCACCAACGGTGCTGGTCTTGCATCCTACCCAATTGACACTGTTCGTAGAAGAATGATGATGACCTCCGGTGAAGCTGTCAAGTACAAGAGCTCATTGGATGCATTCTCCCAGATTCTGAAGAATGAGGGTCCCAAGTCTCTCTTCAAGGGTGCTGGTGCAAACATCCTCCGTGCTGTTGCTGGTGCTGGTGTCCTTGCCGGTTATGACAAGTTACAGTTAGTTGTGTTCGGAAAGAAATACGGATCTGGTGGTGCTTAATTAACCAGGGGCATATTTCCCTGCTTGTGCCAATTTTAGCTTTTAGATGGTGATGAAAATCTTTTTGAGTTCCAAGAACTTATTCCGGCGAATTTTTGCTCAAATAATTCAGTTTTAGAGGGAGTTAAATCCCAAACCAATTTAAAATTTTGGATTGATTCTGATCCTATAAACCTGATTTATTGAGGTGGCTGTCAATGCCGCTGTTACTTCTTTTGAGCTTCAGCTCTCTCTATAATTTAAGGAGGATACTTTCATATATGTCCTATTACTTTTGTTTACAAATGAGTTCTTCATTTGATTCTGGATTTTGCGTCTTTTGCAGTAAATGATATGAATATGTTGAATGTTGAGATGAATTTTATCATAGATTGTTGGTTATCAAATGCTGTTTTATGAGTATTTCATATGAGTGGTACTGCAAATTTAATTCGAAAACGAAGAATTGGAAGCAGTACTGCAGATATCATAATTTCTAGTGGACCTTGGTACGCACGGTGCAATGATGGATTTTGATGAAAGCGTTGCTTATGACAGACATACCAAGCATTTTGTAACAAGTGAACGAGTGAATACTATGCAATTCAACTCGATATTCTTTTGTCAGTGTTCGCTCATTGGTTTCTTCCATGGTTGATTTGGTATCTCGATTATAAGAGATACTTTCTCTTATTACAATTGAGAATCAACCAGAGTCGATTGGTGCTAATGAAATGTAGAGAGTTTACGCATTGGTTTCTTACATGGTTGATTTCTTAATTAGGATCCTATACTTTTTTTACCTGGCATTGTCAATTTTACCGAGCTGATTGGATTTTCCGGGATTCAGTTATAGTCTTCCGGATTGGAAAAGGTTTACTGTTCTGTTTGGGATTCTAGCAAATATTCACCGGCTGTGTTTTAGGCTTTTATCCAAAACTTTGCTTTTATCTCTGTATGTATGAACAGTTTGGTTGGACTGTAGTCTTTAAACATATCTGATATCTGAAGTTGCAGCTTTATTTTTTTTGGGTGATTGGAAAATATATGCAATTGCTTCAGAATCAGGACAAAAGAGCTTTGGGTAAGTCACGCTACATTGTATAAACCTCATTTTTGGCTTTAGTACACAAAAGAAGGGTGGAATTTGTAACTTTGTTTGTAGACGGTAGCCTACTTTCCCAACGAGATCCATGCACACTAGATTCTGTGTGTGTGTGTGACTGGCGTCAATGATAGGAGTCATTAAGTCTTAACTCAAAGTATGTACATGTAATGAGATAAGTGCTTGAAGTAGATAAACTATCTTCAGCAAAAGAAGAAGAAGATAACCTCTTGAGATTGTAAAAAAGTCAATTTTACAATCAAAAGAGGTTATTTTAATTATTATACTATTTTATTTTATAATACACTTAAATTTTTTGTGTGGGTAAATATGGAATTAATTAATAGGAAATGTTAATAAGCAGTGTGCGGTGCTTGTTAAGATTTTCCTATATGGGTCTCATTTAATAAAAATGACAAAAAGCTATTAAAAGTGTGGTAAAAAAGGATAAAAAAAAAACTGTTAAAAAATTGTCAAAAATGACAAAAAGTTGCCAAAAAAAAAAAAAAAAAGTTGTTAACGGGCGCCATAAGGTGCCTGTTAACACAACTCTTAACTTATAAATTAGAAGTTATTTCCATAAACAGTAGGACATAGCCTATGACGATACATCACATCAGTGTAAACATGGTGAGGTTGAGGGGGGATGGGGGGGGGGGGGGGGTGGTGGTTACAAAGGAGTGTTGCCATTAGAGACAAAAGCTCCTATTTTTGCTAAAGCATCAGTGCAGAAGTTAGCCTTTTTGAAAGAGTGACACATCTCAACTTGAGGCAGCTGCAGCAGAGGATTTCTGCAATCGTCAACAAGGCCTGATAAATCCCCTCGTTAGAACTGATATTGCTAGAAACTAAGGAAATTGGTGTTGCATCAAGTTCGACTTCTACCACAAGGACAATACACTTAAATATCCCAATCTTTATTCTTTCACCCCCTCATTTAAATATATACTTCTAATTTTTAATTTACTATTTACTTAAGAGTTACTTGAGAGGGAGAGAGTGTTAAGAGAGAGAAAAGAGTAATACAAAAATGTTAATAATTGTTTATTAGAAGAGAGAGACAATAAAATATAATATATTAGTTTTACCATCTAGCTACAGTAATTTGTATATATACACACTTATTATTTATGGTTGCTAAAATTTTTTAACAATACACACCTAGGTAAAGCTTTAGTCTTAGCAGGTGTGTTGCTAAAATAGCAATTTGGGGTATTAAGGCCTTGTTTGGATTTTATTTTTTCCTCACTTAATTTTCGTCACTCATCACTTTAAAATACTACACCCGTTTGGCACCATCACTCACTTCTCATCGCTCAATATTTTTCACATTGTTTGTGGGTTCCATATCTGGCACTCGGTGCAGCATTTTTTTTTCCCCAATACCCAGATCACTCAAACCTAGTGAAAGAAGAAAGGTAAAAAAAAGAAACCCAGATCACCCGAACCCAGTGAAAGAAGAAAGGGAAAAAAGAAAAAGAAAAGGAAACCTAGATCACCGAATCCAGTGAAAGAAGAAGAAGAAGAAAAAAAATAAAGCTGAAACCCAGGAACCCAAACCTAGTGAAAGAAGAAAGGACAAAAAAAAAAAAAAACCCAGATCACCTGAACCTAGTGAAAGAAAAAAGGAAGAACTGAAGAAGACGAGCTGATCAGAAGAAAGGATAAAAAAAAAAAAAAAAGAAGGTAGAATGGTCAAAAGGTGAGGATAAGTTATGACTAGTGGGTCCCCATGTGTGTTTAATTACAAAAATGTCATTGAGTAATGAGTTATGAAAACTGAAAACACTTAAAATGTGTTTTTAGTTTCCATAACTCATAACTAAAAAAATCAGAGAATGGAGTGATGGAAACAAAAAACTGGAAACGGAGTTATGGTACTCCTAAACGGACTTCTTGCTATGGGTCTAATTATTTTTGAATTATGAGTTATGGAAACAGAGTGATGAGTTATAGAAATTGATGATCCAAACAGCCCCTAAATCTCCCAATGCCCAATACTAATGAATTAGATCAAAGGATGACCTTAACATCGACCTCGATTTTCAAATTCTTAATCCTTAACTGGATAGCAAGTTGTACACAATCTCGAATAGCCCAAGTTTGAGCTGTTTTGCAAAGCAAGTGTTGGGAAGCATGACAGTATATCTGCAATAGGGACAAAATCACAAAACTGTTTCACACAAGTGACAAAAAACTATTGCATCATTCATTTGGTTAGCAAAAGGACTAGAAAGGTGTATTATTTGCTTTTAAAAGCCGCACCAGAAGGGCCATAAAACCAATGCGAAACATGTGATATCATCATATATGTCATTTCACACAGAATTGTGGTTTTAGGTGCCTTGTGTTGTGTGGCATGGCAACTAACATGTCAACTATAAGGCTTTCCCCTTGCATTTGCAATTTTCATTAATGTTCTTGCTATGTCATATGTCGTGTGTAGAAATGGATGAATGAGTTTCATGGTCCTCCAAAGGCCTTATTAAGGCAAATAATTTATTGATCACAAAGCATAATTTTTTTTTTGGTCTACAACAAATTGGAAGAAGGGAGATTCAAATCCAAATTCTCGCAATGACACTAAGTTACGAGATTTTTGACTATCACAAAGCATTTTGAGACATCTACACTATGTATATTATCTTCTAAACAACTTTGGCATGAATACTAGATATAAATGTTGAAATTTTAATCGACAAATAAAAAATTAGAGAAAGCAATTGCTTGTGTATTTTTTAAAAATAAAGTTCAATTATTAGTAGAAAATGACTTGGGTAAAAAAACAAAGTATCCCTCTATGCGTATATATTAGTGGCCCTATTTCAGGTTACCCACAAGTCATGCTTTGTTTAATCTCTGAAGGAGACCATAGGACAAAGATTCGAAAATGTGCTTAGCTTAAGACTGTTGTGTACCTGAGTTGAATTACTGGTAGTACTCAAGCTGACAAGCAAACATGAATACATTATTATGAATAGTCTAATCCAACTTTAATGTTTAATCTGTTGATTCAGAGCAAATCTCTTTGCAATAATTGCTGCTTTACAAAACATTAACTTGTAAGAGATGCCTTGTTTCATCTTTTTTGTTAAATTTTGACCAATCTTTTGAAGTTCCATATTCTCTCTCTTTCTCTCTCTCCTTGCAATACATGTGTGTTTGCAGATTGAAAAGACTAATTCCTTGCTTGCAAACAAGGTCTACTTTGGTCCCATGTATCTCATGACATTAGCATTTACTTATTTGATGGATTTATTACAGGTAAAGAGCTTATTTTATTTATTTGGTCACATAGAGGAACTTGCCTGGCTTCTTTTTAATTGCTTTTTCATTTTTTAAATAAATTTCTAGGTATTTATGTGGTCCTAAGCCCTGCATTGTCCATATATATAACTATGATATACATAAAAACTCAAAGTGCATTGTCACAATATTCCTGTGGGATCCCAATTCAACTTTGTTAAAAAAAAAAAAAAGTCTTACTGCCACAAATTTATTGGAATTCAAAGTATAGGTTCATGGAATTGTCCAATTCTAAATGAAAACTTTTGATTCTTTCCCCTTTTATAGTGGGTGTTCAGGAGACTTGAATCTTTTGAGAGTGTTAACTAGGATGTGAATCAAAGATCTCATGAATATCACGAACCTTAGAAATCATTAGATCAACCTCTTGGAATTAAATGAAAATTACTTTCATATGATGATCATGCTTGTACCAATTTGCTCTTACACCAGAAGAGATCATTTAACTTTGCTCCTGGCTTCACCTTGTGACATGTACATAAGAAAGTGACTTAAAAAAGTTGCCTCACAGTCACAGATAACCTAATTGGGCATTATTTAAATACCAAATTGCCTATTCATTGACTAAGCTGGTTCTTAAATAGGACAATGTGAAGCAACATAAAAAGTCAGCTGTCTCTGGTGACCTATCTTCAACTATATTTGATTGCGTACATTATAGGGAAACCAACTTTCTGAAGATAGAAACAATACCATTACATCCTACCAAAATCATTAAAGAGATGGGGAAAATTTTCTTGCAATCATTTTCTACAAAAAATCAACTAAGATGCATGGACTTTGAAGTATGTTTGGGTAATGCTGAAAAACACTTGCGTTTGCGTTTCACGTTTTCATACGTGGGTCTCATGCACTGTTCACAGGACCTACAAATACTTTTTTCACAAAAAACAACTTCAAAACTAGGTTTCACGGCACTATTCACACATTTAAAAAATTATTTTGCTATAGTGTTTTCAATTTTTAGCAATAAGCAGTATCCAAATACACCCTTAGTATATACCATCGATACCAATCATTTTCTCCAACGTATCAACAACTGCAATAGAAGGTCTTGGAGTCTACTAGTAACTTGTACTAAATGAACAACTGAAATAGCAGTTGTAGTTAAGCTCTCTTGAGGACATATTTACACCACAGTGATTAATTCAAGGTCCAAATGAGGTGGTTCGTCAAGTCAAATGACAATTGACACAATATTGAAGTTTTGATTGTCTTCAACTTTCCGAATGAAAAGTACTTATTGCCCCAGTTGGGTGTGATGTGACTATTCCTAATATTGATTTACCTCACCAAATATTAGACCATGCTAACTTGTTCATTTGTTTAAATTTAATTGATATTAAATGAGGCATACCCATATGTGAGCGATAGAAATTAAAATATATTAACCGAAAAGGGAAATATATATATATATATATATATATATATATATATATGTGTGTGTGTGTGTGTGCGCGCGCGCGCGTATTGATTGATGACTTTAAGAAGACTTCTCTTTACAATAATAAGTTGTGTTTGAGGGACTTAGGGCCTGTTTGGTTCAAAAATTCCCATCACTCAATTTCCGTCACTCATCACTCATCACTCATTACTCATCACTCATCACCCATCACTTATCACTCATAACTCATCACTCTAAAATATCACATCCAAACGACATTATCACTCAGTTACCATCACTCAATATTTTTCACACTATTTGTGGACCCCATATTTATCACTGTGCAACTTTTTGCTTTTTTTTTTTTTTCTTTTTCTTTTTCTTCACTGTTCGGTCTTCACCTTCTATTTCTTTTTTTCTTTTTTTCACTGGGTTTGGTCTGCACGTTCTTTTTTTTTTTTTTTTTTTTTTCCAAGATGAGTGCAGACCGAACCCAGTGGAAAAAAAAAAAAAAAAAAAAAAAAAAAAAAAAAACGTGCAGACCGAACCCAGTGAAAAAAAGAAAAGAAAAGAAAAAAAAAAAGAAACAGAAGGTGAAGACCGAACCCAGGGAAGAAAAAAAGAAAAAAAAAAAAAGAAAGAGAAGGTGAAGACCAAACCCAGGAAAAAAAAAAAAAAAAAAAAAGCCAGACCGAACCAGTGGAAAAAAAAAAAAAAAAAAAAAAAGAGTTGACTGGTCAAAAGTTGCGGCTGAGTGGGTCCCCTATGTGTGTTTAATTACAAAAATGCCATTGAGTTATGAGTTATGAAAACTGAAAACAACCAAAAGGTGTTTTCAGTTTCCATAACTCATCACTCAAAAATCAGAGAATTGAGTGATGGAAACAGAGTTATGGAAACAGAGTTATTTGCTCCCAAACAAACTTTTCGTTATGGGTCCCACCATTTTTGAGTTATGAGTTATGGAAACTGAAAATTGAGTTATGGAAACTGTTGAACCAAACAGCCTCTTATTGTTTATAGTTGGCATCTATGGTTGTATCAATTAGGCCTAAGAGCAATTACACTAGTAGATGCAAAAAATTTTACATTTTACACGTCTAAAACTTACTTTTTTATTTTGCACGCTCATTTTTACAAAACACCCACATCAGTTTATCTATTCTACACATTTATTTAATAAAATATTCATTTTTTTACCCTTTTTTATTACTCTCCCTCACCGCCCCTTTCTCTCAGAGACCAACACTCCCTTACAGACCCAGACCCAACACTCTCTCACAGACCTAGACCCAACACGCAAAGAAAAGTAGCAATTGTTTTCGTTGGCATGTGAGCTCCATTGTTATCTTTGGCATCTGGTTCCGGCGGTCCGGTGATCGAAATGACTCGCTTCTTGGATCGGTCTTCTTGTTTGGTTCATCGACCCAAACCAAGCCTTTTTTATTGTTAATTTCCTTTATTTCTTGTTTGGTTGGTGAGAAAGTGGTGGAAAAGTGTAAAAATAGAAGGAAAGACGATCGGCAAACAAAGATTTGTTGATTTTCTCTGTGTTTGGTTAATTTTCTTTATTTCTTGTTTTCTTTGCGTTTTCTTGGCGACCAGACAAATCCTATGTAATACTAATTTCTTGTTTTACTTGATTTTGGAAGAAATTTTTTGATGTGGTGTTCTCTGTTGATGAATGTGTGGCATTCTCTGTTGATGCATGTGTGGCGTTCTGTGATGATTGGCGGCAGTGAGGTGAGAGTGAGAGCGAGAGCAACCAGAGATACAAAGAGAAGGAGAGAGAAAAAACTAATAAAATAATAAATGGAAGCACTATAGTAACCGTGCATATATGCACGGTTACTGTAGCAATCGTGTAAAAATGCACAATTTTGCACCCATTGATGTGAGTGTATTTTTGGGCCAAAACGCGTAAAAGGACCACCTTTTTGTATTTTGCAAAGTTTTACACAGTTTGATGTAATTGCTCTAAGAGGTGGCAATTTAGTTATAGTGATACTTGAACTATTTTACATGTGATGAACTTGACAAAGATTCCTCAATCAAATTTTAAATACAAAGAAAGCATACAGTGGATGGGGGTAGCCCAACCCCAAAGGTGAGCTTGCGCTACAGACATAGACAAGCCATAACAACCATTCCATATTTAGATTAATACTCATATAGTTTTGGAATAGTGCTTCGGGGTCTCACATAAGGGGTGTGCCCCATGGGAGACTCACGTGTAAGGCCACCCCTATGTGAGAGCTTAGAGCACTGCTCCATATTTTCTCTATATTTAACCTCTGATTCCACATTAATTCAACCATTTTAATACCTCACTTGGTGACAAGCAAGAGTAACCAAGCTTGGCAAGATTGCTCATTTTTCATGAAAATAGAGAAGATTCCTTTATAATGGAAAAAGAGAAGATAATGACAGAAGCATGAAGTAATTGCTAGTTAGAACTTAGAAGAATATGATTTTCACTTTAATAAAGTAACTAGTAAGCTGTGTGCTTAAAAAAAATTATATATTATCAAGATTATCGTGAAAATATATTTCTCAATTTTCTTTTATTTGCAATGGATCAATTTTAAATGCCTTGACAAGATTCTTACACTTTGCTTTTGATTTGTAAGCCTTGTTAGGAGTTTACAATGGCAGTTGAATTTTTTTTTTTTTTTTTTTTTAATTCCTAGATAAATAGGGGAGAGTGGGGGAGGTGTCACAATTGAATTAGTGGCAAACACAAATGCATCCTGTTCATATAGAACACTGTATCTATGATTCTATGGACAAAAAATTAAAAAGTGCTTGCAAGATATCAATTTGATAAAAATGAATTCACCTGCCTCTATATTTCAACCACTATTGACTATATGATAGATAGATATCCTTAAGTTCATGTGTCATCGCCTTGCAACTTTTTTTTCTCTCTCTCCAAATGTTATAGACACATCAATTTTTACCACAGTCGAGTTAACAAATTTCACTAATTTTCATTTGAATCTACCACAAATATCACATTCTCGGGTCTTTAAATTTTTTAATTTTTATTTTTTGGAAGTTTCAAACATTTTAGGTCAGGAATTTTTTTACTTTATATTAAATGAACCTTATCTTGTTTTACCATTAAAGCTGTTGTAGTTGCCCAGGGGACCAAACTACCTTTTGGAATCTTTTGGTGAACAATTTGTAGGGATCAGAAATTAGAACCTTGTAGATTGTACAGATGAACGGCAAAGAATGTGCAAAGACAGATTTATTGTCAATGCGGCTGTCACAGATCTCACCGCCTGTTGAAAATGGCTTTTTTTTTTTTTTTTTTTACCTCTCTTCTTGTTCTTGGTCAATTATTCTAGGACTATCAAAGATTCAAAGTTTATATTTTTACTATATATATTTTTATATTATAACCTACCAAAATTAAAATAACAAATTTATGGCACACACATTCATAATCTTTTTTTTCATGTTTCTAAAAAAAAATACTAATAATATATTTTCATAATTTGATGAAATGTTTTGTACTTTTGATACCATAGACTCATTTAGCTCATTTCATCATTTTTATCTTTTACAATTAGGTCATGGTAATAATGAATTTTGTTCTTTAATTTGAAGGCAAAAAAAAAAAAAAAAAAAACTATACTTAACTTGTTGAACTAATTGAAACCCATAAAAAAGAGAAAGAAGAAATAAGAGATTTTAAGGCCACGTTGAGATATATAAACAACTTTGACAAAAACTAAAGTATTACTATAGTTGTGCGCAGGTAAGAAATTCACATTAATTACACCCTCTAATTAACCTTAAAAAAAAAAAAAGAAGCAAAACAACACCTTAGAGATTTTATGTTCACATTTAGAAGTTGGTTGCAAAATATATACTAGAATGACAAAAGTTAGTATGTGTTTGGAAATATTCCAAAAGCAAAAGTATCATTTTTTCAAGCAAAGATCTCCATTACCTGTAGGTTGATGCTTCAATAGAAAAGGCAGCACTGCAGCAGCAGATTTACTTTAAATTTCACAAAAGTAGTCAAAACTTGTATTATACATACTTCCCTTTCGAATGAACCAAAACAAAACCACCTGAACAAAAGCCTTCAAAATGATTTTGTCCAAATGCCATTTTTTTGACAATTATAGTTAATTGGACATCATTTGTTTTTATCTCTCATCTATAAAAGAAGATGGTACAAAAAAGTACCAATTATATATATTGAACATAATAATTAATAGATTTCTCAAAAAAAAAAAATAATAATAAATGATTTGCAATGTAGCAATTATAGGTTGACAAAAACAGGTCAGGTATGCTTTTACATGACAAAAGAGTTGGCATATTTATAAAGGTGTTGTCCTACTATAAAATGATAGAATTACTTTTTAATTTATGACTATAAAATCTTTATCTACTCTGTACTTCATAAATTAATTGGGAAAAAAATATTTATATTAATTTAGCTTAACCCTTCAAAATAGCTGTGTTCTTCTATATTAATGACTAAAAAGAATAACCTTAAAAGGTTGGTTTAGTGATTTTTAAAGTTTCATGTTATTTATGAGATCTCGAATTTGAATCACCAACATTTTGGAATCATTTCTAAGAAATTCCTTTCTATAAAATCCTAGTACGTGTGAAACGTGTGAACTGCATATTAAAAAAGGTTTACCTTTGTCAAAAAAAAAAAAAAACTAAAACTAAAACTAAAAGGAGTAGACCAAAATTATTATTCACCATAGCCCATACTCCAACAAAATTGATTGGCTCTCCTTTTACTTCGTGGCTTTGATGGCTGTGCCTGTAGTAGCACTAAACTCAAGATCCAGAACGGAAGGTAGAATAAGAACATCGAAAAAAATCAATTAACAATACAATAAAGAAATAGAAATTGGAATATATTTAAGATTTTTTTAACTAGTGTTCTTAGGGATATGGTATTAATAGTATATTTATAGATATGTTTATTATTTTCTTTTAAAGTCAAATTGTGTACAAAATATTTTAAACGTACAATTAAATTTGTGCATGAAAATCAATAAATCATTAAAAGTTATAGGAAAATTCTTCTAATCAAACATGCAGCTATTAAAATGAACATCACATGTTTTATGTAAAAATCAAGTGAAAACATCCTAAGAATTTACTTTTTAAATCAATTTATAAGAAAATTATAGTAAATAACTATTAAATGAACATCACATATATTTTCATCACATGATATATATGGCTTTACATTCTATTTATAATGCTAGAAATGTTCTTTGATGTGATGAAAGTGAGATATCCTTTTGTTCGATACACTAGCGGAGGGAGGTGGGGGGGTAGAGGGGGGCCATGGCCGGCCCCCTAGGTTTTGAAAAACATCCCTCCCCCTCCTTACAATATCTATGAAAAATAAAAAATATATCTTGACTTTTACACATTGGCCCTCTTAAGATCTGGCTTCGCTATTGGTTTGATAGTGGAAATAATGGAATGTTGTGAGATTTTTTTTTTTACATGATATAATGGAGTAATGTCTTGTCTTATTTTGCTTTTGGAATATAATAATAATAATAATAATAATAATAATAATATTGACAACGATTCCTGGAGCTGGAATCTTGACCTGGTGATCAAGGTTTGGTACAAGACAAGAGCTTAAGTTCAAGCTTTCAAAGACTCACAGCATATGCCAGTTTGGTTTAAGGATTATGTCTAAGTTGCTTAGACATTGATTCTTTAGTAGATCGAGGAGGTATTATGTTCATGCACATATAGGGTTAATCACAACCAGTGACAAAACTATACTTGGACTTGGTGGGCAGTGGCCCCCCAAATTTTTTCAAATTGTATTAATTTTAGCAATTTGTTTCAATAAATTTACACTTTGCCTCCCTCAACAATAATATTAATTTTTTTAAAGGCTATAAAATTTTTTATTGATCTAAAATCTGAAATAAATTTAACAAGTTCAACAACAAAATTTACCAATAACAAACTTCAGTCCAAACAACACCCCAAAGCAAACCTAAGCAAGACACAAACAAAAAATAAAATAAAATTAAAAATTCCTAAGCCAATTCTAACTAGTCTAAGTGAACACGCACACAAATCTGACAACACACAAGACACCCAATAAAAAAAAAGTAAAAAAAAAAAAAACTTAACTTTCTAAATTGAGAAGTGCTATGTTCACAATATTTTCACAACAAATCACATGCGGTAAGTTCTAATTTGAATCCATAACTTAAATTACTTTTTTGCCCACTCATAACAACTAATAATAACCTATCACTTGCGATTTGTTGTAAAAATGTTATAAAAATATTATGGACATAACATTTCTCTCCTAAATGAATGCTTATTTGGAGTTTCAAAAATTAATACTTTGCCCCCCTAACTCCAAGTCTCGGTTCCATCCCAAATCACAACTCACTTGAGAGATGCAATATAAAAGAAAGCGATGTTCCAGTTGTTGCATAGACTATTTCACTCCTACTCCTTGTCTATTCATAAGACACCCCAAAAATTTTTGCGAACTAATAGTGTGGTAGATTGAACCAGAGAGTTTCGAACTTACATTACACCTCAGACCAATGAGCTGGGCACTCGATCACACCCTGTAGGGCATAAATTTAGACTCAAGGTTGGTTAATCTACAACTAAACGACACCGTATCATCCTGGTGGTTAATGTGGCAAGTCCCTGAAATCCAGCATATAAACCAGCACCAGCAATCTAAGAGAGAGAAAATTGGATATATCACAGAGAGAGAGAAACTCACACTAATATTAAAAAAAAAAAACACTAAACTCTCAGAAACTGAACAAAACCCATTTTTTCTTTCACTTTCAGTTTCAGTTTCACTCTCTCTCTCTCTCTCTCTCTCTCTCTCTCTCTCTCTCTCTGCTAACATAATTACATGGACATTATATTTTGCATCCATAACTATATAGTATGAAACCCGAAAACCATACTATACTAGGTGTAACGACAACCTAATCCCGCAATTAATATTCCTCGGAAGCAAGGTCATACCAATCACTATGATCAGGCGAGAAATATTCTCATTATTAATGCTATCATGGTAACTCTTACCAAACAAAAATAATTTGCCGCTTTTCCTTTAGCCTCTAAGTAATAATGACATAACTCCGAAGGGAGGTTAACATTATACTTAGTCTAGTGTATACCATTGCCTAGAATCAATGTGAGTCACCAAGGAGGTTAACATTACACTTAGTCTAGTCTATACCATTGCCTAGAATCAATGTGAGTCACCAAGTAACTCCACGGAAGCGTGGTCGTTCTTGATGTAAAAACACATTTCATCCATCATTAAGAAGTTTAACATGTAGTACCATGAATTAAACACCCTCCGAAAGGAGTAAGGCATATACGCCAAGGCGAGGTGCCTAATCACACTACTATAAACCGGTAATGGAGGCTGTGAGATCCAACCCTTGTATCTCTCTCCCACTAGAAATTTTAAAACAAATGGATTGTCATGAAAACATTGTGATCTAATCACAATTTTAACCCTACACATCAAATGTGTTTAATTGTTTAAATTCAATGTGATGTTACTAAGTCACGTCACAATGGTGTAACGAACATTCGCGCAATCAAAAAGAAGTTTAACCTTGTAATCCGTGAAGTAAATACCCTCCGCATGGAATGCAAGACTCGAAGTCAAGACAAGGTATCTATTCACATTACAATAAACTTAACAAAAGGGTTATTTCACCACTCCCACTCGTTGTTTGGGTTTTTCTTAAATAATTGTGATCCAATCACAACTTATAACCTTGCACTTATTGAAGACTCTAATCTTATTAGAATTACTAACTAAAATGGATGTCCTAAACTATTTAGGATTCTTTAAACACTAATGGATCAAAAATTAGTTATATAGAACTCTATCCTTAATTTACTAAATAAAAAGTTCTAATCTCATTAGAAAATATATATACCTTTTAATTAAGATTTAACCTCATTAAAACTTCTAATTAAAATAAATTAAGGACTTTTATTCATACAACAATTCCAATCTCATTAGAATGTTTCTTAAAAGACAAGTCCTAAACTATTTAGGACTAAAGTTCTATTTAACTAATATCTTTGATCTCATTAGGTCTTTTAGTTAGAACCATGTGTAATCTCTTCACACATTTCTTTACACTTTATACATTTGAAAACATTTAGAAAATATTCAAAATTCCCTTCAAATGCATTTTTGCGAGAATCTCGTGACTAAGCTCTTCCCGCGAAAAAGGCATGAGGAAAAATAGTGAAAACACAAAATTCAGACAGAAACTTTCGCTACTGTCTCGCGGGTATCTTGCGACTAAGCACTTCCCGCGAAAACGAGTTAAAGCAAAAAATTGAAAACACCAAAAATCAGACAGAAACTTTCGCTACTGTCTCGCGACTGTTTCGCAAGCAACTTCGCGGGAAGCTAACCCACGAAAAACCCGTGTTTTCAGTTTTTCCAGAGTAGTTGCAAACAGTTTTCAACGATTTTTCATGAACAAACAACCACCATATGAACATGATATGAAGAATTTGATATCAAAACTGAATTTCATTGATGCTATAGCCTTAAAGATGAATTTAACATACTTAAATTTAGATTTAAACAACATCTTAGCATCAATATCAGTTTTTATTAAAACATAGTTTCAACTACCATGCAGAAAATTAAATGCATATATAACTTTCCAACAACATGAAACTATTATCTCTAATTCTAAAACTCACAAAACTTGTTATTCAGATTCGAATTGAAGACCACTCTGATACCAATTGTTGGGAAAATACATGTTCGTATCACATACAAAATATACGCAGCGGAAAATTAATGGATCTACTTCATTTGCAATTGATAACATGCACTATGAAAGTTTCAGAATTTAAGAACAAGAAAGCGTACCTTGGTGCGGTGAAATTCAAAACCAAAAATCAGAAGTTCTTGGGAAGATTTTTAATCTTCACTCCAATTCCACTTAATGCCCAAGATGTGTGGTCTCTCAATCAATTTCCAAGGAGAGAACAAGGGAGTGTCCAATACTCACATACAAACCATTTCATTCCTAGTGTAATCTTGATGAAAAACACTTATCAAAAGACTCTTGAAAAGACTTATGAAATTCTGTATGTTTCTTTCCTTATATACAACTGATTATCTAATTGGGCTAGCCTTTTGTGCCATTCCAATTAGGCTCTAGTGTGTGGCTTGGAGTGGGACCAAAAGGGAACAAATAAGACTCTAGCTCCAATGGGCCTTGGACTTTTCTGTCAACTCTTGACAAGTCCAAAGTTACCATTAATTATATTCAATACCACTATATGAATATAATTGCACTCTAGGCCTTATTAATAAATTATATCTCAAGACTTTATTATACATGCAACCCTTTCATTAAAATATTCGTAGTAATACAAAGTCATGAATATAGACCGCCACTTTGAAGATTACTGCATCTTAATCCTTGAGTACCCGATTTAATCCTTAATGTTATTCATAATATATTTAGTAACTAAAGCCATTAATATATACTTTAGTAACTCTTTACTAAAGTGGTTAGGCCCAACTCTCTGAATAACCAAACTCATTAACTTATCTCAAAGGAATATTTTATATCTCCGTTAAGAGATTATAAATTCCATCTTGAGAATATATGTTCCATCAACACTAAATGCGGCTGTCCAACATACTGAGATTTTGACAGTAACTTATAGATCTCACTCCTGATATATCAAAGCAACCTGCATCTCATGATCAGGTCCATTATTCTCTCAGGATTTAGAGTTGATGTAAATAGAAGTCGTGAGATTTATTATTCAATTAACAGTCGTTAGGAGAATAATAAATCTCACAGCGGTCCAGTTCAATATGTCTTAACTCATAAAACATATCAACATACCAATTAGAATTCTCCATTTCCATGATCAAGACAAATCATCTTAGTTGATATGTTATAGTCTTCGCAGATGAAACGCCCAATTTCATTGCCAACTACGAACTACATTCTGAGTTTACAAAGAACTTGCAATTTATATCTTCTGTGACTAAATCACATAAATCGCATACTATGCATCTCATGGACTAAGATAATGTCCCATTAGTTCATTTATAAATAGTCTCATATAATTAAACAATTTAATTATTTATGTCATGCCAATAAATTCGATTTTAGGGATAAACCCCAACAATCTCCCACTTGCCCTCAAAGACAATTTACCATACATCCGACACTTATCTCCCTTTAGAGTAATTCACAGTCACTCTAAGGCAAGGTTTGGAAACAAGCTTCAGTCAGATTTATTGCATAAATTATCTTTTCTACTACTACTTTTCAAGTACTCATATCTCTCTAGTAAGATAATACTTATGCTTAATGTGTATCTTCACCAGTAAGATGAACACATATCTTGAAGTCCAACTTCATGAATCACAATCAAACTACAAGTCAATATTTGTACATCCAGTAACCATCAAAACCTCACTTTTGTGGACAAGCATATAATCTCTCATTCTCCTAAGATATTTGAGTATATGCTTTACTCCCACTAAATTAAGTGATCTTTAATTCAATTGATATTTGCTTACCATGCTCACTGCAAAATAGATATTTAGCCTAGTATATAGCATAGCATAAAGACTTCCTATTGATATGATATTAGGAACCATCTTAGTATGCTCTTCCTTTTATATGTCTTAGGACTATAGTCCTATATAAAAGAACTTCAAACTTAAAAGGAAAGAATCTTTTCTTGAAGTATTACATGCTATACTTGGCTAGAATCTAATCTATTTAAGCAGTTTGAGATAGACTCTATATCCTAATTTCTGAATTGTAACAAGGTTAAAATTCTTAGGATATGACTAGTCTTTCCCAAATACTTTATATCAAACTGGATTAGACAACAAAAACCCTTTTGGTCATATTCTTGCCTCGGCTAAAGCCATCACAGATTCCATCAGTCACAACCTAGCTAAGACATGTTAGAGGTTTCTTGGTATGGAAGGAGAATGTTCCTTCATACCTGCAATCTGTATTTTCAACCGATTACGGCTAATTTTTCTTTAATGAAATTTCATGATATTCTTTCTAAAAAAAAAAATTCTTCATAATATCTATCATAAATATTTGCACATACAATTTATAATAGTTTATTATGTATCGAGTTATTATAAAAATTGACTTGATGTAAATTTTTAAGACTTAGTTTGATGCTCAAAATGATGGTAATCCAAAAAAAAGCATAATCAATTGATTAGAAGAGGACAAACAAATGGATGTGCAACATTACCCAAATGAATTTTAATGTATTTTATTATATTTTTATGTGACGTTGATTGAATTTTAACTATATAAAATGTTCCCGCACATAGCACGGGTTAAATGCTAGTTATTTTTAAATTTCAAAGACTTAAGTTCTAGTAGATGCAATAGCCTACTTTGGAGTGTTTTATCATTTCCTTTTTATAAGTTATTATTTTATCCATTCAACATATGTATTCTCTCTCTCATACCATGTAGAATAAAAAAAAAGTTGCTTATAAAATGGTCTCATACGAATTTTTCTCACATGTATAATTCACAAAACTGAAATTAGCAGTTCTTAATTCATATGTTCTCAAGACTTCTAGCTCTAGTAGATGCAATAGGCCGTTTTGGGAGTGTTTTTTCTCCTTTCCTTTTTGCTTCTAGATAAATAATTAATTATCTTACCCATCCAATATATACATTCTTTCTATCACATAATGTGGGGCAAAACAGTATCTTACAAAATGATGTTATATGACATTTATCTTACAACATATATGTATATTTCACATATGTATGGGTGATTTTATGAAATTGTTTCATAAGAACTCACTTGTGTGGAACCCAAATTATATAAAAGTGATGAGACATATATATATATATATATATATATTTTTTTTTTTTGAATGCAAGAGATTTCATCTTGTTGGTAAAAGGATTATAACTTTAAAGGGTGAATGACCCAAGGTTTAATTTACTCGAAGTTATTTGGTCGAGGTTTATGTCCTAAGTATGAGTCCTCGCGTGAAGGAATGCCTACCATCCCTATTGTTGTCTAGGCCCAAATATTAATGCCTCAGTACGAAGGGGCTGCTTTATTTTAATGAAAAAAATTCTTGTAGGGGAAGAAAAAGACTAACAATACAAATTAAGCATGGACTCATTGAGAGATTCATAGTTTAACTTGTGTTTCTTTGTATTTTCAATGGAAACTAAGGATTTGTTTAGATACAGTTTATTATGTTGAAAACTAAAAACTTATTATTAAAAATACTTTAGCAAAATAATTTTTAAACTATGAATAATGTCGTGGCACCCAGGATGTACTACTTATCTGCATTTTTTACAAGTTTCACTGGGTCGTGAACAATTTCGTAGGACCCAGCCAAAAACATAAAACGCAAAATAATTTTTAAGCAAACGCATGCTAAATTTTTAAATCTTCTCTCTTTTATTGGAACTATCGAATTTATCAACAACAAAAAAAAAAAATGAGTTACTTTACTCACCATTTGGCAAAAAACTGACACACTCCAATTCAACCAAAAAGCTAGAAGAGATATTCATACTAGAAATTCAAAAGGTACATATGATATATATGATCTTTGAACATTGCGTTTATAATATAAGACAAAATATGGGGTTATTTTTTGTTATTTTATATTATTTTTGAAATTTTAACATTTATAATTTAGGACTTTATTTTAAGTGTTTTAAGACTATCCTGGTCAAATTAGAGTTATATTATGCTATTGTATCAACTATAATCTGTTTAAAACGTTTTTATTTGGAAAAATATATATATTTGAAGTCTTTAAATAGGTCTCCAACATATAAAATGAGAAATGAAAGTCTATTACCAATAAATTTCAATCAGTTTATTTTCTGTCATTCAAGAGAGAGAGAGGGAGAGAGAATCATTTTTTTGGGGATTCAAAGTCTCTTATAAATAGGCATGAAAGGTGGCATGCAGCACATTATAGATCAGGGCCAACTATTTCACATATTGTCTTGGACCCAAGGCCCAGTAAAATTCAAGGTTCGAGCTATATTTGCCTTTGAAATATGGCCCAAATCATCAGGGAAAGTTGGACGTGTCAACTCTTCCTAAATTAAGACCCAAAACGAATGCCCATCCTTTTTATTTTCTTTTTAGGTAATTGACTGAAAGATAGGACCATGCGAGTACCTAAGGTCCATTGCCCAAAAGAAAATAGTCAACAAAATTTGCCCTCAATTAGTGAAGCAAATGGTTTGTATATGATGCTTAATTGCTTATTTTTATAGCCGTTAGTATGCCAATGATATTACATTTCATTTTCACGCAACTTAGGAACAAACTAGTACAGGTATTTGCTTGTTTGTGTAGGAATTTTGAGAAGATTATATATATATGCCAAACAAAATGGGACAAGAATATTGGGGAAAATGTAACTTTACTGGGGGAAGGTGTATTAGAGGCAACTCATATTCTGTATTCCCCAAATGGTTTCCCAACATTTGGTTGATTTCTCATCCTGGGATTTGGGACCTTTTAGAAGTCAAAGAAAATATTAATAGGTTCTTAGATGAATTCAAAGTCAACAACTTACGTATTTCACGGAAATTTAAGAAATGGTGACTTTTAAAAAGGCAATTGAGAATTTCAGTGTCCAATCAACAATAGCAAAGGGAAAGTTCTCATGTTTCTAGTAGGCTAAGGAGTTGCCTTTTCTGACTGCCAATTTGCACACCGACGCAATGGCCTACTGCTTCTCTCTCTCTCTCTCTCTCTCTCAGCCTTTCGCATCTCTCTCTATCAACTTCACAGCGAAAGGCGGAGACTTCAACAGGTAAAAAACAAATGCAAACACAAAAAAAATCTATATCTCTTCGTTTCTATTTCAAATCTCTTTAGATCTGATATCTATATATATACATACATGTATTTAGCTATGTTTGATTCAGTGTTTTTCTGTTAGATCTACCTGTTTACGCGGTTTCTGTTTCATTTTTATCAATCAAGTTTAGCTCAGTTACACTAGTACTGAAAAGGTAGACTCGTTGTTATAACCCGCGTTTTATGGATCTGATTCGTTTTTTTTTTTTTTTTTTTTGGTTATATAACCGTTTTTTCAAGCTGCGTGTTGTAGATCTGATTTTTTTTGGTCTAAATATATCTGCTTTATTAGATCTGTTAGTTTTTGTGACCATTTTGGCTTGTTTTTAACTATATAATATAAAAAAATTCGATTTTTATTGATTTACTATTAGATTAAATTTTTAGTTTAATTTTACATGTAACATTTTTTTTTTCGTATCTAGATTTATGTTAGATCTGATTAATTTTTTCACTTTGTTTTCAATTTTGATATTACTTTTGCTAGCTTTGTTTTTAAAAGTATCTAAAAAAATTGTATATATTCGGATTCGCTTTTTTCGCTTTCATTTTCAGCTACTATCCTTTTCCGCATTTCGAGTTTGATCTTATAATTATATACACATTTATATATAGTTGACTGATAATATGTTTTGCAAAAGATTTTTTTTTTTTTTTTTTTTTTTGAATTGTATTTATATGTAAGGCAAAAGTTAACGGATGCCCTAAGGGCATTGGTTTAGGAACCTTTTATGTAAAAAGAAAAAGTAATTAATTTTTTTGACAGCTTTTTATATAACAAATGTCGCGCCTGTTAACAGGATCCTTTTATATAACCCTAATTATGAACTATGTCAACATTTTACTAGCAATTTTTTAAGAGCTATTCGGATGATTATTCGTTGAATTTAATTGAATTATTATTAAACATTTTTTTCATAGCCATCGGTTTTTAATTAACATGAAATTCGTGTTTGTAAATTTTACGGTGTCTTGCAAGATGTTGTATTTTTAATAACTTTGGGGCATGGAAGTAGAGATTGGACACATGTATTAGCCAATTATGTGTTTGTAAATTATCCTGCGCCTCGCAAGATGGTCTTTTTTAGAACTTTGGTATGGAAGTAGAGATTGGACATATGTATTACGCGGTTTATGCTAGCATGTTAATTGCTGTTTGATGAATTCAATTTTAGTTGTGGTTGTATCGATCAATTAGCAGCGTGTTTATTGTCTTAAAATTTTATACTCGTTTATGCTGTGAAACGAGGTGTCGGACTGAGCTGCTTATTGGGTTTATTTTTGCTGGTTGTAAATTCACTATGGCACTATGCTACTAATTGTAATATGCCTTCCCATTGGGTGCTTGTGTAACTTACCAATTTTGGGGTTTAATGCGATACATTCCATGTACTATACTGATTGGATGCTCATGTCACTTTCCCAAAAAAAAAAAAACTTGTAACATGCACCAATTTTAGGCATTTATGTAATACATTCTATGTTCTATTCTGATACCACAATAAAACCTTATGAGGGTGGAGTAGCTTATGGTTCTGTTTTAGTAATATGTGGTTTTGTTACTGAATTCAAGTAATTACTTTGTTTGAGAGATGCTTGTCTGCATTCCTAGTTGTGATCAGGATATCATTGAGCAAACATTGGAGTGAATTTTCAAGCTTGGTCTTCTATTTATGGCTGACCAGTTTCAATATTCCAATGAAATTTATTGTTAATGAGACTGCATGTATTGTCTAATGTTGCACAGTTGTAAATTAGTGCCATTTCTTAAGCATCATTGGTTGGAAAAGTAGAATGATATCTTTTGGATGATTATTATCTTTCTTGCCTATGTTGATTTTCATTGTCATGTTGTTTCCTTGTGGTATCAGCCATTTTTGACGTTAAAGTGTTCATATTTTGCAGGGAAAGTGGAAATGGTTGATCAGGCTCAACACCCGACAGTCTTTCAGAAGGCAGCTGGCCAGCTCCATCTCCGCTCTGGTGTTTCCATGGATGTTCAGAGTTTTGATGGTGCTTACCATCAGGCAGCTCTGTACCAAAGGCGTGCCACATTTGGAAACTACTCAAATGCTGCCTTCCAGTATCCCATAATGCCAGCTTGTAGAGCTACTACTGATCTATCTGCTGTTGCATCAACTGCCTCCTCAATTTTCATTGCAGCCCCTAAAGAGAAAGGAAACTTTGTCGTTGATTTCCTTATGGGTGGTGTATCTGCTGCCGTGTCCAAAACAGCTGCTGCTCCAATTGAGCGTGTTAAACTTTTGATTCAGAACCAGGATGAGATGATTAAATCTGGGAGGTTGTCTGAACCCTACAAGGGTATTGGTGAGTGTTTCAAGCGAACAATTAAGGATGAGGGATTCGCATCATTGTGGAGAGGGAACACTACTAATGTCATCCGTTACTTCCCTACTCAGGTTAGTGTTTTTATTCTCTCTTTTCCCCTTTTTTGTTGTCTGAAAAAGTAGTATTTGTCAAGCTTCTAATGCCTATATTTGCTCTATGAAACTTGTATCAGGCCTTCAACTTTGCATTCAAGGATTACTTCAAGAGGCTTTTCAACTTCAAGAAGGACAAGGATGGTTACTGGAAATGGTTTGCTGGTAACTTGGCCTCTGGTGGTGCAGCTGGTGCTTCATGCCTTCTCTTTGTTTACTCGCTGGACTATGCCCGTACCCGTCTGACTAATGATGCTAAGGCTGCGAAGAAGGGAGGAGAGAGGCAATTCAATGGTCTGGTTGATGTCTACAAAAAGACACTGGCAACTGATGGTATTGCTGGTCTCTACCGTGGATTCAACATTTCATGTGTTGGTATCATCGTGTACCGTGGTCTCTACTTCGGAATGTATGATTCTTTGAAGCCAGTTCTCCTGACTGGAGATTTGGCGGTAAGCAGCGTCTCCTCTTCTATGTTGTTCCTTGTACTTTACAGCACTTGGCATTACTTATACTTGCATGGGCCATGACTTAATGCTATGTCTGTTTAGTGATGCCATATGATCTAATGAGTTTATCTTAATGCCACTTACATGTTACATGACTTGGATGGATATTTTTACATGTCTGATTACTTATAACCCATTTGAGTCTGGCCTAGTGCTGGGTAGACCCATACATCCTAGGTTGGAATCCCCACCAGAGGGTCCCTTGGGATACTTGATACACAGTTTTGGCTGGTGGGGTTGTGTATCTGGGGTTTTCTCCCCAGGAGTGTCCAAAGGGCCTTGCCTTTTATGAGGTTCCACGTCATAAAAAAAATTAAGGGGTCTTCAAACTTCTACAATTTAAATAAATTGATCTATTATTGGCCATTTGTCAAGTGAGCTTCTTGTTGATAAAAAGCCAGATATATTTACGATTGCTTTGTTTTAATTGTGTAGTTAACTGCTGTATCAGTCTGGCACACGAATCAGTTTTCTGATTCCTGACATCTTCTTCCCCTCTTATTTTGATGATTACAGGATAGTTTCTTTGCTAGCTTTGCCCTTGGTTGGCTCATCACCAACGGTGCTGGTCTTGCATCCTACCCAATTGACACTGTTCGTAGAAGAATGATGATGACCTCTGGTGAAGCTGTCAAGTACAAGAGCTCATTGGATGCATTCTCCCAGATTCTGAAGAATGAGGGTCCCAAGTCTCTCTTCAAGGGTGCTGGTGCAAACGTCCTCCGTGCTGTTGCTGGTGCTGGTGTCCTTGCCGGTTATGACAAGTTACAGTTAATTGTGTTCGGAAAGAAATACGGATCTGGTGGTGCTTAATTAACCAGGGGCATATTTCCCTGCTTGTGCCAATTTTAGCTTTTAGATGGTGATGAAAATCTTTTTGAGTTCCAAGAACTTATTCCGGCGAATTTTTGCTCAAATAATTCAGTTTTAGAGGGAGTTAAATCCCAAACCAATTTAAAATTTTGGATTGAGTCTGATCCTATAAACCTGATTTATTGAGGTGGCTGTCAATGCCACTGTTACTTCTTTTGAGCTTCAGCTCTCTCTATAATTTAAGGAGGATACTTTCATATATGTCTTGGTACTTTTGTTTACAAATGAGTTCTTCATTTGATTCTGGATTTTGCGTCTTTTGCAGTAAATGATATGAATATGTTGAATGTTGAGATGAATTTTATCATAGATTGTTGGTTATCAAATGCTGTTTTATGAGTATTTCATATTAGTGGGTACTGCAAATTTAATTCGAAAACGAAGAATTGGAAGCAGTACTGCAGATATGGTAATTTCTAGTGGACCTTGGTACGCACGGTGCAATGATGGATTTTGATGAAAGCATTGCTTATGACAGACATACCAAGCATTTTGTAACAAGTGAATGAGTTAATACTATGCAATTCAACTCTATATTCTTTTGTCAGCGTTCGCTCATATTTTTCTTCCATGGTTGATTTAGTATCTCGATTATAAGAGATACTCTCTCCTATTACAATTGAGAATCAACCAGAGTCGATTGGTGCTAATGAAATGTAGAGAGTTTACGCATTGGTTTCTTACATGGTTGATTTCTTAATTAGGATCCTATAATTTCTTACCTCGCATTGTCATTTTTACTGAGCTGATTGGATTTTCCGGGATTCAGTTATAGTCTTCCGGATTGGAAAAGGTTTACTGTTCTGTTTGGGATTCTAGCAAATATTCACCGGCTGTGTTTTAGGCTTTTATCCAAAACTTTGCTTTTATCTCTGTATGTATGAACAGTTTGGTTGGACTGTAGTCTTTAAACATATCTGATATCTGAAGTTGCAGCTTTATCTTTTTGGGTGAATGGAAAATATATGCAATTGCTTCAGAATCAGGACAAAAGAGCTTTGGGTAAGTCACGCTACTTTGTATAAACCTCATTTTTGGCTTTAGTACACAAAAGAAGGGTGGAATTTGTAACTTTGTTTGTAGACGGTAGCCTACTTTCCCAACGAGATCCATGCACACTAGATTCTGTGTGTGTGTGTGTGTGTGACTGGCGTCAATGATAGGAGTCATTAAGTCTTAACTCAAAGTATGTACATGTAATGAGATAAGTGTTTGAAGTAGATAAACTATCTTCAGCAAAAGAAGAAGAAGATAACCTCTTGAGATTGTAAAAAAGTCAATTTTACAATCAAAAGAGGTTATTTTAATTATTATACCATTTTATTTTATAATACACTTAAATTTTTTGTGTGGGTAAATATGGAATTAATTAATAGGAAATGTTAATAAGCAGTGTGCGGTGCTTGTTAAGATTTTCTTATATGGGTCTCATTTAATAAAAATGACAAAAAGCTATTAAAAGTGTGGTAAAAAAGGATAAAAAAAACTGTTAAAAAATTGTCAAAAATGACAAAAAGTTGCCAAAAAAAAAAAAAAAAGTTGTTAACGGGCGCCATAAGGTGCCTGTTAACACAACTCTTAACTTATAAATTAGCCAAAGTTATTTCCATAAACAGTAGGACATAGCCTATGACGATACATCCCCACAAAATCAAAATGTAAAACATCAGTGTAAACATGGTGAGGTTGAGGGGGGATGGGGGGGGGGGGGGGGTGCCATTAGAGACAAAAGCTCCTATTTTTGCTAAAGCATCAGTGCAGAAGTTAGCCTTTTTGAAAGAGTGACACATCTCAACTTGAGGCAGCTGCAGCAGAGGATCTCTGCAATCGTCAACAAGGCCTGATAAATCCCCTCGTTAGAACTGATATTGCTAGAAACTAAGGAAATTGGTGTTGCATCAAGTTCGACTTCTACCACAAGGACAATACACTTAAATATCCCAATCTTTATTCTTTCACCCCCTCATTTAAATATATACTTCTAATTTTTAATTTACTATTTACTTAAGAGTTACTTGAGAGGGAGAGAGTGTTAAGAGAGAGAAAAGAGTAATACAAAAATGTTAATAATTGTTTATTAGAAGAGAGAGACAATAAAATATAATATATTAGTTTTACCATCTAGCTACAGTAATTTGTATATATACACACTTATTATTTATGGTTGCTAAAATTTTTTAACAATACACACCTAGGTAAAGCTTTAGTCTTAGCAGTTGTGTTGCTAAAATAGCAATTTGGGGTATTAAGGCCTTGTTTGGATTTTATTTTTTCCTCACTCAATTTTCGTCACTCATCACTTTAAAATACTACACCCGTTTGGCACCGTCACTCACTTCCCATCGCTCAATATTTTTCATATTGTTTGTGGGTCCCATACCTGGCACTCAGTGCAGCATTTTTTTTTTCCCCAATACCCAGATCACTCAAACCTAGTGAAAGAAGAAAGGTAAAAAAAAGAAACCCAGATCACCCGAACCCAGTGAAAGAAGAAAGGGAAAAAAGAAAAAGAAAAGGAAACCTAGATCACCGAATCCAGTGAAAGAAGAAGAAGAAGAAAAAAAATAAAGCTGAAACCCAGGAACCTGAACCTAGTGAAAGAAGAAAGGACAAAAAAAAAAAAAAAAACCCAGATCACCTGAACCTAGTGAAAGAAAAAAGGAAGAACTGAAGAAGACGAGCTGATTAGAAGAAAGGATAAAAAAAAAAAAAAAGGTAGAATGGTCAAAAGGTGAGGATGAGTTATGACTAGTGGTTCCCCATGTGTGTTTAATTACAAAAATGTCATTGAGTTATGAGTTATGAGTTATGAAAACTGAAAACACCTAAAATGTGTTTTTAGTTTCCATAACTCATAACTAAAAAATCAGAGAATGGAGTGATGGAAACAAAAAACTGGAAACGGAGTTATGGTGCTCCCAAACAGACTTCTCGCTATGGGTCTAACTATTTTTGAATTATGAGTTATGGAAACAGAGTGATGAGTTATAGAAATTGATGATCCAAATAACCCCTAAATCTCCCAATGCCCAATACTAATGAATTAGATCAAAGGACCTTAACATCGACCTCGATTTTCAAATTCTTAATCCTTAACTGGATAGCAAGTTGTACACAATCTCGAATAGCCCAAGTTTGAGCTGTTTTGCAAAGCAAGTGTTGGGAAGCATGACAGTATATCTAAAACTGGCAATAGGGACAAAATCACAAAACTGTTTCACACAAGTGACAAAAAACTATTGCATCATTCATTTGGTTAGCAAACGGACTAGAAAGGTGTATTATTTGCTTTTAAAAGCCGCACCAGAAGGGCCATAAAACCAATGCGAAACATGTGATATCATCATATATGTCATTTCACACAGAATTGTGGTTTTAGGTGCCTTGTGTTGTGTGGCATGGCAACTAACATGTCAACGATAAGGCTTTCCCCTTGCATTTGCAATTTTCATTAATGTTCTTGCTATGTCATATGTCGTGTGTAGAAATGGATGAATGAGTTTCGTGGTCCTCCAAAGGCCTTATTAAGGCAAATAATTTATTGATCACAAAGCATAATTTTTTTTTTGGTCTACAACAAATTGGAAGAAGGGAGATTCAAATCCAAATTCTCGCAATGACACTAAGTTACGAGATTTTTGACTATCACAAAGCATTTTGAGACATCTACACTATGTATATTATCTTCTAAACAACTTTGGCATGAATACTAAATATAAATGTTGAAATTTTAATCGACAAATAAAAAATTAGAGAAAGCAATTGCTTGTGTATTTTTTAAAAATAAAGTTCAATTATTAGTAGAAAATGACTTGGGTAAAAAAACAAAGTATCCCTCTATGCGTATATATTAGTGGCCCTATTTCAGGTTACCCACAAGTCATGCTTTGTTTAATCTCTGAAGGAGACCATAGGACAAAGATTCCAAAATGTGCTTAGCTCTAAGACTGTTTTGTACTTGAGTTGAATTACTGGTAGTACTCAAGCTGACAAGCAAACATGAATACATTATTATGGATAGTCTAATCCAACTTTAATGTTTAATCTGTTGATTCAGAGCAAATCTCTTTGCAATAATTGCTGCTTTACAAAACATTAACTTGTAAGAGATGCCTTGTTTCATCTTTTTTGTTAAATTTTGACCAACCTTTTGAAGTTCCATATTCTCTCTCTCTCTCTCCTTGCAATACATGTGTGTTTGCAGATTGAAAAGACCAATTCCTTGCTTGCAAACAAGGTCTACTTTGGTCCCATGTATCTCATGACATTAGCATTTACTTATTTGATGGCTTTATTACAGGTAAAGAGCTTATTTTATTTATTTGGTCACATAGAGGAACTTGCCTGGCTTCTTTTTAATTGCTTTTTCATTTTTTTAAATAAATTTCTAGGTATTTATGTGGTCCTAAGCCCTGCATTGTCCATATATATAACTATGATATACATAAAAACTCAAAGTGCATTGTCACAATATTCCTGTGGGATCCCAATTCAACTTTGTTAAAAAAAAAAAAAAAAGTCTTACTGCCACAAATTTATTGGAACTCAAAGTATAGGTTCATGGAATTGTCCAATTCTAAATGAAAACTTTTGATCCTTTCCCCTTTTATAATGGGTGTTCAGGAGACTTGAATCTTTTGAGAGTGTTAACTAGGATGTGAATCAAAGATCTCATGAATAACACGAACCTTAAAAATCATTAGATCAACCTCTTGGAATTAAATGAAAATTACTTTCATATGATGATCATGCTTGTACCAATTTGCTCTTACACCAGAAGAGATCATTTAACTTTGCTCCTGGCTTCACCTTGTGACATGTACATAAGAAAGTGACTTAAAAAAGTTGCCTCACAGTCACAGATAACCTAATTGGGCATTATTTAAATACCAAATTGCCTATTCATTGACTAAGCTGGTTCTTAACTAGGACAATGTGAAGCAACATAAAAAGTCAGCTGTTTCTGGTGACCTATCTTCAACTATATTTGATTGCGTACATTATAGGGAGACCAACTTTCTGAAGATAGTAACAATACCATTACATCCTACCAAAATCATTAAAGAGATGGGGAAAATTTTCTTGCAATCATTTTCTACAAAAAATCAACTAAGATGCATGGACTTTGAAGTATGTTTGGGTAATGCTGAAAAGCACTTGCGTCTGCGTTTCACGTTTTTAGATGTGGGTCTCATGCACTGTTTACAGGACCCATAAGTACTTTTTTCACCAAAAACAACTTCAAAACTAGGTCTCACGGCACTATTCATACATTTAAAAAATTATTTTGTTACAGTGTTTTTAGTTTTTAACAATAAGCGGTATCCAAACTCACCTTAAATAGTATATACCATCAATACCAATCATTTTCTCCAACGTATCAACAACTGCAATAGAAGGTCTTGGAGTCTACTAGTAACTTGTACTAAATGAACAACTGAAATAGCAGTTGTAGTTAAGCTCTCTTGAGGACATGTTTACACCACAGTGATTAATTCAAGGTCCAAATGAGGTGGTTCGTCAAGTCAAATGACAATTGACACAATATTGAAGTTTTGATCGTCTTCAACTTTCCGAATGAAAAGTACTTATTGCACCAGTTGGGTGTGATGTGACTATTCCTAATATTGATTTACCTCACCAAATATTAGACCATGCTAACTTGTTCATTTGTTTAAATTTAATTGATATTAAATGAGGCAGACCTATATGTGAGCGATAGAAATTAAAATATATTAACCGAAAAGGGAAATATATATATATATATATATATATGTGTGTGTGTGTGTGTGTGTATTGATTGATGACTTTGAGAAGACTTCTCTTTACAACAATAAGTTGTGTTTGAGGGAGTTATTGTTTATAGTTGGCATCTATGGTTGTATCAATTAGGCCTAAGAGCAATTACACTAGTAGATGCAAAAAATTTTACATTTTACACATCTAAAACTTATTTTTTCTATTTTACACGCTCCTTTTTACAAAACACTCATATCAGTTATCTATTCTACACATTTATTTAATAAAATATTCATTTTTTTACCCTTTTTTATTACTCTCCCTCACCGCCCCTCTCTCTTAGAGACCAACACTCCCTTACAAACCCAGACCCAACACTCTCTCACAGACCTAGACCCAACATGCAAAGAAAAGTAGCAGTTGTTTTCGTTGGCGTGTGAGCTCCGTTGTTGTCTTTGGCGTCCGGTTCCGGCAGTCCGGTGATCGAAACGGCTCGCTTCTTGGATCGGTCTTCTTGTTTGGTTCGTCGACCCAAACCAAGCCTTTTTTGTTGTTAATTTTCTTTATTTCTTGTTTGGTTGGTGAGAAAGTGGTGGAAAAGAGTAAAAATTGAAGGAAAGACGATCGGCAAACAAAGATTTGTTGATTTTCTCTGTGTTTGGTTAATTTTCTTTATTTCTTGTTTTCTCTGTGTTTTTCTCGGCAACTAAACAAATCCTATGTAATACTAATTTCTTGTTTTACTTGATTTTGGAAGAAATTTTTTGATGTGATGTTCTCTGTTGATGAATGTGTGGCATTCTCTGTTGATGCATGTGTGGCGTTCTCTGATGATTGGCGGCAGTGAGGTGAGAGTGAGAGCGAGAGCAACTAGAGATACAGAGCGAAGGAGAGAGAAAAAACTAATAAAATAATAAATGGAAGCACTATAGTAACCGTGCATATATGCACGGTTACTGTAACAATTGTGCAAAAATGCAAAATTTTGCACTCATTGATGTGGGTGTATTTTTGGGCCAAAACGTGTAAAAGGACCACCTTTTTGTATTTTGCAAAGTTTTACACGGTTTGATGTAATTGCTCTAAGAGGTGGCAATTTAGTTATAGTGATACTTGAACTATTTTACATGTGATGAACTTGACAAAGATTCCTCAATCAAATTTTAAATACAAAGGAAGCATATAGTGGATGGGGGTAGCCCAACCCCAAAGGTGAGCTTGCGCTACAGACATAGACAAGCCATAATAACCATTCCATATTTAGATTAATACTTATATAGTTTTGGAATAGTGCTTCAGGGTCTCACATAAGGGGTGTGCCCCATGGGAGACTCACGTGTAAGGCCACCCCTATGTGAGAGCTTAGAGCACTGCTCCATATTTTCTCTATATTTAACCTCTAATTCCACATTAATTCAACCATTTTAATACCTCACTTGGTGACAAGCAAGAGTAACCCAGCTTGGCAAGATCGCTCATTTTTCATGAAAATAGAGAAGATTCCTTTATAATGGAAAAAGAGAAGATAATGACAGAAGCATGAAGTCATTGCTAGTTAGAACTTAGAAGAATATGATTTTCACTTTAATAAAGTAACTAGTAAGCTGTGTGCTTAAAAAAAATTATATATTATCAAGATTATCGTGAAAATATATTTCTCAATTTTCTTTTATTTGCAATGGAACAATTTTAAATGCCTTGACAAGATTCTTACAATTTGCTTTTGATTTGTAAGCCTTGTTAGGAGTTTACAATGGCAGTTGATTTTTTTTTTTAAATTCCTAGATAAATAGGGGAGAGTGGGGGAGGGAGTCTTTTGGCTAAATATTGCCATTTTCAAAGTTTATTTGTATTATATGTACTGTTTCAAGTTATTTGAGATTTTGAGGAGAGAGACTAAATTTCGGCAACACCGTTGCCGAAATTCAATCAAAAAGTTGGAGAGAATTTCGCTTTTGATAGTGGGTGTGCTCAGGTGAGAGAGGTGAGTGAGGGTGCCCCAAAAAAAAAAAAGTTGCCCCCCTATTTCGGCTATGCCATTGCCGAAATAGAGGGGCAAATTTTTTTTAATTTTTTCCCTCCTATTTTGGCAATGGTATTGCCGAAATAGGAGGGAAAAAATAAAAAATATTTGCACAAAATTTTTTTGCGATTGGTGCCAGTGCCATTGCCGAAATAGCTAAAAAAATAATACAATTGATTTGTGGCAATGCTATTTTGGCAATACAAATGAATTGTAAAATTTATTTTTTTTTCCTCTATTTCGGCAATGCTATTACCAAAATAGAGGGGAAAAAATAATTTTTGCAATTAGTTTGTGGCAATGCCATTGTCGAAATAGAGGGGAAAAAATAAATTTTGCAAATAGTTTGTGGCAATGCTATTGTCGAAATAGAGGAGAAAAATTAAATTTTACAATTAGCTTGTGGCAATGCCATTGCCAAAATAGAGGGGAAAAAAATTGCAATTCATTTCTAGCAATGCCATTGCCGAAATAGAGGGGAAAAAATAAATTTTGCAAATAGTTCGTGGCAATGCTATTGCCGAAATAGAGGCAAATTTTTTTAGTTTTTTCCCTCCTATTTCGGTAATGGCATTACCGAAATAGGAGGATAATTAAAAAAAAAAAAAAAAAACCCCTATTTCGGTAACCCCATTGCCGAAATAGGAGGGTTTATTTTTATTTTTATTTTTTTTTATCCTCCTATTTCGGTAATGCCATTACCGAAATAGGAGGGAAAAAACTAAAAAAAATTGCCTCTATTTCGGTAATAGCATTGCCACGAACTATTTGCAAAATTTATTTTTTCCCCTCTATTTCGGCAATGGCATTGCCAGAAATGAATTGTAATTTTTTTTCCCTCTATTTTGGCAATGGCATTGCCACAAACTAATTGCAAAATTTAATTTTTCTCCTCTATTTCGACAATAGCATAGCATTGCCACAAACTATTTGCAAAATTTATTTTTTTCCCTCTATTTCGACAATGACATTGCCACAAACTAATTGCAAAAATTATTTTTTCCCCTCTATTTCAGTAATAGCATTGCCGAAATAGAGAAAAAAAAATAAATTTTACAATTCATTTGTATTGCCGAAATAGCATTGCCACAAATCAATTGTATTATTTTTTTAGCTATTTCGGCAATGGCACTGGCACCAATCGCAAAAATTTTTTGTGCAAAATTTTTTTATTTTTTCCCTCCTATTTCGGCAATACCATTGCCAAAATAGGAGGAAAAAATTAAAAAAATTTTGTCCCCCTATTTCGGCAATGGCATAGCCAAAATAGGGGGGCAACTTTTTTTTTTGGGGCACCCTCACTCACCTCTCTCACCCGAGCACACCCACTGTTAGAAGCGAAATTCTCTCTCCAACTTTTTGATTGAATTTCGGTAACGGTGTTGCCGAAATTCAGTCTCTCTCCTCAAAATTTCAAATAACTTGAAACAGTACATATAATGCAAATAAACTTTGAAAATGACAATATTTAGCCAAAAGACTCGTGGGGGAGGTGTCACAATTGAATTAGTGGCAAACACAAATGCATCCTGTTCATATAGAACACTGTATCTATGATTCTATGGACAAAAAATTAAAAAGTGCTTGGAAGATATCAATTTGATAAAAATGAATTCACCTGCCTCTATATTTCAACCACTATTGACTATATGATAAATAGATATCCTTAAGTTCATGTGTCATTGCCTTGCAACTTTTTTTTTCTCTCTCTCTCTCTCCAAATGTTATAGACGCCAATTTTTACAACAGTCAAGTTAACAAATTTCACTAATTTTCGTTTGAATCTACCACAAATATCACATTCTCGGGTCTTTAAATTTTTTAATTTTTATTTTTGGAAGTTTCAAACATTTTAGGTCAGGAATTTTTTTACTTTATATTAAATGAACCTTATCTTGTTTTACCATTAAAGCTGTTTTAGTTGCCCAGGGGACCAAACTACCTTTTGGAATCTTTTGGTGAACAATTTGTAGGGATCAGAAATTAGAACCTTGTAGATTGTACAGATGAACGGCAAAGAATGTGCAAAGACAGATTTATTGTCAATGCGGCTGTCACAGATCTCACCGCCTGTTGAAAATGGCTTTTTTTTTTTTACCTCTCTTCTTGTTCTTGGTCAATTATTCTAGGACTATCAAAGATTCAAAGTTTATATTTTTACTATATATATTTTTATATTATAACCTACCAAAATTAAAATAACAAATTTATGGCGCACACATTCATAATTTTTTTTTTCATGTTTCTAAAAAAAAAAAAATACTAATAATATTTTTTCATAATTTGATGAAATGTTTTGTACTTTTGATACCATAGACTCATTTAGCTCATTTCATCATTTTTTTCTTTTACAATTAGGTCATGATAATAATGAATTTTGTTCTTTAATTTGAAGGCAAAAAAAAAAAAAAAAAAAAAAAACTAAACTTAACTTAACTTGTTGAACTAATTGAAACCCATAAAAAAGAGAAAGAAGAAAGAAGAGATTTTAAGGTCACGTTGAAATATATAAACAACTTTGATGAAAACTAAAGTATTACTATAGTTGTGCGCAGGTAAGAAATTCACATTAATTACACCTTCTAATTAACCTTTAAAAAAAAAAAAAAAAAAAAGCAAAACAACACCTTAGAGATTTTATGTTCACATTTAGAAGTTGGTTGCAAAATATATACTAGAATGACAAAAGTTAGTATGTGTTTGGAAATATTCCAAAAGCAAAAGTATCATTTTTTCAAGCAAAGATCTCCATTACCTGTAGGTTGATGCTTCAATAGAAAAGGCAGCACTGCAGCAGCAGAGTTACTTTAAATTTCACAAAAGTAGTCAAAACTTGTATTATACGTACTTCCCTTTCTAATGAACCAAAACAAAACCACCTTACAAAAGCCTTCAAAATGATTTTGTCCAAATGCCATTTTTTTGACAATTATAGTTAATTGGACATCATTTGTTTTTATCTCTCATCTATAAAAGAAGATGGTACAAAAAGTACCAATTATATATATATTGAACATAATAATTAATAGATTTCTCAAAAAAAAAATTATAATAAATGATTTGCAATGTAGCAATTATAGGTTGACAAAAACAGGTCAGGTATGCTTTTACATGACAAAATAGTTGGCATATTTATAAAGGTGTTGTCCTACTATAAAATGATAGAATTACTTTTTAATTTATGACTATAAAATCTTTATCTACTCAGTACTTCATAAATTAATTGGAAAAAAAATATTTATATTAATTCAGCTTAACCCCTCAAAATAGCTGTATTCTTCTATATTAACAACTAAAAAGAATAACCTTAAGGGGTTGGTTTAGTGATTTTTAAAGTTTCATGTTATTTATGAGATCTCGAATTTAAAACACCGACATTTTGGAGTCATTTTTAAGAAATTTCTTCCTATAAAATCTTAGTACAAGTGAAATGGGTGAACTGCATATTAAAAAAAGGTTTAGTTACCTTCGTCAAAAAAAAAAAAAAAAAAAAAATGAAAAAGAGTAGACCAAAATTATTATTCACCATAGCCCACACTCCAACAAAATTGATTGGCTCTCCTTTTACTTCGTAGCTTTGATGGCTGTGCCTGTAGTAGCACTAAACTCAAGATCCAGAACGGAAAGTAGAATAAGAACATCGAAAAAAATCAATTAACAATACAATAAAGAAATAGAAATTGGAATATATTTAAGATTTTTTTTAACAAGTGTTCTTAAGAATATGGTATTTAATAGTATATATATATATATATATAGTTATGTTTATTATTATTTTTTAAAGTCAAATTGTGTACAACAATTAAATTTGTGCATGAAAATCAATAAATCATTAAAATTTATAGGAAAATTCTTCTAATCCAACATGCAGCTATTAAAATGAACATCACACGTTTTATGTAAAAATCAACTGAAAACATCCTAAGAATTTTCTTTTTAAATCAATTTATAAGAAAATTATAGTAAATAACTATTAAATGAACATCGCATATATTTTAATCACATGATATATATGGCTTTACATTCTATTTATAATGCTAGAAATGTTCTTTGATGTGATGAAAGTGAGATGTCCTTTTGTCCGATACACTGGAGGGGGGAGGGGGGGCCATGGCCAGCGCCCTAGGTTTTGAAAAACATCCCTCCTCCTTGCAATTTCTATAAAAAATAAAAAATATGTCTTGACTTTTACACATTGGCCCTCCTAAGAAAATAATCTGACTTCGCTATTAATTGGTTTGATAGTGGAAATAATGGAATGTTGTGAGAATTTTTTTACATGATATGATGGAGTAATGTCTTGTCTTATTTTGCTTTTGGAATATAATAATAATAATAATAATAATAATAATAATATTGACAACAATTCCTGGAGCTGGAATCTTGACCTGGTGATCAAGGTTTGGTACAAGACAAGAGCTTAAGTTCAAGCTTTCGAAGACTCACAGCATCATGCTATTTTGGTTTAAAGATTATGTCTAAGTTGCTTAGACATTCGTGATGGTCCGTTTGGATAAAATTTATTTTGCTGAAACTGAAAATTGAAAATTGAAAACATTGTAGCAAAATAATTTTTAAATGTGTGAATAGTACCGTGGGACCCATTTTTAATGAAAAAATTGTTGAAAAGTGAAATTTGTGGGTCCATGAACAGTGCACAGGTGGGCTGAACAGTCAAATATTACAGCTACGGTTCATAAACAGTGCATGAACAGTATCCATAACAGTGAAAACTGAATCCTGAAACGCGTGAAAAAAAAAGAAGAAGAAGAAGGAAACGTGAAACTAAAACGCAGACGCGCAATAAGCAATGCAAACACATATTGAATCTTTAGTAGATCGAGGAGGTATTATGTTCATGCACATATTGGGTTAATCACAACCAGTGACGAAACTATACTTGGACTTGGTGGGCAATGGCCTCCCAACTTTTTTCAATTTTTTTTAGTACATATAAATATGTATTAATTTTAGTAATTTGTTTCAATAAATTTGCACTATGCCTCCCTCAACAATATTATTAATCTTTTTAAAGGCTATAAAATTTTTTATTGATCTAAAATCTGAAATAAATTTAACAAGCTCAACAATAAAATTTACCAATAACAAACTTAAGTCCAAACAATACCCCAAAGCAAACCCAAGCAAGACACAAACAAAAAATAAAATAAAATTAAAAATTTCTAAGCCAATTCTAACTAGTCTAAGTGAACACCCACAAAAATCTGACAACACACAAAACACCCAAAAAAAAAAAAAAGTAAAAAAAAAAAAAACTTAACTTTCTAAATTGAGAACTACTATGTTCACAATATTTTCACAACAAATCATATGCGGTAAGTTCTAATTTGAATCCATAACTTAAATTATGATTTTTTGCTCACTCATAACAACCAATAATAACCTACTACTTACGATTTGTTGTGAAAATGTTATAAAAATATTGTGAACATAACATTTCTCTCCTAAATGAATGCTTATTTACAGTTTCAAAAATTAATACTTTGCCTCCCTAACTCCAAGTCTTGGTTCCGTCCCTGATGACGACTCACTTGAGGATGCAATATAAAAGAAAGCGATGTTCCAGTTGTTGCATAGACTATTTCACTCCTACTCCTTGCCTATTCATAAGACACCCCAAAAATTTCTGCGAACTAATAGTTTGGTAGATTGAACCAAAGAGTTTCGAACTTACATTACACCTCAGACCAATGAGCTGGGCACTCGATCACACCCTGTAGGGCATAAATTTAGACTCAAGGTTGGTTAGTCTACAACTAAACGACACCGTATCATCCTGGTGGTTAATGTGGCAAGTCCCTGAAATCCAGTATATAAACAAGCACCAGCAATCTAAGAGAGAGAAAATTGGATACATCACAGAGAGAGAGAGAAACTCACACTAATATTTAAAAAAAAAAAAAAAAAAAAAAACACTAAACTCTCAGAAACTGAACAAAACCCATTTTTTTCTTTCACTTTCAGTTTCACTTTCTCTCTCTCTCAGAGAGACTCACATTTTGTGTTCTAAGCTCCAAACTCTCTCTCTCTCTCTCTATCTGAAAATGTAAATTTTTTTTTTCTTTCAAATTTTGTTTTCTTCAGTATCTGAATTTTGATTACTCTAAAATTTTCCAAAGCTGTGGTGATTTTCAACGTTTTTGTTTTGCTGTGATTCTCTCAGATTTTCGAAGAGTTCGAGAGATGCGACTGCGAAGGAGTTTTTCTTGAATGAGCTTTCTTCCGCTGGTAAATTTAACATTTTTTTTTCCATTCATGTTTGCTTAAAAAAATTTTTTTTTTTGATTTTTTTTTTTCTGGTTTCTCTGCTTGGTTGCTGAGAAAGTTTGAGAAAATGCAGGAATATGAACGAAAAAAGAATAAAGATATGGAATTTAGTCAATTTACGCTCTATGTTTGGTGAATTTTTGGTAGAATACGGTTTCGGAAAGTTTCCATTACCTGCCGTTTGGTTGCTGAGAAAATTTAAAGGAAAAGAAAGCAAAGTAAAGGAAAGGAAATGTTTTTATGAAAATGGTAAAACTTCATTTGTCATCTTAGCCAAAATTTGTTGTTTTTAGGCTCTGTGGTGTGAAAATTCAAAATTTTCTCAGAAAGTAAGCTGAGTTTGAAGTTTAAAAATGTAAATTTTTTAATTTCTTCTTGGTAAATGCTGCTTCAGTTTCTGTTAATTTGTCCAAAATTTTTAGAGATCCTCTATACGTGTGTGTGTATTCATGGAAGTAATATTTTGTTGAATTTTCATTTCTTTTAAATTGAGTTTTCGGGTTTAGTTAAAGTAGCTCGCATTTTTGATTGAATTAAAGACCAAAAGCCTGGTAATGTAGTTACAATTTTTTCCTTTTAATTTGTTCTTTTGGTTATATGTGAATTTATTTTATGGTATTTTGCAGCTTGTTTTGCAAATTGGATTCTGCATTTTCTATTGGAATTTCAGGGGTAAGTGAAAGTAGCTCTTATTTTGATTGAATCAAAGACAAGGCCTAATCATGTGGTACAATTTTGTTTAATGTTGTGTTTTATGATGATTTGCAGCTTGTTTTGCAAAACTGGAGTCTGTATAGTAGCGGTTAAATATGAATGCGAATGGACAAATGGAGGTCCATTACATAAACACCGGTTGTCCTTACACGGTCACGGAAAGTTTTATGAACTTCTTTGAAGGCCTTACTCATGTACCAGTCAATTATGGTCATGCTGTACCTATGCATGATCAGGTATATTTTCTTTTTTCTTAAAAAATCCTCCAATCTGGATATTCATATATTTGATATGTCCCATTAGTTTGTTCATGCTTTTGCAAGTGTTTAGCTGTGTGGTGGTTATGTACTTGATGGTCATGAATGGAGGACGTGGGTGGTTGTCAAGCTGTTGCATTTAGTTTCCTTCTAAAAAATATATATTTTGAGAAATAAATTTTTTCATTCATAAGGAATGGGTGAGTCAGTGAGTGCTATTAAATGATTATTAAAAAAAAAATACTGACTGTTTGTTTTTAGAATTCAAAGGAGTTTATGCATTAAGGGAAACACTGAAATTAATGGATGATGATGTCATCTGTTACAAAGATGTGTGAATCATATGTGTGATTGACAAAATCTCATTTCTATCAAGAATGGCATGACATGATATTTTCTTATTTCCTGTCTGTCCAGGAAAGTGTATACTGGTCAATGAATATGCATTCTTACAAATTTGGAATATCTGGTCCGGGGAATACTTATTATGGTCCTTATGAGGTAAATGACCATTTACCAAGAGCAGAGGTCAGCAGGAGCGCTTGGGATTACCCTTCAACGATTAATGAAGAGCCTGCAACCACAGACTCACAATCTGAAGGAGATGCAGTCATGGGTGTGCATGCCATCCCTGAAGAATGTAAGTTTAAGTTGAGCTGTTATATCCTTTAATCGTTTAGTGAAGCTAATTTTCAATTTTGTAAGCACCTAATCAGAGATTACGATACTTAGTTACTGTCATAATCTAAAGTTCGTTTATTTCTTTGTTTTTGCAGGCAGTCCAACTCATCACAATAGTAATAGTCCACAGGTAAAAGCTTGCTTGCTGATGCAGCCTTATGTGATTGCTTTCCAGTGGTGGTAGTTTATGCTTGGGTGATTTAATATAGGTTTAAGAAGTAGCACACATCAATATGCGCGCACACACGCACATAGAGTACTAGATATGTCTTGTGCATGAGGTAATCCAAGGAAGAAGTTGATCATTTTGTCTTTATATCGTTGAGTTATTTCGATATTTTAATCTACTTATATCAAATATTTTTGTTTTTGAACCCACTCTCTTAACCCCCATCTATGACATGCATCCTCTTAGACACCAATTTAGAATTAGGCCCAGCATTGGCTCAAATTACCTGCATTCTTTTCCAAGATTTCTGGCATTTTGTTGTTCTTTCAACATATTTAGGTGTTTGGTTTTACCAAGATAGGGGATTAAAGACATGGGAGAGAAACAAAGTGTAGTCTGTAGGGCAAATGGGCTTCCAGTGGACCCAAGAAGATAAACCAAAAAATAAAATAATAGCTTTGTAGTTTTTGGAAGATTTGTCAAATTGTCAATAGTGCAATTCCTGATACCCTCGTAATGGTTTTAGAAGCAAATATGAGCTAACATCCTGTGGTCTGGATTCTGGGTTGTCTCCACAATGATCCCTAATTTTGCATCATTTTTATGAGCTAGCATCCTATGTCCAAAAAAAAAAAAAAAAAACAGAAAAAACAGCTTGATTCTAGATTATTCTTGATTTCTCTCAAACTCTACTTGTGGCTTTTGAAGCAATATGAGCTAACACCACTTCTCTTCATATGGTTGTCATCAGAAAATTTTCATCTGCTGAGTCATCCTCAGTTTCTTCTCTTTCTCTAGTGCAATACCAAATTTAGAATCATGCCTGTAATTCCACATTTATGATCACACTGTTGTCATTTTCTGTTGTTTTTTATTTGAAATCTTATGCATTCATTCATGCTGAATTGCATTTGCTAACTTTATGTGTAGAATCTGTACTGCCCTGATGCTAAAAACTAAGTAAACATTTTGTCTTCTATGTGTATCGTTTCAGGTTGCATGGCAAGACAATGTTGATCCAGATAACATGACCTATGAGGTTGCTACATATAGTTTGTACTAATATATATATATATATATAATTTGTACTATAATTTTTACTTGCAATTTAGTAGATTTGCAATATTTATCCTCTTTGTGTGAATGATATTCTCTTATTGAGCAGTAGAAGCACTGTTAGCGGGGGCCTGGCTTAATTGGGTGAACTAAATATGGTGGAAGAAAAAAATGGTCCCCCATCCCTCCCCCCAACATGCATGCATGCACACACACACACACACGTGCGCCAAAAAGTGAGAGTATTAAACTCATTTGTGGTGTAGCACTCAAGATTTTTTTCATTGACTTCAATAATTTCATTGAATGGATGAAACAGTGTATTCATGACTGTTCTGAATAGTGGCAAGTGCAACTTAGTTAAAATTTTTAAAGTGAGGGTATGTAACTACCATTCAAAGTAGATTGGTGATTCAAATTTGGTGTTTTTTTAGTAAAATAATTATTAGGAAATCATAATGGTTAGAAGTTAGGCACATTAATTTTTTATTAATTTTCTCTGTTATGCAGGAATTACTTGACTTAGGTGAGGCAGTTGGAACTCAAAGTCGAGGTCTTTCACAGGACCTTATTAATTTGCTTCCAACTTCAAAGTACAAATTTAAAAACTTATTCTCAGCAAAGAAAGCTAGAGAGAGGTAATTCTTATTTGTAGCTAATTTGTTTAATCTTCCCAACTTTCATTTATGGATGGAGATAAACCAGTTCTCACCCATCAAACCATTTGCTTTACTATTCTTCATGCCATAGACAAACATGTCATTTTTTCCCTCCCTAGGCAAGTTAAATATTTATCTGCACTCAAATGTTTCTAACTAGAAGTTTAATGACGTCATGTAATAGATAAACAACTCTCTGTTTCCTGCCTTGTCCTTTATATTTTAGATGTGGTCTGTCCAACTTACCTTGCTAGAAAGGAGTCTTTTTTTTCCTTAACCAGAATATTATTTGTTAAAAGAAAACATGGAGAAATTTTTGCGATGCCTTATGGATAGTAAAGTATCTTTTGGTTGAATTTAACCTCAAATGAAAGTTGACATCATTCTGCTTGCTTGACCAGTCTGGTGGCTGGTGCAATGATGTTTACCCATGTGTTAACATACCCTCATGTGTTAGCGTGACCAGTAATTCATTTTAATGTTAGGTCGTGCTCATGAATCCATGGGTTTAGTCAGTAAAGTTGTTTGAGTTGCCATAGAGGGGTCGTTTGTCTAATGTTAAGGTCATCACTTACATCCCATAGGTGGACCCATTTTTGTGTTTTTAATCTTGCATCTCATAGTTTAGGTTTTCCAGAACAGCACTTAGCTAGTGTTCAGCAACTAAGCTTCTCTCATGGTAAAGCAACGTGGATGAAAACACTTTAGTGAACTCAAATTATGGTTGAATTGACATGCAGAACAGATGGAGTTATTGTTTCAGATTGTTTTAATGGTAAATTGCAACTGAAAATCTATTTTTCTTGCTGAATTTTAGTTTATCAAGCATTTGCAATGGTGTTGTGATTGATGTTTCTTTATGACATTGCAACAAGAAGTGTATTGCAGAAAGTAGGTGCCTACTTCAGATGTAATTGTATCAGAACATGGTCCATGTGAAACTATGGGGCATGGCAATGTGGATTCTTGGAATTACTGAATATACTTATTATTATTTTTTTCTTTCTATTTCTCTCTTTGTATTCTCCATTTGTTTCAATAAGTTTATTACTCTAAGCAGGGAGAAAAAGAACTAGAAATTTGGATTCGCAACCTTTAAGTTGGATTGGCCACTTAAAAGAAATAAAAATCTGGTGATGCCATTCATTGCGTGAATTAAAACCATGTTTTCTAAAGAAACTGAACTTAATATTGCTCTTAAGCTCTTCTTATATAGGGTTCCTTGAATAGTAATTTCTTCATTGTATCTGTTTTTTTACTTGCAGATTTGATTTGGAGCTCTTGCTCCACCTTTCAGAAAAATTGTTACTAGATGCATTACTTCCGGTTTTAATTGTGCTTTTTCCCTCTTTTCTATCATTGTCTGTGTAAGCTGATTTATAATGTATTGTCTGCAAACAGATGTGTGGTTTGCCAGATGAGGTACAAAAGAGGTGACCGGCAAATCAAATTGCCGTGCAAGCATGTTTACCATAGTGAATGCATCACCAAATGGCTTAGCATTAGCAAGGTCAGTTAGTGCTTTTATTAAAGCTGAACTTTTTCAGATTTCTAGATCTGCATTACTTATGCCTATATTTATTATCTTACCTTACTGTTTTTTTGTCAGATATGCCCAATTTGCAACACTGAGGTATTTGGCTAGGAATCAAAAGGCATATGTAGCATCAAGTGGGCAAGAATAATGGAAGGAATCCAGTGTTCCCATGAATTTTCATTTTTTTTGCCCTTCTTATTTATTTATTTATTTTTTCCCCTTTTTGGTACAACTTGGGCTAGTGAAGAACTATAGTCGCTTCCTCTTTTTTCATACAGGCTTTGTTAAGTAGAATAAGAATCTTATAATTTTAGCTTCTTAAATGAATTTCAATTTCAGAATGGATTCTGTGGCTGGGCTGTTTGTAAATATATAGTGAAGGATTGTTATTTGAATTAGTCCTAGTTCTCTAGACTTGACATTGATCTTTTTTTGCTTGCTTGTAAACACTGAAACACATAGATTACATGGAGGGTAAAAATGAAAAATCTCATAGAAGAAATGGGGGTCAGTATAAGGAATCAGAAATTGCACATGTTATAGTGAATATGAGTGATTCTTATTATGTGCCGACTCCAATTGGCAGTGTCGTGGGTGTCAACAGTCTATTTGGTTAAAACATAGGTGAGGAAAGGTGAAGGAACAGGCTTGAATACAAGGAACTATGGTCTAGGATACTCAATTGGGTTCCCACTTGTTTCCAATGATATTTGGTGTTATCTCTCTTGTTTGTAGGTTGTGAAGGCTGTTAAAACAAGGGAAACACAAGCGTGCAACTTCATACATATTAAGAACTAGCACTACTTCTCTAGGTTTGGGAAACCTTTAGATCCATGCATGCAAGAATGTTAAAGACTTTAAGTACTTATCAATGTGCAGGAACCACAAGACTGATATAAATTTAGTTATGTGATGTGGCCTATTTCAGTGAAGGGTAATGAGCATGGTTTTAAAACCTGGAAAAGGGTTTGGTTCTCAGTTTATACTGGTTTTAAGTGACGGTTTTAACAAACCAGATTAGGGTCCAATTTCCAATTGAACCGACCAATTCAGTTTTTAAAACCATGGTAATGAGGCTGTTCTCCTCCTAGGATGGCAAAAGGAAATTGAATTGGGCTATTCTCTCTGCCCTATCCTAACAACTTCTAGGTGCAAAAATAGCTTGGATCAAATAAGGTACCAATCCTATCTCATAGCAAATTGAAATTGAAAATAATAACAATCTAACAAGACCAATCTAATCTAATCAGATAAGTTCCCTATGAGAGAAAATCTTTAATTTATTCAAACTCTGTATGTCATGACTTTGTTTGGACATAACACGTGCATAGGAAGGCCACATACCGAACTTTCATATAACACGACCATGTGAGTGAATGGCTAATATATAAACTAAATACTTTGTTTGGTTAGAGCTAAAGGAAGAGAAGGGAAACAAGTAAGAAGTAAAAAGGAGTAAGAAATAAAAAAAAAAACATTCGTGTGATATGTGTTAGGAAATAAGGAGAGAAAGGGGGGAAAAAAAACAATAAATCCAAATAAATTTCTTCTCATATAGTGGATTGTCATAGTTGGCGTAGATTATCCTATAGGGGCTCTTCATTTGGAGACATTATCAATTAGTTTTTCACTTATATTTCTTTTCTTTATTTCTTAGTTTATTACAAATACAAAAAGCATTATTCAGTCACATCATTTGAGGTCTTAAAATAAGGTCTCTTTGGATCTTTCTATTTGATTGTATTAAGAGGTCCATTGAATTGAAATTTTCTTATGGCAATATTTAGATGGTCCTGGAGCACTGCTCGAGGCTCTCATAAAGAAGGTGGATCCCACACGTGGAACCCATCATGAGGGCCCACCCCTTTGTTTGTATGGTCGGTTTTTAGATTTTACATCATAATGAAACTAGTGAGCTGAGAGGTTCAAATAATTAAATGGTAAGAGTTCAATACATTACCATTTGAAATATGGAACACATAATGGCAAGTAATAGAGAGTCAGGTTGAGTTTTTAGGCTGTAACTTAGCCATTACAAAATCCTTCCATGACTCATGAGTTTTTCTTGTGCATCTGAATCTAGGACATACCTAAAGCATCAAATTTTTCTTTTGTCATTGAGTGTTTGTTTGAGAACATCTTATTTAGCTAAAATTGAAAACTTTTTACTAAAAGTATTGTAGATAAAGCTAAAATAGTACAGTGAAACTCATGAATAGTATCAAAAAGTACAATAGGACCCATGGGTAGTAGCATAAATAAGCTGAATAGTAAAAAAAGGCTACTTTTTAAAGCCAATGCCAAACGCATACTAAATTTAATCTATAGCTATGACCTTAATGGATAAGATGCCAACTCCTGTTCTTAAACAATACTTTGTATGCAGCTCTTTGCGAGGTAGCTATCTTGTAAAGGCAAGAGCACGACCTGTTTGGATTGAGGGAGGAGAGAGAAGGAGCAAGAGGTTGGCCGAAAAAAGGGTTAATTTTTGGCCAACTCTACTCTACTCTCCTTTCCTCCCCCTCAATCTAAAGATTCCAAACGATGTATGAAATACTGCAGCATATAGTCATAACTCTGGAGAGAGGAATGGGAATTGGGTTTTGTTGTGATGGCACTAATGGTCATCCCTAGTATCAGCTCTAGTGACTAGTGGAGAACATGCATATAAAGAGAATCATAAAGGCTTCTGTAGCCAAGACCCTCTTGCTAAGGGAATGAGCTCCTTAAACACACAAGCACTTCAAAAATGGTATTCTATCATACTCAAATCCTAGACATTTATTATATATAAGCTAATTTTGTATTTAATTCTACAAATGATCTTCATTGGAAGATTGTATCTTTTTATATTCATCAAACAGGCCGGGTTAGCCCTCTTAATTGAAAGGCAAAACTACTAATGATAACACTCAGTGGTCTCAGTGACTAGTACTATAATCTGCTTTCACATTCTGCAGGTAATGCTAAAGATGTAGAGCAAACATGCTGCAGGGACCATCACCAAAACGAAAAGTTGAAAATCATTGTTATCTTTATGAGCTTTTCCAAATTTTTTTTTCAATATACAACCAGATTGTCCATTTGATAAATAAGAAGTCAAGAATACATATTTCTGTAACTAGTGATTCTGGAATTACAAATATGGTGTTGGAAGTGTACAAGGACATGTCTGCATAAGCAAAAGATAACAGGATTCAACTTTCATTGCTTTAGAAGGAAAGGAAAAAAGAGTATGAAGAGCGTAAAGATTGCATTGGGTTGAGGTGGGAGTGAACAATCAATCAGCGGACCTGCTTTCAAATCATGAGATCAAATGTGGTCATATTAATAAGTTATTTTATGGGTATATATTATTGATCATAATGTTTATTCAATCCAGTAAGAATTTCTTTGCCTATTGGATATATATGCCCTTTAAAATAAAATTAATAAATATATAGTAGCAACTTTAAATCACATGCAAGATAGTGAATAATTGAAATTAGAAAGCAAAAATATCCAAACTTGGTGCTTGACTTAAATTAGGAGATATTCAAAGTTTGGTAGCTTGTTTATTTATTTATTTTTTGTTGGGAGAGGGTAGGTTGTATATAAGTGAGAATGAAATAGCATCGTAGAAGCATTAGAAAATGGTCCTAGCAAGAGTAAAAGTAAAAGTTGGGGCACAAGAAAAGATGATTCAAGGGTATAATTTGTATATACTTCAAAAGTTGGCTACAAAACCATCGGGTGCTGATAGGATTCAAATATAGTTGAGATGCCTGCTGTGGTGGATCGTTGTCATAAGAAGTACACATGTATGCAGCTTCGTTTGTCAACAAAGAAATAAACAATTTGGAAGCAAGCAAGAGATACAGAAAAATATACAGAGATGCCGAGCTTGAAAAACCAAAAAAAAAGGTACCATATTCACGTATTTAAATCCACAAGCATAATAATATTAAAACTATTAAATAAAAAACAAGATTGAAATTTTGTTAAAGATGGTACTATATAACAGGAAAATGGGAGTGATTTTCTCTATTTGAAGTGAAAACCAAACTTGGAAATCTGTTCACTAAGTCTAGATGCCGAGAAATATCTGTTGACTAAGAAATTAATCGACAAAAAATTTCAAATCATAGAAGTTAAATTCCAAATAAAAAAAAAAAGTTATGATAGAGTTCTTCTACAACAAAGTTGATTTTTTTCGAGGGTCGAAACCCTTGAAAAAAGTATTAAAAGCTCTCAAAAAATATCATTTTGAGGGTTTAACTGACCTTTGATGACATTTGAAACAAATTCTCTCGAAACAGAAATTTTTATCGCCTTTGTGACCCTTGAAACCGAAATTTCAACGGCCTACATAACCCTCAAAACAAATATTTTATCTTTATTGAGGATTGGCAACCTTTGAAAAATTAAAAGGGATAAAAGAAAAATAACCTTTTTTTGAGGGTCTCCCAACCCTCAGAGTAAGGTTTTTCTCTTTTTTTTTAAAAAATAAAATAAATAAATAAAAACCCACAACCATGCACATAGACTTTAATAGCATGTTTGGGAGTTAAAAAAAGGAGGGGGAGTAGAGTAGAGGGAGGGAGAGTAATTCAATTACCTTGTTTGGAAGTTTTTTAAGGAAGGAGGGGGAGGGATTTGGAGGGGTTTCAACTCCCTCTAACCCCTCATTTTTAATACCTCCAAATTGGAGAGATTTGGAGGGAGAATAGAATAGATAAGTTATTGGCCAAATGAATTCCCTAATTTACCATTTCTAAATAAATAAAATTACCATTTCTAAAGGGCTAATTACCCCCTTCCCCCTCCCTAATTTTAAAAACATCCAAACAATGTAGAGAGGAATCATTTTCCTTTACTCTCCTCCCTCTCTAAATTTCCAAACAAGCCATAAAGAACCACATATTAAAAAATCTATATTAAAAAAAAAATAGAAAGGAAATAATAAAAGTTGCACACCCAACCCAATGGGTTTTGAGCCCATGACCTCATCCTCAATCTGATCTAGTGGGAGAAAGAAGCTCCATTTGAGCCAGAACTCATGAACTAGGGATATATACAACAACACTGCAAAGATTGCACACTTGTTTTATACAAACAACCATATCAACATTGCAGAGTGTGTATTACACAGTCAAAGTAATGCCCTCAGAACTGAGGTCAAAGCTCCTTATGACCCTCACAAAACTATAGTGCATTTGAATCTTTATACATAATGCAAGTATTAATTTGCAAAATTCACCTTCACGCTGTCTCCTTTCCAATCTTTGCTTTTCTTGCTGCATCTTCAAAGGATCAGCTTTGTCACCCTAATCATAAACAAAAAAAAAAAAAAAAAAAAAAAAAAAAAAAAAAAAAGCATTTATGAGTGAGTCTAGAAACATAGAGCACCATAGGATATCAAATCACATGATGGGATTGTCCTAATTTAGGCATCTGATTTTTTTTTTTTTTTTTTTTTTACAAATAAAACATATAGTATATCTTACATGGTCAAGAAGTGGTCTTATGTTGGCCTTCAGATAGTTTCTGCAAAGCGGCTCTTCAACAGTGCTGCACAGAGAGCCTTCTTTGGTGACAGCAGTACAGCAAGATCTGGAGCACTCCATCCTATAACAAACAAACAGGGTAGAAGCAAAGTTACTGGCTGTTAATGTGCCAAGTCAAATGGCAACAAGTAACACTTAATTTAGGCATTACTGCCCTCCTCGGGAAGCAGCATCTATGGCGGAGCTGTGAGCTAAGAGCTAAGGCATGTATTTTCATCATCCAAAGCACTTACAGCCCCTTCACATCATCCCCAATAGCGTGCCAATACTCAGATTATTGAGAAATAACAGGTCAGATATGACATATTCATAGTCAGATGAAAAAAGTCGCTCACCATCAGAATCTGGATCTGACTTGCTCATTTGGGATACCGACATGCTTTTTGCTTGAAAATCCAAAATTTGATAGAGATTTTTAATTCAACCCATGGCCAAAAACTCTCAACTCCCAAAACAACATCAAAATAATGTCAAACATACCTATCTGGAGGTATCAACACCATACAAATGATGATCTCTGTCTAATGATCTTTGGACAGATAAATCTGAACCAAAATAAAACAACTATCAGACAATTGAGTACTGGATACCCAAAAGAGGCTGCAAAACAACAGATCAACTAACCATTTGAGGATGCGTGGGTTGAATCACAAGAATTGCATTGGCATGTAATGCTGCCACATCTACCACATTTGCAAGTGATTGGGCTCAATGAAGGTTTGGCATTAACAGAACCACAAGAATGTCTGCTACCATTGTCAATGCCTATAGACACATTGCAATTACCTTCTATAAAGAGCCGTAAAAGAAGAATGTCCACTCTGGCACTTCATAGTTCATACCTTTGGGAATTTCTTTTCCTGAAAACTTCTATGTGCACTCCTGGGTTGTCTTGGCAAGCTGTGCCTGCAAACAGAACAAACACAACTTAGACACAACTGAAAACAACTATCCTGATCAAGAAGAATATTACACGACACACACACACACATGAAGAAAGAATAAGAAAATATAATCATGACACACACACACATGAAGAAAGAATAATAAAATATAATCATGACATCAATGAAAATAATGTTAAACATACCTGTCTCGAAGCATCAGCACCACATAAATGATGATCTCTGTCCAATGATCTTTGGACAGATAAATCTGGACCAAAAAAGAACATCTATCAGCCAACTGAGTACAGGATAACTAAAGGAAGCAGCAAAAGGAAAGATCAACTAAACACTTGAGGATGCATGGGTTGAATTACACAAAATGCTGCATTGGCATGTAGTGCTGCCACATCTACCACATTTGCGTGTAATCGGGCTCAATGGAGACTTGGCATTGACGGAACCATAAGAATGTCTGCTACCATTGTCAGTGCCTATAAGACAAATTGCCAATTAGCTCCTATAAAGAGCCACAAAGCAGAAATACACTCTGCAAAAATTAAAAATGCAAAAAGTACACTCCGGCAGTTCATACCTTTGACAAATTCTTTTCCTGACAACTTCTGCATGCACTTTTGGGCCGTCTTGGCGAGCTGTGACAATTAACAGAACAAACACAACTCAGGAAAAACAGAAAACATCTACTGTGATTAAGGGGAATACATATACATGAAAATATCCCTGCCAATTACTAACAAAATTTATCAAAGATTCAAGTGTGAAGGCTTCAAAAATTGAAAAATACACATCAAATAGAAGAAGGGAAATATAAAGCATCCTATTAAACAGCTTCAACTAATAGCAAAATGAAACACCAAAGGTCCATGTATTTTATGATAAACATTTGAGCAGGGCAATCATATCATAAGAAGTCAACCAACGTAATATGAATAAATACAATATAAACCAAAAGAACAAGTTCTTGCAGTTTCCTAAGACACTATATCTGAAGAGGGTAAAATTAAGGATGACGGGTTCATTTAAATGAACATGACGGTGCTAGACTAGTGTGCTATTAGTGGACGGATACAAGATGCACGAGAACAATGTAGATAGATCTCAAGGCCACGTGGCATCTGCATGATTTAAGTGACCTCCAAGTAATTCCAAATGGAAACAACTTGCGTCTTACGTTCAACTCTAGTCAATAGAGTCCTAATATGGATAGAATCCTATCACGAGAAGAATCCCGTAATATACGCCTATTAATGATGATCTTCTGCATAAGAAAAAGCCTTCTCACGCAAGAAACGAAAGTCGGTTCTACGCCACTATAAAAACCCAAGTTCTCTCAAAAAACAAGGTACGCATAATTCACTAAGCTCTAGCACTCTAGAGTTGTGAAAAGTTTTCTAACTTAACCTTCAAAGGGTTTTTGGCCGGTACCGTACCAATACTCTCCTAAGGTCTTCTTGTTTTGTGTTGTGCAAGTTGTTTCAAGCAGATGAGGACCTTGCAGCTTACTGACGATTTTTGACATCATCAATATCTATTGAATGAATCTCAACCACAAGAGAGCCCGATTAATCACAAATCTAAAACCAAAATCAATCCTAGCTTGGCCAAGCCAATTTTATTATTTCCTTTCATCCCTTTTAGCAGAGTAAGCTCATACAATGTCTAATGCCATATTCCAAGTTTCCAACTAAAGATTAGTTTGAAACCAACAACCAGCCAATATTGGTGAAACCAAAAACCTCTGGGACATGGTCCCATAAACACACCAGGGAATGTAATCCCAAAAAATCAATACAATTCCTGATTTTTTTTTTTTTTTTTTTTTTTTTAAATAGTCATGGTTTCACTACAATATTTCAATACGAAACTATAAAATCAGAGTAACTTATTATGAATGCAATGGCTACAGTTTAAAAAAAAAAAAAATTAAAACAGTGAGGAACAAAATAGGAACCTAAAAGTTTGAATACTAAGTTGTAAGCTCTAATAAGCATTTTTAGCTCCAAGTCTACAACTATACAGCTACATTAGTTTTATCTGCGAGATTTTTTTTTTTTTTTTAATTTCCGTTAATTCAATATCTATGAATAATTAAGAAGATAACCTATTTTCCTTCATTTGCCTAAATTTTCTCACAAATTTAAGAGAGCAAAACTGCAAAATAATAAAAAGAAATACAAGGCAGAGCATTCATGGAGGGTAATAGGAACGTACTCTGGAGCTTTTTGTCCATATATTTTTTTACAAAAACAACAAAAATTCAAAAAAAAAAAAAAAATAGAATCTAGTTTGTAAAAACAATGAAATTGAAATTGAAACCCTAGAACAAATTGCAGATGAGAGAGAGAAAGAGAAATTACTTCTTCAGATCTGGAGGCTGGCCCGATTTGCTCATGTTGAAGACCATGAGAGAGTGAGTTAGAGAGAGAAAGAGAGAGAGTGAGATTCTGCAAAACCCTAAGAATTCAACAATAATATGAGCGAATGAGCGAGTGAGATTGCGTTATGTATAATCAAGATACGAACTTAATTTTTACAAAAAAAAAAAAAGTACCATCGGAAGATTCACCGGAGGTGGTAACGGAGAGAGTATGACAGTTCTCGTCGGCGCTGCTGTCCTCGTCGGAATATTCCTTCCTCCGATCCGAGATTCCTCACAATCCGGTGATTCATCTTCGCACATAGAGAAAATGCGATCTACTTCGAGAGCGAGCGCGCGAGAGAGAAAGAGCAATCAAAGGAAAAAGCGGAAAAATAAATGAAAGAGAACAAGACAGGGAGGACCTAAATACTCTGAGAACGAAAATGTGAAATTTTCATACAAAATTTTTCAGTCTTGCTTGGAAATAAATCAGTGAGTGTTTATGTTTTACAGTCTTTTTTTCGAGGGGACTGGGAAATCTACAAATTTTAGAGCGAAAACTCACGCTGGTGTGCCCGCCATTTTTTTCAGCACTTAGAGCTCGTTTGGATAGCAGAAATGTTAGTGCGTTTGCGTCAATTTTTTTTTAACCCAGCGTGTTTGTCACTGTTCATTGGCCATGAACAGTGATATTAGGCCAATGAACAGTGACAAACACTGTAACAATAGTAAAAAATAAATTTTTTTTTTTTTTTTTTTTTTTTCAGTTTCAGTTTTCAGTTTTCAGCAAAATAAGCGGTATCCAAACATACACTTAATTTATATTGACTTATTTTGAAGGTTCTCAGTCAGTCTAGTAACAGTCACTTGCCATTTTTTTCAATGTTGACTTATTTTGAAGGTTCCTAGTAATAGTCACCTGCGTGTTACATTTAGTGTTTATTTGGACAAATTTTAATAAACTCTCAAAAAACAAGGGTCGAAATAGGTTCACTTTTTTGTAGTGACCCCAACAACCAGCGTATATAGCTAGGACAAAATGGTAGCACCATTTACCCCTTGTAGATCTTCATTGTCATGTCCGCAAGGTAGCAGTTGAAGCAGTAGGAGTGGTTGTGTTACACGCTAGAGTGGATGTACCTTTGTTTCAAATTTTTATTTATCTTTTTATTCGAATTTGTTTTAGGAAAGATAATAATAGCAATCTGAATTGTTATCAGATTGGAGCATTAGGGAGTTTGGTTAGGAATCGTGCTCATCCTTATGTAGATGTTGAGTTGTTTAGGGATGTTGGAGTAGTTTATTGTTATCTTGGTTTGTAAAGCTATTTATATAGCTTCACGTTATATCAATAAAATCAATCAGAATATTATTCAGCAATTTGCTCTTGGGAGGTCTGGTTTTTTCTCAAATTAAAACCATATTTATTCTCTTGATCAAGTCTGTTACAACAAAGAATCACCATAGCTCCTCGCGGCAGACGTGGTGGAAGTCGTGGTAGAGGTGGTCGTAACAACTTGGTATCAGAGCAGGTCATGGATGAATCACGCATCGATCGTTTGGAGGCAGAGATAGGCTCCATAGCAGCGGGGCAAGACAAGAAGTTCTGCGAGTTACAGGAAACATTGATGAAGGCGATAACGTCCATGAATACCCGATTAGACCAAATATCGGGTAGCCAAAGTCTGGAACGAGGGGAGACTTCACATGATGGTGGTGGATCTCGTCGATTCAATTATAGAGGCTCTCATGATTCCACCGAGTCTCATGGTGTGGTAATTCCAAAAGTTACCAAACTTGATTTTCCTCGCTTCAATGGCAGTGAAGATCTGACAAGTTAGGTTTGTCGAGTGGAGCAATTCTTTGAATTTCAAAAAATTGCCGAGGAAGAGAAGGTTCCGTTAGCGACATATCATCTAGAAGGCGAGGCGCAGTTGTGGTACCAGATACTTAAGGAAGAAGAGAAGGAAGTTACATGGCTCACACGCAAGGAAGGGCTGAATTCAAGGTATGGGCCAACGAAATTTGATGATTTTTTTGGAGATCTTACAAGGCTCAAACAGATTGGTTCAATGCGAGAGTATCAAAGCCAATTCGAGAGACTCCTCAGTCGAGTGGGGAAGTTGAATCAGTCTCAACAGGTCGCTTGTTTCATTGGTGGTCTGAAGGAGGGCGTGAGGATAGATGTTCAAGCCATGAAGCCAACAACTTTGTCTGCAGCAGTAGGTTTGGCTCGACTCTATGAGACTAAATATCAAAAGCGATCTAATTCCAATTTTGAGCCAACGAGGGCTGTATCAACTAACCCAACAATCACTGGTTTCCCACCTCCATCTACTCTCGCCATTCGAAGGTTATCACAAATTGAGATGAAGGAACGTCGAGATAAGGGACTTTGCTTCAATTATGACGAGAAGTTTGCTCCTGGACACCAGTGTAAGAAGCTTTTTTTGATTGAAGGTTGCTGGCCAGAGGAGGATAGCGGTGACGGAACTGAAGATGTTGAAGAGAAGGAATCCAGCGAAGATTTGGAGATTTCCTTGCATGCCATGGCTGGTTCCCCTGCTCCTCAAACCATGCAAGTCCATGGGGTCATCAACCAACAATCACTAGTTGTGTTGATTGACTCAGGGAGCACCCACAACTTTATCGAAGAGAGGTTAGCAAAGAAGTTGGGATTAACATGTAACATGGAAGAACAATTTAATGTAAAGGTTGCATGTGGTGGAATGATCTCTTGCAAGGGAAGGTGCATTGGAGTGCAAGTTCGGATACAAGGGGTTACTCTTGATATAGATTTTTATCTTTTACCCTTAGAAGGATATGAAGTGGTTTTGGGAGCACAATGGCTTAGAACGTTGGGAATGATTGAGTGGGATTTCTCTAAACTACTCATGAGATTCCAATATGGTGGGAAAAGAATTTATTTGCAAGGGATGTCTAACCCTCACAAGCAGATTGACAAGAATAAGGTGGGAAAAATTCTTAAGGGGAGCAAGCATGGTGCTTTCATACAATTTCACGCCATTATTATGGGGGAGAAGGAAAAAAAATCCCAACATCCTTACGGATCAAAATCTCATTAAGCTCATCAATTCTTTCCAAGATCTTTTTAGGGAGCCTAAAGGATTACCTCCATCACGGGCTTAAGACCACTGTATTCCATTGATACCCGGAAGCAGACCGGTTAGTGTGAGGCCATATTGGTATCCTCATTTTCAAAAGGCGGAGATAGAATGGCAAGTGGAAGAGATGCTCAAGTCTGGTATAGTGAGGCCAAGTAACAGTCCTTATTTATCACCAGTCTTGCTTGTCAAAAAAGTGATGGTTCATGGAGAATGTGTGTCGATTACCGAGCACTCAATCGAATTACAGTGAAGGACAAATTCCCAATTCCGATTATTGATGAACTCCTAGATGAGTTGCATGCTGCAAGGTACTTTTCTAAATTGGATTTATGCTCAGGTTATCATCAAATAAGGATCCATCCTCCTGACATTTCAAAAACTGCCTTCTGCACTCATCATGGGCATTATGAGTTTCTTGTGATGCCATTCGGACTGACAAATGCGCCATCCACCTTCCAATTTTTGATGAATGGCATTTTTAAAAGGTACCTTCGAAAATTTATATTGGTGTTTTTTGATGACATTTTGATATACATCAGTTCTTGGGAGGATCACTTGCAACATGTCAAGATCGTTTTAGACATCTCACAAAGTCATAATCTGCTCTTAAAAAGGGAAAAATGCCAATTTGGGTAAACACAAATCAAGTATCTGGGACATTTGATAGATGTGGAGGAGGTATCTATGGATCCCCAAAAGGTGGCTGCCATGATGGAGTGGCCGAAACCCAAGACTCCAAAGGCCCTTTGAGGATTTTTGGGGCTTACAGGCCACTATTGAAAATTCGTTTGTGATTATGGGAAGATTGCGTCGCCACTGACCAACATGTTAAAAAAGGATTCTTTCACATGGACTTCTGCATCTAAAAGGGCCTTCCAAGTTCTTAAAGAGGCAATGACTTAAGTGCCGATGTTGGCTCTTCCAAATTTTGCAAACATATTTGTGGTGGAATGCGATGCTTCAGGGAGTGGTGTCGGCGGAGTTTTAATCCAAGAGAGGCGACCCATTGCTTTTTTTCAGTCAAGCATTGCAAGGCAAGAACTTATTACTCTCAACGTATGAAAAAGAAATGCTAGCCTTGGTGTTGGCTGTTCAAAAGTGGCGACCATACCTCCTTGGTCGAACCTTTATAGTGAGAACCGATCACCGAAGTCTTGAATTCCTATGGGAGTAGCGAATCATAACGTATGCTCAACAAAAATGGCTGTCCAAGTTGATGGGGTATGATTTCCAGGTCGAACATCGAAAGGGAACAGAGAATCAAGTGGCAGATGCACTCTCAAGAAGGGAAGAAAATGCGGAGTTTGTTGCAATCTCCACACCAATCCCTAGATGGCTTGATACCATTAAGGAGGAGGTGCAAATTAACCCAAAACTACAACACATTGTCAAGTTGGTTCAAGAAGGGGAGGCGGTTGGTCCATGGGAATTCAAGGAGGGAGTATTATTTTTCAAGAATCGGATTTATCTCAACTCAGATTCTCTGTTACTTCCGATTATAATCCAAGAGTTTCATTCAAGTACTCATGAAGGCCTACACAAAACATTGCAGAGGATCCGATCAGTTTTTTATTAGGTGGGAATGAAGAAACAGATACAAGACTATATTCGCCATTGTGATGTGTGCCAGAGACATAAGGCTGAATGTACTAGCCCAGCCGGCCTTTTCCAACCTTTGCCTATTCCAACTAAGGTGTGGTCTGATATATCAATGGATTTTGTGGATGGTTTGCCCACTTCTATGGGTAAATCAACCATTCTTGTGGTTGTGGATTGGCTTTCCAAGTATGCACATTTTATTCCCATTTCTCATCCATACACAGCTCAGGGTGTAGCCAAAGAATTCTTTGATCATGTTTTTCGATTGCATGGGCTGCCTGAATCAATAGTCTGTAATCGTGACCCTACATTTACAAGTAAGTTTTGGGAGGAGTTATTTCGCCTTAATGGAACTAGCTTCAATTTCATTTCTGCTTATCATCCATAAATGGATGGACAAATGGAGGTAGTGAATCGCACGTTGGAGATGTACTTGCGGTGTTTCTCAAGCCCTCGGTCCAAGGAGTGGGTTAAATGGATTTCTTGGGCTGAATATTGTTACAACACAAGCATTCACACGACCACCAAAAAGACCCCATTTGAAGTTGTGTATGGCAGGCTCCCACCAAACTTACTGTCATATGTTGCAGGAATAGCTAGAACTGAAGCAGTGGAGAAGGAATTAATAGCACGAGATGAGGTTTTGAAGGAGCTTCGTGAGAATATTTTGCTGGCACAGTCTAGGATGAAGTTTTATGTAGATAAGAAGCGTAGGGAAAGGTCATTTGAAGTAGGAGAGTAGGTGTACTTGAGGTTACAACCTTACCGCCATTTATCTGTGGCCTTGCGCAAGAATTTGAAGCTTTCTCCTCGATTCTTTGGACCCTTCTAGATCATACAAAGAGTTGGTGAAGTTGCCTATAAGCTTAACTTGCCTAAAACCTCCAAGATTCATCTGGTGTTTCATGTTTCCAACCTCAAGCAGTCACTTGGCTACCATGACCAATAGGGTACTTCCTTGCCAGAAATTGATGGGAGCAGTGGTGTTGTGGGTTCTCTTCCACAAGCTGTTTTGGATAGACAGAGAAGGAGAAACAAAGAAGAAGTTTTGATCCATTGGCAAGGGCTGTCACCAGCAGAGGCTACTTGGGAAGATGCTCACGCAATGAGGCTTCGTTTTCCTGATATTACCCTTGAGGACAAGGGTCGAATTTAAGGGGGAAGGAATGTTATGTCCGCAAGGCAGCAGTTGAAGCAGTAGGATTGGCTATGTTACACGCTGTAGTGGATGTACCTCTGTTTCAAATTTTTATTTATCTTTTTATTCGAATTTGTTTTAGGAAAGATAATAATAGCAATCTGAATTGTTATCAGATTGGAGCATTAGGGAGTTTGGTTAGGAATCGTGCTTATCCTTATCTAGATGTTGAGTTGTTTAGGGATGTCGGAGTAGTTTATTGTTATCTTGGTTTGTAAAGCTATTTATATAGCTTCACGTTATATCAATAAAATCAATCAGAATATTATTCAGCAATTTGCTCTTGGGAGGTCTGGTTTTTCCTCGAATTAAAACCATATTTATTCTCTTGATTAGGTCTGTTACAACAAAGAATCACCATAGCTCCTCACGGCAGACGTGGTAGAGGTGGTCGTAACATTCATCAACCCAATTTAGGCGTTGAATGTATTTCTTATAGATAATTCTAGCGATATATATCCAAATACTGCTTCGATAAAGTAGCCACAAGAGGAAGTTGATTTTGATTATCTCTCTCTCACTAATGAATTTTTCTTATCATACAACACTGTCATTAGGTTGTATTTCCACGTCAGTTACATGAACAACAAATTTCACAGCACTGTCAGCAACAATAGAATCCAAAATAAAAATAGGTTTGAAAAAAGAAAAATTATACCAGTACAATCTAAGACACAAATGCTTAAGGCTAAGGCAATGACTATTTATAGACACGTTACCTTAAAAAAAGCAATAATTCCTGGTTTCGAAGAACAGACTATGTAAGAGGGAGGGCTGGATTTTGTAGTTGGTGTAAAGTGTAGGGTGTGCTATACATATAAGAAGACATGCCTACCGCATGCACATATGTAGTAGGCATTTTTTTTTTTTCAACAAAAAAAAGAATATATAAACTTATTCAGAAATAATGCCACTCTTCTTTACTATTTAAAAATGCAAACTCCTATTGTTTCACGAATTTGGCAAGCATGACTGTTTGAGCAGGTGGTTGTCTGTTCTCTCCAGCACGCCTTTGCAGCACTTTTGTTATAATAATATCTAATCACTAGTCCATACAATGCACGTGATAGTTAAATAAAAATTAAAAGTACTTATTTTGTTTAAAGGTTTATGACTTAACTTTAGAAAATGTATATAACTTGAAAATGAATGAAAATAATAATTTTTTTTTAAATATAATAGTTTAGAAAAATTCTTTTTCTTTCGTATCATTAGTTCCACATAACACATTTTAGTGTAGATTATTCTATGGTGATGACTTCACATAATACTTAATTGTAATTAAATCTACTATTCACCACCAATTTAATCTATGTTATCTTGATAGTAGATCTACAATTTGCATTCTCATATCCTTAGATCTTTTTATGGTTTTATATTATTATCTATATATAATATAAAACCGTAATTTTTGACTTTTTGAGAGACTTACGTTAGATTAGGATAAAAAAAATAATTATAATTTTTTTTAATTAGACCTCACGTTAGAATTTTTTTTAATTAAAAAAAGGACTCACTTTAGGTTTCAAAAAGAAAAAAAGAAAGACTTACGTAAAAAAACTTTAAGATTAAGGGAAAAAAAAAAAGAGACTCCTGTTAGGACTCTCATTATTTAGTTTTAAAAAAGACAATGATAACGCCTTAAAATGTATACTTGTTATATATTTATGTGGGCGTTATCTCTTTATTACTATGCTTAATTTGTACAATTAAGCCATAATTTGCATTAGTCACTATTATTTATCTTTTCATAATTTCTTGAATAAGATGCCATTCATTGTGTGTAATTTTCTACTTTCAGGAAATTATGTGAGAATTAAAGATGAGTTTACAGGAATTTATGAGAGAATGGAGGCCAAACTAGAATTAAAGTGGAGCTAAAGGGCTATGCTTAAATGTCTTAGGAGGTGCAGCTGGAGTGTTTGGATCGTCTACCATGATTAGAAGCTTCAAATAAGGAAAGAAATCAAAGGGACAGAATCTGAAAAGGAAAAATTTGATTTGAGAACTGATCAGTATTTTGGGTGTATCTCTCTCCTCAAAAATCCAATTGACACAAGGCTGGATGGGTTGGAACCTTGACTTAAATATCTACAACTTTCCAGTTTTGAGTTTTTCGAGATTCTCAATTTTTGAAGGTTGAAATTAACTCACAAGTTACTGCTGTAAATCTGGACGAAAATTAAAATAATAAAAGTTTTATTTTCTTTGGACACTTAGACATTAGAGCATTTGTAGCAGTGGAGCTAAATAACTATATTTCTATTTTAGCTCCACTGATATAACAAAAATGACCCACAGCAATGGAGTCATATCTAAATTTTTTAACTAAAGTGCTACAGTGCACATCTATCTTTAGATGTGCACTGTAGCACACAGCTAAAAAAAAAAAAAAAAATTTTTTTATTAACCTTCTCTCTCTCCCTTTATTAAAAAAACTCGTATTCTCTTTCAATCTCTCTCTCTCTCTCTCTCCGGCTTCTCTCCTTTCTTCCTTATTTTTTTTTCTCTCTAGCTCACCGGCCGCCCAGCTCTCTCGTCTCACCCCAAGCCCATCGCCGATCTCCTTGGGCCGGCCGATCTGTTCTGCCGGTAGTGGTGGCTCCGGCTTCTCTCCTTTCTTCCTCATTTTTTTTTTCTCTCTAGCTCACCGGCCGGCCAGCTCTCTCGTCTCACCCCAAGCCCATCGCCGATCTCCCTGGGCCGGCCGATCTCTTCCACCGGTGGTGGTGGCTCCGGCTTCTCTCCTTTCTTCCTCATTTTTTTTTTCTCTCTAGCTCACCGGCCGGCCAACTCTCTCGTCTCACCCCAAGCCCATCGTCCATCTCCCTGGGCCCGCCGATCTGTTCCGTTGGTGGTGGTGGTGGTTGTGGGCGTGGCTGTGGACCACGTCGCCGATCTGTTTTTTTTTTTTCCTGCTTTGGACCACCGGTGGTGGTGGTGGTGGTTGTGGGCGTGGCTGTGGCTATGGACCACGTCGCCGATCTGCTTTTTTTTTTTTTTTTTTTTTTTTTTTTTTTCCTGCTGTGGACCACTGGTGGTGGTGGTGGTGGGGGTGGTGGTGGTGGTGGTGGTGGTGGTTGTGGTTGTGGTTGTGGTTGTGGCTGATGGTAGAGGTGGTTGTGGTTGGTGTGGTGTATATTTTTTAGTTGTGGGATATATTATTTTATTGAAGGGATGTATTATTTTATTATTATGTTTATATTATTTTATTGGATTGAAAGCTAAAATAGATCCACTGCTGTAGTACGCGTGTAGCTAAAATAGAAAAAGTAACTTTTGGTGGAGCTAAATTGCTAAAAATTTAGCTCCACTGCTGTGGATGCTCTTAGAATTTGGAAGGGAGGTCGTGTAGAACGAATTTTGGCAGAGAAAAACTTGTATTTTCCTTTCTCTAAAGGCAGCCTAAACTCTTTGCTAGGGCTAGGGGTTATGTTTCTTTTATACAGTATGAATATTCAATGTGATTCTTTCTAGGATTTTATCAACGACATATTTGATTGTTCAATTAGATTTCTTTTAATGTATTAGTTCTTCCATGCTTTCAATAAGTTTAATCATGTTTTTTTATTATTTAGATGAATTTCTAATAGTTTCAAATAGAAATCAGGTTTTAAAGTGAATGAATTTTTCTGAAAATTTTTCTAACCACATTATTAATCGAGGTTATTATGCGTTCTTGAATTGTCTCAGTTCAACCGAATTATAAGTTTTTAATTGTATAAGAACAATCAATTATGAAATATATATATTTTCTTAGATCACAAAGAATCTCATATCGATATAGGAAAACACCCTAATGCCCTGGTATTTACATTATTGATTTAAATCAGTTTTTATTATTATTCTTGTTAACAATCACCAAACAAAAGTACTTTTCTTCTTCACCCAAATTGTTATTTAATTATATTGTCTTTGAATTTATTTTACTCTTTGTGGTTCGACCTCGGTACTCTAAGAATTATATTGCTACGATCTCCTACACTTGGGAGTGAGCAAGCAGACAACACGTTAGATTTTTTTTTTAAATGACTCACTTTAGGTTTCGAAAAGAAAAAGAAAGAAAAAGAAAGAAAGACTCACATAAAAAAAAAAAAAAACTTTAGGATTAAGGAAAAAAGAGAAAGAAACTCATGTTAGGACTCTCTCACTATTTAGTTTTAAAAAATTAAATTTTTTTTATAAATTAAAATGATGATGTGAAAAATTGTGAAAGTTTCAAAGGCTTCGATTTTGTATATATAATAATAATAATAATAATAATATTCAATGAGTAATTTCAAAAGAATCAAAACTCCAAAATGGATGGGTTTGTGTGAAGTTTTAAAGCTTGTTACTGGTTAGGTGGAACTGGGGAAGTCCCAGACCTTGGACCCTTCATTTAGTAGGCTAGGAAATAGGCTTTGATAAGCTTCTCTTTTTTTTTTTTTCTTTTTTTTTTTTTTTTTTCTCTGATAGATAATCAGTTTTGTTGTTCCTCACATGAATTTTGAAAAGATATATGTAAGTTGAAAGACAATTTTTTTTTTTTAATTTTAAAAAAAATTGATTATGAAAGGAATGCAATTTTTTTTAATCAACTGTTAGCAGGGACAATTTAACCCTAAATATCTCTATTAGATACATTTATAAGTTTCAATTAGTTGAGTTACAATCCTATAATACTCTTGACTTTTCATTGTGGGCCAACTTTGAAAATCTTGAAAATAAAATGTAGTGACTATATCCCATGTGAGTTTTTGAACCATTCATTTTTTTTAGAGGGTTATTTTATTTTGATCTCATTTTGCATTTGAAAGCACATAATTTTGTTGTTACATAGCCTCCTTTTGGGAAGCACGTTTTGTGCGTTTCCCAGCGGAAGCGTTATTTCTAGTAGGTCCCATGCACTGTTCACAGGACCAACAAGTACCATATTTGCCAATCTTTTTTTTAAAACTGGATTTCACGGCACTATTCACACATTTAAAAATTATTTTACTACAGTGTTTTCAGTTTTCAACAATAAGCGGTATCCAAATAGATCCTTAGTATGCGTTTGGATAGAAATTATCTACCCTTGCATTTGCATTTCTAGCGTCTCCTGCCTCTTTCTTTCTTTTTCTTTTTTTTTGAGAAGCACGTGAACACAGACTTGCCAGTGGGTCCCGTGCACTGTGCACGAGACCCACCACCTAGTTGACCATCTAAATTTGCACCGGAATGGCATTGTTCAGTGGGTCTCGTGCACTATTCACAGGACCCACAAACTTCACTTTTCAACAACTTTTTTTTTATTAAAAATGGGTCCCACGATATTATTCGCACATTTAAAAATTATTTTGCAACAATGTTTTTAATTTTTAGTTTTCAGCAAAATAAGTGGTATTCAAACGGACACTAGTCTCATTATTCTTTGATTTGGTTGAATGCTAAGAATTCATCAATTTTATGCCATACTTGAATATTTACAAAGAATAACCAGACTATAAACAATTATAATTAGTCATATTATTTCAAAAGTAATAATTCCGAGGTATAAATTTGTAAAGTTGAAACACACGTTTTAAAGATTTGATTATATAGAGTATAATAATAAGAAAACTTGGACAACAAAAGAGTAAATGTGATGCAACATCTGTTGCACACCAATATATATATATATATATATATACACACACACACACACACACACGATTAAGTTCTTAACATACCTCTTTCCTAGTTGCCTAATATCAAAATTCCTGCAAAACACCACTTATCAATCAATATCGTATCATATACTATATAATAAAAGCTGGGTTTAGAAGCTGTGGTTTTGCGTCAAGTAGTTTCACCAAATTACAAAAAAAATTTAAAATTTTTAGATTTAAAAAATATATATATAATTTTTATTCTAAAAAAAAAACAAAAATTTGTTTGTTCTTATCAATTTTTTTGGATAAAATAATAAAAGTGTTTTAAGAAAATATGCGACATACATTCAACAAATGTAAAACGCTAAAAAAAATTAGTATGTGTACAAAAATGATTTTAATCATTTGCACTATTTCATTATCTTAAAAACCTATATCAACTTGGTCTCATCTAGCACACTGTTTGTTTATGCAAAAATCTATATCAGTTATGCCTATCCTTATCTAAAAATAAGGTTATCAACAATTTTTTATTTTTGTATTTATTTTCAAATATATCTACAACTTGAGATTAGATCATAGGGAATAATTTGATGAGATTTTATATTAGAGTTTAACTTGAAACTCTACTATCTCTTAATAGTAAAATCAGTTGGAAAAAAATTATAAATATTTACAACTAATCGATACTTTAAGGATGCCTACAATGAAAGCTACAAGTTCTCTTTTCATCTCCAAGGTTATTTAACTCTATCATTTCTTTTTCTTTTTTTCTATTTCATTATACACATGTATTTAATAGGGTGAAATTTGGTGCCTCATCCCTTGCTTTCAAAGAAAGAAAAATCAATTCTCATATAAGTCTCTCTACTTTTATTTTTTAATGTTCAGTAATTTAGGTTTTTCTTAATTCTTAACTATTAAATTGAGGTTACCACTTAAATAAGTTTTCAAATATATATTTTTTATCCTTTTTAATTATTGAATTCAAGATTTTTTTTTTCATTTAAATATGCGGTGGTGAGTACTTGAGCTTTAATATAATATTTTCCAAACTCCCATTATATTTTTTTAGGTATCCCCTTTTGTAAGGTTGAATTTATTTAATTATGTGTTGGCTTTATTTTGTGCCAAATTTGCTTGTAATTCAGCATTAGAAACTCTGTATTTAGGTGAGAATAATGTAAGAGTTGTGTGTGAAAGAGTGTGAAGAAACTCAAGTTGGGTACATTCAAAAGGAGTCTCGTGACTGGATTTTACAACTGACTCGCGATTGGCAACTTGCCAAAGTGCCACACGTGTGAAGTGAATGTTCAAATAGTGTGAAAAAAACCTCGAACGTTTAGACCCCCAAATTACAAATTATCAATTCAAGCTAAATATCAAACAATGTATGTGTGGAAAATGAACATAAGCTTATAATAGAATTGATAGACAATCTAAACAAAATAAAATCACATCTACAGCAGAAGTTAAATGGCAAAGATTAAGGGAAGAGAGATGCAAACATAAGAATAACACAACGATGTGTTATCGAAGATGAAACTAAAGCCTTCGGTGTAAAACCTCTTTGCCGCCCTCCAAGCGGTCAATAATCCACTAAAGAATAAAGTTGAGATACATGAACAGCAGAAGACCCTCACAGCCTAATCTACCCAGTGTACCTAACCCCTCCAAGCTTTTTGCTCCAATGAGGTTGCACTGAACCTTTGTCTTCTTTAGTTTATAGGATTCCGCTATAGCTCATAGCATTAATCAATATCAATTAGTCCTTTTCTAACTGCTTTCCAAGCACTAAATAGCCTTATCACAGATATAGGTAAGGTGAGAAAAAGATTTGGGTAATGTACCTCTCAAGGATCTAACAATAGAGAGGGTGAGAGTAAAGGAATTTGAAGATTCACTATGTAAAGATTGTGGATGAGTCAATCTTATTTTCTCTAGGGTTTCTCTCTCAAAATTCTCTCTGGAAGCTTTCTACATTTCATGGGTATAAGGGGTATTTATACTAGAGTGAGAATGGAATGCGAAGAGTAAGTTTTTTCAAAACAGAGCTGGCTAGCGACTTGGCCTCGCGATTTGACTGAGTCGCGAGTTCAAGCCGCGAGCTAACTAAATGGCTAGGCTGGATTTTTTGTCGTGTAATGCTACAACTGGCATGATGGTTCAGCTTCTCTGCATGCTTCACTCGTGTGCATCCTTTGGCAGCTTGCCAATTGCGAGCCACCCGCGAGATCCAGTCGCGAGTTCCTGCTTCACTACATAGTCTTGAGCATTTCTTCACACTCTCTTACGCATTACCCTTACATGATTCTCACCTAAATACAGAGTTTCTAAGTGCTAAATTACAAGTAAATTGGCACGGAATAAAGCCAACAATCTGGTTGATAAATTTCAACCTTACATGAAGCATGCAGGAAGCTGGAGGGTCACGACAGCTAGAGTACTATAGGACAAAAAGTACAGTCTAGCCTGGCAGCTATCCCGCGACTCAAACTTGTGACTCATCCCACTTACGAGACTGAGTCGTCAGAATGCCTTGTTTTGCAAAAAACTGACTTTTCACATTCCTCATATACACTATTGTAAATACCCTTACACCCACGAAATGTAGAGAGCTTTCAGAGAAAATTTTGAGAGAGAAACCCTAGAGAAAACCAAGATTGACTCATCCACAATTTTAGACATTTGATTCTCCAAATTCCTCTACTCTCACCCTTTCCATTAACATATCCGTGAGAGGTACATTTGCCAAATCATTATCTCACCATACCTATATCAATGAGGAGGCATTTTGGTGCTTGGGAAGCAATTCGGAGATAACCAATTATCTTGGTTGATGCAATGGGCTAATTACGGGATCCGAGAAGCTAAAGAAGACACGGTTAGTCTTAATCTTGTTGGAGCAAGAAGTTTGGAGGGCTTAGGTGCAATGGGTAGATTAGGTTTGGAGGGTCTATTGCTATTCGTGTATTCCAACTTTATTCTTTAGTGGATCATTTGACTGCTTGGAGGGCGGCGGAGAGATTTTTTATCGAGTTCTTCGGTTTCTTCTTCGATAACATATGTTGGTGTTATCTTTGTGTTTGCATCTCTCTAACCCTTACTCTCAACCTTTAATTGCCACTGTGTTATGATTAATTATTGTGTAGAGTTGTTGTTTGTTTGGGTTTTTTGTGTTTGCATCTCTCTAACCCTTACTCTCTACCTTTAATTGCCACTGTGTTATGATTAATTATGGTATAGAGTTGTTGTTTGTTTGGGTTTTTGTTTGTACTTATTATTCCGCACGTTTATTGTTTGGGTATAAGCTTGTGTTGGTTTAAATTGAAATTGGAGATTTAAACAATCATTAGTGTTTTACACACTAATTGATCTTTCACCTTTTATATTAGTTACATAGTAATCTACCATCTTCCATCTAATTAATTTTGGACTCATAAATGAATTTTTTTTAAAATAAAAATTTAATTTTACACAACATGCAATCATTATATAACTTAAAATAAAAGATTACTTCACTTTACTTTATTTTAATTATCTATTTTATCATTTAATTTTAATTAAATTAAAAATTATTTTCTTATATTTTTTTAGTTTACATATGATTCTTGATTAAGTCGTGTATCACACGAGCAAAATACTAGTATATATAAAAGTAGAGACCTCATGTTGGAATGCATGAGGTCCTACCATATGGCGCTTTAAACTTCCATTTAGTTTTTTAAACCTTTTTCATTAGGTTTTTAAACTATTACCCAATAACTTATAGTAACTTATTTTTACTATTAGTTATTGATATGGGCCGATGACAATTAGACCAAATAAATGTAATTCTCAAAAAACAAATGACCACCTTTTCAAAATAGACAAAAAGCCCAAGCCTAGCCATTATAGTTTATGACTAAGTCTAAACTCTCCACCCATGTGTAGCTTAAAAGCTACAAAGTTTGACCTACCCCTACAATTGTGTACATTAAAGGTTAAACTTTTGTATCTGTCGTTTATCCTAAAAAAAAGTTAAAAGCTCTATGCAACTAAATTTTGTATTATTAAGTGGATTATAAATATTTAAGATAGTAATTAGTATTTAGAGTGTACACTGTGGAGTGATTTATCTTTATCTTTATCTTTTTTTTTTTTTTTGTATGGTACTTTACTTTTAAGAAATAAAGTATTGGGTACATTTTTTTTTCACATTTTTTTTCTCTTTTTGTAAATTTTAGATTATTAAGTGGATGATAAATATTTAAGATAGTTATCAACATTTAGAGTGTGGATTGTGGAATGATTTATCTATATATTTTTTTCTTTCTCTTTTTGTATGGTTCTTTACTTTCAAGAAATCAAATATTCGGTAAATTTTTTTTTCATTTTTTTTTCTTTTGTAAATTTTATATTATTAAGTAGATTATAAATATTTAAGATAATAATTAGTATTTAAAGTGTAGACTGTAAAGTGATTTATCTTTATCTTTTTTTTTTTGTATGATACTTTACTTTCAAGAAATCAAGTATTGAGTATTTTTTTTTTCACTTTTTTTTTTCTTTTGTAAATTTTATATTATTAAATAGATTATAAATATTTAAAATAGTAATTAGTTTTTAGAGTGTGGACCGTGGAGTGATTTATCTTTATATTCTTGCTTTCTTTTTCTTTTTGTATGGTGCTTTATTTTCAAGAAATCAAGTACTGAGTATTTTTTTTTCATTTTTTTTTCTTTTGCAAATTTTTTATTATTAAGTGGATTATAAATATTTAAGATAGTAATTAGTTTTTAGAGCGTGGACCGTGAAGTGAATTATTTATTTAATTTTTTTTCTTTTTGTATGGTACTTTACTTTCAAGAAATCAAGTACTGGGTAAACTTTTTTTCACTTTTTTTTTCTTTTGTAAATTTTATATTATTAAGTGGATTATAAATATTTAAGATAGTATTTAGTATTTGGAGTGTGAACCGTGGAATAATTTATCTTTATTTTTTATTTTTTATTATTCTTTTTGTATGGTACTTTACTTTCAAGAAATCAAGTATAGGGTAAATTATTATTATTTTTTCACTTTTTATTTCTTTTGTAAATTTTATATTATTAAGTGGATTATAAATATTTAAGATAGTAATTAGTATTTAGAGTGTGGACTATGGAGTGATTTATCTTTATATATATATTTTTTATCTTTTTCTTTTTGTATGGTACTTTATTTTCAAGAAATAAAGTACTAGGTAAATTTTGTTTCTTTTGTAAATTTTATATTATTAAGTGGATAATAAATATTTAAGATAGTTGTTAGTATTTAGAGTTTAGGCTGTAGAGTGATTTATCTTTATCTTTTTTTTTTAAAAAAAAATATATTTTTGTATGATACTTTACTTTCAAGAAATAAAGTACTAGGTAAATTTTTTTTTTCACTTTTTTTTTTCTTTTGTAAATTTTATATTATTAAGTGGATTATAAATATTTAAGATAGCAATTAGTATTTAAAGTGTGGACTGTGAAGTGATTTATCTTTATTTTTTTTTCACTTTTGTATGGTACTTTACTTTTAAGAAATCAAGTACTATGTAATTTTTTTTTTCACTTTTTTTTTTCTTTTGTAAATTTTATATTATTAAGTGGATTATAAATATTTAAGATAACAATTATTATTTAGAGTGTGGTTGAAATGGTTTGTAAATCGTGACGTTTCAGTGTAGTTCTAAGATTATAAAATATTTTATAACTTTTTTACCACAACTCTAATGTGGCAGATTGTGAGTATAGTTAATCATCAATATATTACACATGAACCAACTATTTGTTTCTCACTAATTACACTCTGCCTTATCACAATTGTAACAAGAAGTTGTGAAAAATTATATAGTCACGGACTTTTCCTGTCGCGTGTAACCTGAATGAATCACCAACCAGATCCAACCATGACGCACGGAAAGCTGATATACTGGGTTGGGATGGTTCCTAAGGGTACACAATTTTCAATCATTTCCTAAGTACCCTTTCTCGTACGGATCGTTTCAATTCCAAAAATCTCTCTGCATGAAGACATTGGCATCTCCTGACTCCTATATCAATGTCCATGTTGGCTTATGATTATAATACAATTTTTGGTTTTACTTGATCTCCAAGGGACTTTTATTTTTCATGTCAAGGCGAAACTTTAACCTCTCCAAAAACTAAGAGGTCTTTTGTCTGCATAATAAGGTTCTTCTTCTTTATTTTAAGTTTTGTTCAACTTATACGTACATTTTATTGTTCATATTGAATATATGTATAATTCGATGTATTGAGTTTCTTTTACACCCTGATTAGTCAAGTTGCAATTGAAGTTACTCGTAATTACTTATATTCAAAATCTGTTTAACAAACTTCTAATATGGGGCTTAGCATATGCCTACATAACACACACTCAAACAACCCAATGCAATTCAATTTGCACAAATTTGAGTGTCACATTATGCTGTCTAGCATTTATATAAAAGAGCACAAGTTCTAGAAAAAATGGAATTCTTTCACTTCTCAATCCTTCGTAGGGGTAATCACAGGTCGGCCGGGCTCAATCTAGTGTTAACTCGTCAACAAACTTGATCACGTTGGGTCTCTATTTCTTCTACCCTTCCCTGAATGTGAGCATATGTAGGTTGCTGACCAAGCCATTTCTAGAATTTACCCTTTTCAGATTTGGAGGTTCTGGATTTGGCAGATTTATCCGATGCTGAGTGTGAGTTGATAGTTCTAAGCAAGGACGGATCCAAGATTTTAGGCTAGTGGGGGCCGGAGTATAAAGAAAAAAAAACTCCAAATAGGCATCTATATAGTATTAAAAAATTGTAAATACTCAAACTCGTTGTTTCTAAAGGTATTAAGATGCAATCTTTTACCAATAAAGACAAAAACAAGAACAAAATAATGTTTTTTTTTTTAAATACTAGGCTGGCTAAGATTTTATTTTATTTTTTTATAAATAAATTAGAGCATTCACAGTGGTGGTATTAAAAATTTTAACTTTTATCACATTAATTTACAATACACTCAATATCAAATGTTTTATTTTTTCTTATCACTTCATTTAAAGTAATATAAACAACTCATTAAAATAATAAAAGAAGTAAGAGAATTTTAGTTTTATAATTGAAGGAAGAGATATAATCTTAATAAAATATTGTATTTTTATTTTTTTATTTTAATATTCTATAATTTTCCCACTATAAGTGGCACCAACATTTATAACATCATTATTTTTATTATTTTGTTTATATTGTATCAAGTGATATTCACATATGAAAATGCTTCACTAGGTATTAATTAGTTCAATTCAAAGGAAAGTTTAGCCACCCCTAATAGCTGTTAAGTGAGTCATGTGTATTGTCCTTGATATAAACAATTGAATATGCATTGGCTCCAGGTATGATTGGAGCCAAACTTTATCCCAATTACAATTAAGTCTTACATGCCACCCTTTTGTCTTTTTCTTTATTGGCATTAGTGACATGTTGGAGGTCTTTGTGTTAGAAGTGTTAGTCAAGTAACCAAGCGAAAACAAAAGGATGAAATTAAGGCAAGTAATGAGAAACTCATCTACGGATTATTTGGAAACTAACAAAGAAACAAACCCTAGTAAACCTTGATCGCATCTAGGAAACCATGATCCAAATTGTTCCTTTACTTCTTCATACATATATATTAGTAGCTAACCCGTGCGATGCACGGGATAATTAAATAAAAATTAAAAGTTCTTATTTTACTTAAAGGTATATGACTTAAATTTTAAAAATGTATAATTTGAAAATGAATGAAAATAGCTAATTTGTTCAATATAATGATTTAGAAAAATTCTTTTTTTTTTTTTCATATCATTGGTTTCATATAACATATTCCGACGTGAGCTATTTTATGGTGATAACTTCACATAATACTGAACCGCAATTAAATTTACTATTTACTACCAATCTAATCTATGTTATCTTGATAGTAGATCTACAAATTTCATTTTCATATTCTAATAGCTTGCCACATCATTGTTATTACCTATATATAATGTAAAACCGAAAATTTTAACTTTTTGAAAGACTTAAATTAGAATTAGGATTAAAAAAATATTTTTTTTTAATTAGACCTCACGTTAGATTTTTTTTTAAAGGACTCACTTTCGGTTAAAAAAAAAAAACACTTTAGGATTAAGAAAAAGAGAGAGAGAGAGAGACTCCTAGCTATTAGGACTCTCTCACTATTTAGTTTAAAAAATTAAAATTTTTTATAAATTAATATGATGAGGAAAAGAGATAGAGAGACTCCTGTTAGGACTCTCTCACTATTTAGTTTTAAAAATTAAAAAAAATTATAAATTAAAATAATGATGTGAAAAATTGTGGGAGTTTTAAATGTTTCGGTTATATATATATATATATATATATATAGATTATAAATTTTGGAAACAGGATAAAATCATATATAGTTTTCTTCCCACAATAGAAAATATTCCCCTAAAAATTAAAACTCACAAGTCACGACACTCTTGAAAATAGTCTTTTACGTCAAGGCCATGTATATTACAAAGGATTTTATCTGTTGCGTAAGAGCCAAAATATCTTTTTATTGTTTGGTGAAATAGTAACCTAAATCTACATCTATATCCAATAATTTTGAATTCTATAAAAAAGAAAAAATTGTCTATTTGTTGACCACTTCTAATATTGTCACATAAATTTTTGAAAGCACTTTTTTTTTTTTCACATCATCATTTTAATATAAGTTTCTATTTGATTTTTAAAATTACAAATAATGCTAAACTATATTGTTTAAACTTATTGGAACTCATTGTATTTTTGTATATAGTAACACAACAATCAATAAATTCTTATCAAATTAGATTTTATCTTCTCTAAACAAATTATAATTAAATTACATAAGTAGTTTTCTACAAATTAATTTGATTTTTAATTTATTAATACTTATTAATTATATATGTATCATATATTTTTTGTCAAAGTTTCTTCGGTATTGAATAGATTAACAACTAGTAATATAAAAAAGTGAAAGCTCAATAGAGAATGTAAATTAGATTCTTATTGCACTCTAATTTTACGGCAAGTGCCATTCAATTAGATTTCAAATACTCTCCAACTTTGTGCTAAGTACCTTTACAATTTAAAACTACTTCATTCCTTTTTAAAAGTAATTTATGTCCATATAAAACCACTTTCAACCTTAATTAAAAATATTTCTAGCCTATTAAAATATAAATAAGTTTTCTTTTTTGAAGACTTAAATCTCAGTCCTATTACTCTCCACATTTTACAAAAATTTATACTTTTAGAGTGACTATTATACCATGAGTTAGTAACATTCAAACATGTGCATTAATAATATTAAACTTAAGTATAAATTTTTCTTATATAATTATAATTGTGAATATTTTTTAATGCACGCGTACATATGCAAGGATTACATACTAATAAAACTGATTTATGTCATTTTTTTTATAAAATTTTTAATTGTGGAAGTGAGAAAGAAGCTCGTTCCTCTACCGAGTTCCATGAGCCTCTTAACTTTCTCCTATCAATCTTTCTTGGAATTCTTGGAGTAGACTTTCGAGGCTCGTGTGTCTCTCCACTAAGAGAACATGGTGCAATCATGCTGGTCTTTATCATGGTAGTTGTTATCTACGTTACTACATTTTTGGGGATTAAATTAGGACCTCAAAACGCAACCTTCCTCCCCATGTTAAAGATTATTTGTGTCATTTGTGCAATCCTTGCATGTGAGCTACTTGCTTCAATCCTTGTTGGTCTTTTAAAGTTGTTCCTGATTAATTTATGTGGAATCCTAGTAGAGGTGTTGCGGCGTTGTTACAAACAAATTTATGCCTTCCTCTGTCACCAAACATTGTTAGTACTTGACACATCCAGAAATTTGGTCCAAAAGATTTGCAAAGCATTCAACAACTTTAGTTTAAAGGGCATGACAAAGAATCAAGATCAAGATCAAGATGATGGTGGCGGTCAGCTTGCAAATATCATATAATTGGCCCATTTGTGTGGGATTATCAAAGATTGCTTCTACGTTTATGGATCATATAGTAAATAATGTTCAATTGATAAAAAATTTGGGATCACTCTTTGACTAAGAAGGACTTAAAAGTAGTTTGAACTCTTTTGTAGTGAGAAGAGAAGCTAAATGCCTTATGCTCATGGCTTAGACATTTGGACCTGCTTTGTTTTTACCCACGTGCCCGAACCCATCTCCTTGTCCCAATGTGGGTCTTGTTCACTTCCAAGGAAGATGGGTTGGGCCATGGTTCTCTTTTGTAATATTACGATGAAATAGTGTATTGGAATTTGGAGACCCAATCCCACTTTTGGGCTTTGTGTACTCAGCTTTTGTAAATAAATATTAAAGTGTTCACTTATACAATTTTTTTTTTTTTTGGGTAAGGAAACCCAAATTTGAAATAAAAACTCCTTTTTTTATGAATGTGATTCTGTAATAAGAAAAATGGTGTTTGCTTTAGTAAAGACAAGTTCAGGGTCTAACTACATCATGAAAAAGTGTGAGGTACCCCGGTGTGACCATCATTCTTGAGTAAATATGAGCAATCAAATATTTAATTAATTATTTAATGGACACGTTATAATTCAAATTAAAGTAATAATTTTATTATGGAAAGCCTGCAAAGAGTTAATTCTTCTAAGTTGTTATTTGCACATTATAAGTTAAATTATCTGGTTTTGGATTTCTTTTGTAAGTTTTGAAAGAAAAGTTGAATCAATTCATAATGATATCAGTTTGGTCCAAAAGAGAAAAAATGGGTTTTGTCTTTTTAATATACGTGGATCTGAAATTAAATTCCCATGAAAGTAGGCCATGTTAATTAAAAAGGTCGATTAGATGGAGCTTTTTGTCAGCTTGAAGTTAAATTTTTCCCCCTTAAGAGTGGATTTTTTCTTTCAAAATATTTTTATTAATCTTTCATGCAAAATTCAAAGAAAGGTAAATCAAGAACAAGAAAAACAAATAAACTTGGACAAAGTTGAAATTATTTTGGAGAGGTAATTAAAGTTCCTTGAAATTTTGTGTGTATTTTCTCTTTATTTCCTTCTTCTCCTCCCAAGAGTCTCTCTAAGATTTTCAATGTAGCTCAGTGATTAAAGAGCCGCTGAGGCACTTTATTTGATTTTCGTGTTTGATTCTGGTAGTCAATTTTAAGTGCACTGTAATGTCTACACACCTCACATTGTTTGCACAACACCATTTGTTAAGATTATAATTATTATTAATTTTTTGAGTTATATATGTTTACTAATTACGGTTTGGAATTCGGTTCATTTGGTTTACTTTAGTCTATTTCAGTCCATTTGATCCAATTTAGTTCTATTCTGTCTATTTGGTACATGTAGTCAACTTCAGTCCATTCGGTCTACTTTAATGAAATTCAGTGTACTTGCTTAAGAATGAGAAACTACAAGTTTGGAACTTAAGAATGAGATTTTGAATAATAAATTTGAAACTTAAAATAATTTTAGTTATACCAAAAGAAATTAAGAAAATATAATGCATAATAACAATAGTTAGAAGAATATTGACCACTTCAAAAAAGAATAATATCAATTAAAAACACCAAAAATGATAAAATGTATATATTTGTAAAAATAGAGAAATGGAACTTCCCTTTAGATATTGTTTAATTTTTAGGGAAATTCCCTTTTTTGGCCACTCAGACAACTTTATTGACTTTGTTGACTTCACTCGTGGATGCACGAGCACGACCTAACATTAGAATGACTTTCTGGGCTTCATATTTTTACCAATAGTTTTTTTAGTAAAAATTGTTATGGACATATTTTATGTAATTGGCTAATCCTTTGACAAAATGTATTTTACTTGTAATTGGGTAGATCTAGGATGAATTTAGTACTTCAAGATATATGTTGTTCAAGTCAAGTATTAAAGCCATGAAGATTTGACCAAGAAACAAGTGAAGAAAGAGATGTTCACTAAAGCTCAATAGAAGTCTTGACAGAATCCTTTCTATCGAGATTTAATGTTGAAGCTTGACAGAATCTCGACATAAGCTGTTTCTGTTGAGACTTACGAAATCAGAATTTTTAGATCTGATTTTTAGCCCATGTTGAAATATCTTTATAGGGTTTTTTTTCTCACAACCCTAGACATATATAAGGTTTATATTAAAGGCCGTCACACAAGATAATGCAAGCAGATAGTGCCCTAGTTCATTATTCTTTCTGAAAAAGCTACTGCGTCTTTATGCCAAGGGTTTTGTGACCAAGGAGCTTCCTAATCTTCATTGTTGATGAACTGAAGAACTTTGTAACCAACAACCTCTTCAAGTTGCTGGAGTTCGTCACGTACTGGGATTCATGCATCATTGGTTAGTTACGTACTGGGATTCGTGCATTGAATGGAGAGATTGCCACTATAATATAAGTCCAATTGGGTATTAGGATAATGATTCAACTGTAGTTTGGTATTTCGGGATAGGTTAAAGGATTTGGTAAGATTCCTTATACTTGTAACCGCTTGTGATTGATAATAGTGGATTTTTAGGAGTGGTGATCTTAAAATCACCCGGTAGAGTTTTGCCTCGGTGGTTTTTGTTAGGAAATTTAGACCCCGGTTGATAATATTAACAAGTTTTAAACCCAATTTGTTAATTAGATTTATTACGAATAAAAGTTGTTAAAACAAATAAACATCAATATCATGTCAAAATCATGCTGTGGAAAAATAAATAAGACAAGATATGATGACCCAGAAAAACCAATGAAACAAACTAGTTTCATAATAAAAAACCTGGGGGGAAACCTTCCCAAAAGGCAATCCACTAAAGTAAAGAGAAGTTTCAGATCTAGTACAAAACTTTTGTCCCTAGATTTTACAATCCCCGTAGATGAATTTACAATAGAAACCTTTTATCATTTCAGAACCTCTGAACTTTTCAATATATGAACGCCACCCTTTTAGCACGGATCCCAGTACGTGATTAATCAAAGATGCACGGCTCCTAGTAGTGACTAATACACCAACTTGAGGAAGAAGAATGTTGGCTGCAAAGTTCTTCACTTCATCAACAATGAAGATCAAGAAGCAATTGGTTACAAAATCCTAAGGCGCAAAGACGCAATAGCTTCCTACAGAGAGAATAAGGAATTGGTCACTTTTTGCATATATTCTCCTTGTATTCTCTTGTGTGACGGCCTTTAAAATAAGCCTTATATATGTCTAAGGTTGTAAGAAAAAAAACCCTACACAAATACATAAGCATGGGCTGAAAATCAGATTTGAAAAACTGATTTCCGTAATTTTTGATAGATACCTTGATAGATAGTATCTGTCAAGTCTCATTAAACCTCGATAGATAGCTATCTATTGAGCAGCTGTCGAGTAGCTGTCGAGCAGCTGTCGAGTTTTAATGCATCAGTACTTCTTCACTTGTTTCTTAGACAGATTTGCATGGCTTCAATACTAGACTTGAACTTTTGTTCCTTAAAGTACTAAACCCATTCTAGATCTACTGAATTACAAGTAAAGTGCGTTTTGTCAAAGGATTAGCCAATTACATAAAATATTGACATATGTTCCTAACATCAAATCACATATGTCCTAACAGTTTTTCCCATTCGTAAACAAATCACCTGTGTCAAATTTATTTTTTGCTGTATTTATTATAATTGGTGATTTGTTTGTACTACCACGTTATTGCATGTAATTTGATCTAATTAATTAACTTGGATAATTAATTAATTTGCAAATGGTCAATTCATTTTCACCCAACAAAAATAAATGAGTTGGTATTTATTACACATAATTTTACACAAATTTTATTTTTGAATGAAAACCTTGACTTAAAGTCATGATTTCATTATAAAATAGAGTGTGTGCAAAATCATTTGCATACAATAAATATTACCTAAAACAAATTTCATTCACTAATTATTGTGCTAGCCACGTCATACTAGTCATGCAAAGTAACATTTGGCCATAAGATACATTACTATCCATAGTCCAAATACAACAATTTCTCAATGTACCTTTTTTTGGCGTAAATGCACTTTTAGTTCCTACATTTTGTACTTTTTTCATTTTAGTCCTTACATTTTATTTTTACTACTTTTAGTCTCTAAACCAATTAACGTGTGGACATTTAAGTCTTTACCGTCAGCCAACTAACACAAAAAGCTGACATGGGCATTAAAATATTATTAAAAAAATTATTTGGCATTTTTTAAATGCCAAAATTAAAAAAAAATTTAAATTACTCAATTTTAATTAAAAAAAAACAAATAAAAAAAAATTATTTTCTTTCAAACAAAAATTTTACTTTCTTTTAATTAAAATAAATTTTTTTTATTCCAATATTTTTTTTAGAAGAACATATTCGTGTTCTTTTTGTTCTTCCCCGTATATGATTCATATTCTTACCAAATTAATCCTTATTTTCTTATCATTTTATTTTCCTTTCTTGTACTTTCTTTATAACCAAACACATCAAAACAAAATAAATTAATTAAATGTCTCTCTTGTCTTTTTTTTTTTTCATTATTTTTTTCCTTTTCATTATTTTTTTTCTTTTCATTATTTTTTTTTTCAGTAGAACATGTTCATGTTTTTTGTGTTCTTCCCTAGTGTTTTTCCCTATAATCTCTAGCAAAAAACAAACCTTAAACCCAGATCCGAACCAAACCCCAAACCCATATCCCCATTAAAGCAAACCTGAGCCTTCAAACCCATAAATTTTCTTGGCAAACAAACACAAAAAAACCCACTGGAGAAAAAAAACCCCAAATCACCACCACTGAATCAAAGAACATGAAGATCAAACCCAAGCAAAAGAATAGAAACCCAGCAACCAGTAAAGCACCACCACTGAATCAAATCATCCACTACCACATCAACGAAACCACTCCCAGTCCAAACCATCCAAAGAATAGAAACCTAGCAAAGCACCCAACTCATCCACTCCCAAACCAAACCATAATCAAAGAAACTTCCAATACCACAAGTTAACAACTTAAAAAACAGAGAAAATTTCAAAATGCGAAATGTCCAGCAAATGCCAAACCCAAATCTCCAGCAAACCACAAACCCCAAATGTCTAGAAATGTCGACTTCTTTCTCCTCAGCGCATTTGGCTTCCCCAAAGGTTGTCTCCACCGGCTCCTCAAAGCACATCAAGAACCGTTCATCACTTCATATCTTTGCTGCTTGCACATCAACGGCAGAGAGGCTGACTACTAGGTCCCACACTACCACGATAGTGGTGGCATGTGGTGGAGAAGAAGGCCAAGCTTGTGAGCTCCGGCCATGAAGCTACGGTGAATAGAGAGAGAGAGAGACTTTGAGATTAGAGAGACTTTCCATCTATGGAGGGTGAGGAGAAAGAGAGTTTGAGAATAGAGAGAGAAAAGGGTTTTGTTTGTTAAATGTTCTTCTGAAAAAAAAGAAGAAGATTGGAAAAAAAAATCATTTTAATTAAAAGAAAGTAAAATTTTTGTTTGAAAGAAAATAAATTTTTTTGTTTGTTTTTTTTAATTAAAATTGAGTAATTTTTTTTTTAAATTTTGGCATTTAAAAAATGCCAAATAATTTTTTTAATAATATTTTCATGCCCACGTCAGTCACATTAGTTTTTTCTGTTAATTGGCTGACGGTAAAAACTTAAATGTCACGCGTTAATTGGTTTAAGGACTAAAAGTGGTAAAAATAAAATGTAGGGATCAAAGCACATTTGGCTTCCCCAAAGGTTGTCTCCACCGGCAGGGGCGGAGCCAGTTGGCTCCTTGGGGGGGCCATGGCCCCCCCAAAATTTTTCAAATTTCCTTTAGATTATATATAAAATTGATTTGGGCCCCTCCAAAAATTAATATCCGGCCCCCCCAAAATAATTTTAACAATTCTTCTTGAGTTCTAGTCCAATACAACTTCAAATAAAATAAAAACCTTGGCCCACATCTAGCCCCACCAGCCAGCCCCAAATCCTTAATAAAACAAAAATTTTCTCCTTTAATCTAAGCACACTCTCGGCCCAGCCCAACCCCAAATCTAAAATACCTAATCAAACAAAACAAAGGCATCTTCCATTTTCATCATTTGAAAAAAAAAGAGAACAATCTGACTGTCACGACTACACCTTGGTTTTTTTTCTTCTTAGTTTTCAATTCACGCCTCTAATAGTGTCAAGCCTCTGCCTTGGAAACAATCTTCTCACCCGCTCGCCGTGACGCCACAGCCTCCACTAGTCTGCTGACTTGTTCATCACCTCAACCTCAAGCCCTCGCCTCAATTCTTCAAGGTATCTCATTCAGTCATTCTCATCTCACTTTTCTCTCTTTTTCTCAACAACTGAACTAAATACTGAAGTCTGAATAGCAGAATAGAAATATTAAATATTTGTAAGTGAATGTGTGATATCCCTTTGTCAGCACAACTATTTATGCATGTTTGACTTTGTTTTTTTTTTTTTTGTGTGTTTATTGTTATTTTATTCTATATTCTTGACCCACTGACTCTATGACTTAGCCTTTTGGCTTTTGTGTTGTTTGGCTCTTGAGTGGGGGCAGGGCGGGGCTTGCATTGTGTAGTTGGGGGGTAAAGTAAGTAAATTATAAATGAAAAAAAAAAATCTATGGAAGGCAATTGGGATGAGGGCCGTGAGTCTGTGTATTTTTTTTTTAGCCATTACATTATGCAAGGTAGCAGGGTGTTGTTAATTTATTTGGTTCATGTTGTTTGTTTATACTTTTGATTGATTTGTTTATTTAATTTTTTTATCCTAAAAGGCCATTACTAAATTAAATGTGTATTTATATTATAATTCATGTAAGAATGAATTTTATATGATAATTTATTATATCTCTCTCCCAAGTTTTTTTTATCATTTTTTTAATTTGATTTTTTTTTTTGGATTGAAATTAGGTGCCAAATAATGAGCAAACGACAAACAATTGATGCATTCTTTAAGAAAAAAGATATTAGTCGCCAATAATATGATAGTTTATATAGAGAAGGAAATTGCAGAGAATTTCACTGTAGAGATGCTAATGGATGAATTTTATTCCATGAAAAATCGTTGCTAAACATGATTTGATGTGAATGTTCTTTTTTGTATATTTACATTGAACTAGACAGTTTTTCATATCCATTAACGTACAAGAATATGATGATATATAAAAGTTGATAATTTTGTATTCAATAGATTTTTGAATTATATTTAGTATATCTCTACTACAACCCGGCCCCCCCAAGTAATTATTCCTGGCTACGCCCCTGTCCACCGGCTCCTCAAAGCACATCAAGAACCGTTCATCACTTCATATCTTTGCTGCTTGCACATCAACGGCAGAGAGGCTGACTACTAGGTCCCACACTACCACGATAGTGGTGGCGTGTGGTGGAGAAGAAGGCCAAGCTTGTGAGCTCCGGCCATGAAGCTACGGTGAATAGAGAGAGAGAGACTTTGAGATTAGAGAGACTTTCCATCTATGGATGGTGAGGAGAAAGAGAGTTTGAGAATAGAGAGAGAAAAGGGTTTTGTTTGTTAAATGTTCTTCTGAAGAAAAAGAAGAAGATTGGGAAAAAAAATCATTGTAATTAAAAGAAAGTAAAATTTTTGTTTGAAAGAAAATAAATTTTTTTGTTTGTTTTTTTTAATTAAAATTGAGTAATTTTTTTTTTAAAATTTTGGCATTTAAAAAGTGCCAAATAATTTTTTTAATAATATTTTCATGCCCACGTCAGTCACATTAGTTTTTTCTATTAGTTGGCTGACGGTAAAAACTTAAATGTCACGCGTTAATTGGATTAGGGACTAAAAGTGGTAAAAATAAAATGTAGGGATCAAAATTAAAAAAATGCAAAATATAGGGGATTAAAAGTGCATTTACACTAATTTTTTAAAAAGAAAAGTACTTTGTTCAAAGGAAAAAAAAAAAAAGAAAAACTTTTCTAGCAAGTTACATCCTTCCGTACACTTCTAGAAATCCAAAGTGGTCATGCTTCAACCCACGTTATAGCACCTTGTCCCTCATTTATCTTTTACATGCGAATGCAGATAATTGATTGTTTAAGTTTGACTAGGGAGGGACAACAAAAATGACACATTTGTATATTAATGTCTCTTTGTTTTCAATGAGGAATTTTTTCACATTATGCTACAGTCGTTTAGTTGCTTGGTTACGAAGTTTTAGCCACAGCCACACACACGAACATCTGTATTTAACACGTGGTTTTCAAAATTTTCTTCCTCTTTTTTGAATTGCACGTGGAGTTAGCGAACTTGGTTTGCTTTTTAGTATAATGTTCAATGCAACAAACGAAGAAACTCTAATCCAATTTGGCTACACACAAGGCCAAATTCACCATCCAAATACTTTGCAAAACCATATTTTTCAAACAAATTGTTTGCCAACTTTTACCTGATGATTATCATAATCGAGTAATATAATTTGAGTTATTTATATGTATTAATAAAATTCAGTTGATCATACATGCTTAACACGTAAGGAATTTTCATGCGCTTGATGAAATAATCACGTGCTCGAAAAGTTCTTTTAATGGATAACAAAAATACAAATATAAAAAATTTTATAATTTTTTTCACAATGGTAAGAATTAAAATATTATTAATTTATTTGGGTGTATCATTTACTATGACAACGAAAATAAAAAATAATGGCTCGGAGTAATTGTTGTAGTATTGATGATGATGATGGAATATGCATTGGCATTCTCTCTAAAGTTTTCTATTATTATAATTACCTCCCTCTTCTAATTTAGAACAAAATACTCACCTTTTTTAAAATACAAATTATTTACACCAACCTTTTTCCAATACTGAAAAATGGCTTTAAAAATTCTATTAAAAAAAAGAAAATAGAAAACAGCTTAAAAAAATTTTGAATTTCCTATTAGAAAATGTGTGGATGATAGTTTAAGTGAACAGTAAAATAGATCTAATTTTTTGGAGGATAGAAAAGTGAACTTTGTATTTAAATCGAAATTCCCTTTTATACCCAAAAAATAGTTTTAAAAAGTAAGAATTTGGATCTTCAATAGAACCACATTTAAGTTTTTGTTGTTGTTGTTTTTTTTTTTTTTTTTTTTTTTTTTTTTTTTTTTTTTTTGGGATGAATTGAAATATTTCATTGAAGAAATAAGACCAAGAAGGAGGGGCATAGAGGAGGAAGCTATAGTCAACACTAGAATTTTCAAGGGCCCATTGCAAGATATGAGGGTCCCAAAAAATAAACAAAATTCAAAGTCTTTTGTTATCCACACATCTGCAGTAATCCAGTCAAAAGAATCAGATTTTTTCAAAATGCCTTGTACACAAATGTGACAAAATCTCCTCCAATAAAAAGTCTTGGTCTATTTCTCTTCTCTTTCCTGAAATTGAACATGTCTACAACTACTCTCTCTCTCTCTCTCTCTCTCTCTCTCTCTCTCTTTTTTACTTGAGAAGAATGCCTACAACTTATGTCTATAGAAAACTCCTTTAACATAGAATATTAGCAGCTAAAAAAAATCTTTCAACGATATTAGTATACTAATATCGTTGTAAGATTATAGTTGATTATTTGACCACTAAGTAGATAGTATTACTAATATGGATTGATGGAATTTTTTATTTATTTATGCGATATAGAAATTTTACTCTAATTTAGTCTAAATGTATATGTATATGAAACTTTCTTCTAGAAACTTGAATCTCGGCTCTTATCCCCACACCTCACAAGAACTTGTGGAGTGACCATCATGCTAAGAGTGCATAGTGGTTGGATTGATGGAATTGGGTGTGGAACTTGTAGATCTTAATTAGAAGGAAAGATTAAGAGAGAAGTACAAAAAATCTAAAGTCTCCTTGACTTAGGTAACCTTTCTTGACTAGTTATATTTTGCTAAAAATATAATGTTTTATTCATTAATCAAATATTTTTTGGTGTTTCCTTAAAAAATTTATTTAATTATTTGAGCTATATTGATTTAAAGAAATGAGCTAGATTTTCTTTCTCATTAAGTATTGCACATTTATTTATTTGGTTCGATGGGTTATCTAGAAGTTTTATTTTCTTTCAAACTTGGATTAAGGATGTGTCAATTTTGTGAAAGTAATTAACAACGGTTTGACTGATATATTCGTTTGAACTATAAATTTTTAAAATAAGATTTTTTATGTGGACATAAATAAAACTGTATAAGTTCAAGAAAATTCATTTATATAATCTAATTTATACTTTGGATCCAGCCATTCGGGGTTATAGATTGACATAAAAACTAGTTTTTCTTGGGACATTTCACAGGTCTATACATGGACTTAGTCATAGGAATATAGAGTAACCATAGTCACAAAATTGTTAAGAATATGAATATGATTAGATATGCGAATTGTTTTAAGTTGATGAAAACTTTTATATTTTTAAAGTTGTAATTTACAACTATTTTATGTTGGCTTTAATTCCATGCCAAATTTGATTGTAATTATCTTCAATCTTTTGTACCCTGTATTTAATGTGGAATTTTATTGTAAGGGTTATGTGTGAGAGAGAGTGTGTGAAGACTGAAAACAAATTGAAGACTGAAGTGTTTTCACAGGTAGCTCGCGACTAAGCATCCCGCGAATTGGTGCATGTGCCCTGCACATGACTGGAATGCAAATAGTCAGGATAGGATGGAGACAACTGTGTTTTGCGACTAGCTCACGGGTAAGGCCTTCCCGCGAGATATTTGCGAAACATTCTGTTATGCTATTTTGTTCTATCTAATACACCTTTTCTCTACCTACACTATTTATACCCCCATTACCCACAGATGTAAAAAGAGAGTTTCTGAGAGAAAACCCTAGTCACAAACCCTTGAGAGTGAGCGATTGTTATACCCATAATTCTCTTCACAATCCTTTGTGGTTTTCCTCAACTCTTATCTCTCCATTTCCAAATCCTTGAGAGGCTGATAGCCCAAACACTTACCACACCAATCTTGAGTGAAAAGTAAAGTTTCAGAGTTGCTGGGAAGCATTGGAAGAAACCATATGTTTGACAAATACAATTGGGTTGAATTGCATGATCTGGAGAGCTAAAGAAGACAAGGCTTGGCGAAGTTAGTTGGTAGCAGGAGCTTAGAGGGCTCAAGTACAAGGGGTAGACTAGGCTTGGAGTGTCTTTTGTTATTCGTGTAATCCAACTTATTCTCTAGTGGATCAATTTACTGCTTGGAGGGCGGCAGAGAGGTTTTACGTCGAGTACTTCGGTTTCCTCTTTGTTAACACATCGGAGTGTTATCTTGTGTTTGCATTCTTCTTCTTTACTATTTTACCTTTCAATTTACCACTGTGTTTTATTGATTATGGATTAGAATAATTTATTTGATTATCCGCTCGCATTTACTTTATTCCGCACTTAGTATAAGTTAGAGTATAATCTATCGAGCCGTTATCTTTAGTTTAAGAGTTTAAACAGCTCTTGTATTTTTAACACATTTTCGAGCTTTCAACATCTTTTTTTGAACACATTGTAAATTGTAAATCTAATGTTTTAGAATTCATCTTAAAATATGATTTTTGATGTTTTGGAACTTGATATTTAGTAAAGTTTTAGACCCCTTACCAGATTATGCTTAACCTAATATTATACTAAGTTGATTAACAAGATTGTTATTCAAGATTAGATTTAGCACAAATAACCATAAATAATAAAGTAGCGGAAAATAAAGAATACAAAGATCTGATAACTCAGGAAAACCAAACCGGTAAAAAACCTGGAGAGGATTTAACCTAACTATCCTTAAGGTAAAACAGATCCACTATGAAAGAATTGAAGTTTGTACAATAAGACTTAGATCACTAATATCCTATTGCTATCTCGAGTAGAAAACTTACTACCACGACCACATGACAGCTTCGAGTCCATGGATTACTTCTTTTTTTGATTCACAGCAACCACAAGTACTCCTACTTGTGTCTTTCTTCAAGTTCTTTACGCAGCAACTGAAATGATCACTAAGCTCTTGACATGAATCTTGATCTTGATAACCCTAAGTGTGTATGAAGGTAAACACTTCTAAATCTCACAAGAGATTCAACACACAGCACATCAAAGACTTCTAAAACGTAGTTAGGGTTTTTCTTTTTATATATAGAGTAAAACATAAAATCTTACACGTCACATGAGCTTGGGCTGAGTTGGAAAATTTGCAGAAAAATTAATCTGTACAAAGTTCGATTGATCGTGTCTAATTTTTGATCGATTGAGTTTTGCAGATTTAGACCAATAAATCCTACAATCACTCGATTCTAACTTAACAAATAAACATACTTTGAACAGCCTAATGCTCTGTTTGTTTCAACAATGATATTTTCTAGAAAATGAGTCATTTTCCAAAAAGTATTTTCTATAAAACTATCTCAATTTCCAATGTTTGGTAGCAACTTTAAATGAGTTGAAAAATAACCTTCTAACTTCCCTTATTTAGCTTGCTGTGAGATAGAGTTGTTTTCCAAAAAAATTTTATGGAAAACAATCTCTAAAAATAAGCCATATTTTTTTTATTGACCAAAGATAGTTTTCCTTTGACTCATATTTTTTTATGCTACCAAACACTAGAAAACAAGGAAAACTATCTTTACACAAAGTTTTCCGTTGAAACAAACGGAGCATAAATCTAGACTCTAAGTTTTGATCATGGTTTGCCAACACATTACAAATTGAAGTTCTAATACATTTAGTTTCTAAAGTCTTAGAACCTAACAATTTGTAAAACTAAAGTTAAATTATATGCTAGTTTCCAATCAAACTAAGATACAATTTCTAAACAACTTATAAAATTTGATCTTATGTACAATTTATTATTTTGCTGATCTAAATGTTTGATCAGGCCAATTAAGTTTTTGGTTACTTATTAAGTTGTCAAGCTTACCCCATTTTTTCCCTTCCAAATTTAGATTATGAAGAATAATGCTTTCATTGAGATTATACACGTGAAAGGAGTTTAGAAATTTTGAATAAGACTGGAGTTCTAGTACCAGTGTACTTTTTTATGTTTGTATTTTAGACACATGAGGTTGAATTTTTGTTTCTGTTGATACTTCAGGGCTTTTTGACAATAATATTGAGGTTAGTTTTGGATTTTACTTTATGTAATTTTCTCCTTTGAAGGCTTACATGCTTGTAAGGCAAAAACTTTATATGCACTATATTGTCACCTGCTTAGCTCATAACTACGATACACCCAAATAACTTTCTTGAACAAATACAGATATTAGGTACTCACCTAAAACAATACAAAATATTTGTTCTTCCTTAAGAGACGTGCACTATAATTTCAAAAGAAATTACTAGAGATAAAGGTTCTAGATAGCCAAAAAAAAAAAAAAAAAAAAAAAAAATCCAAAAAACACATATGAAGAATTTTTATGAGGTTCCTGAGTGCTATGGCCTACGGGATGTTTTAGTGGTCGGCCAGAGTCTGAGTCAACCGTTAAACCTTAGTATTGTTGTTGTTTAGTATTACTGCGACCACTCTGTCTCTCTCTCTTTCTCTGTAGATTATACTTATCTGTCATGCAATTTTGTCGAATGGCTTACTCGTCAAGCAAGTAGAATGACAGGATAAGTATTTAAATTACCTCTGTTTTCTTATGGTTCCTATGAATATGAAGACTAGTAGTTGAGCAAATGGATACATATATATATATATATATATATGGTTTTGAAATTTTTTTTAATTTCTAATTTTTCTGATCTATGAACTGAGAAATTAAAAGGTTAAAAGGTTAATTTTTAATATCAGATCTTGATTACAATTGCACCTGATATAATAGCTGAATTTCAAACCATATATGAATTTCTAAATAGATTAGAAGTATTACTGGACATGATATGCTCATGTAAGCAATAGTATAATCACCAATTTCTTAGCTTCTAGAAAGGTCACAAGCAAAGTGACTCAAATTCAACTCTTGTATCTTTCTTTGTAATAAAAAAAAAAAAAATACTTACACCAAAGAAAAAAAAAAGCATCCACTTGGACCGGTTCAATTGTCTTTCACTCTCTCTTCTTTTTGGGTGGGATTGGTGATAAAAATTATCCAGCAGTACAGCAAAAAATTACACACAGAATTTAAAATTTTAGAGGAAAAAAACTATACTAAATTATATTATGAGAAAATGTTCTCTAATATACAAAAAATCTCATATATTGACGTTGAGTATTTATACAATATTAATTGCACCACGTGAGGAAAACATCTCACTTAATTAACAAATTAACTAATCATTTAACCTCTCTAAGAAAAAAATCAGCTTTAATAATCACCTAAATATATAAATGACCAATCAGTGTCTTCATAAGCTATTGGCCCCGAAGCACAATCTTGAGGAGTTTTGTCGGCCACAAAATTCCTGCCTTTCCTAATAATTAATTGACTTAAGTAACTAGAATATATGACCAATCTGTGGCTTCATACCTTATCTAGATCTCTGCAACCATTTCAACAACACAGTCATTAAATTAATGATAATGATTGTGACTATGATATTGACTGAACATAGCTCGGTTTCTGTCGTTCAAAACTATAGATTTCAGCCCCTTTTTTCATCGGGTCATGTCAACAAGTGTGGTAATTGGTAATAGATCACGTTAAGAAAGTTTTGATACTACTTCTATGAGAAATATAAAAAATTGTCAACAATATTAATTGTATTGTCATTTTCTCATAAAATGTTTTTAAAAATAGTTTCTAGATCAATGTCTTTAAAGCATCCATTAACATATTCTTTTTTCAAAAGCCATAAACGTCAAAATAATAATGATGACAGGTCTTTTGCATCATATATATAATAATAATATACCAAATGATTAACATGAGAATAAATAGGGATTGCATGCAATTAGATATTCATTTTCACCAAGCAGCTATGGAGATCATTGAGATAGAGGAGGTGAGAAGTCTTGGTTTTCCGGTTAAGAGACATCGATCAGTCTTACAAGCACTTCTAAGGAGAAAGAAAACAAAGAAATCGAAGCACCGGTATGTGTTCATTCTTCTTTTACTTGTGAGTTGTGACTAAAAATAGATCCTTAGTTATGGGAAAGTACATAACAATTCAAGAATAATATATATATATATATATATATATATATTTATATTTCTCTTTCTCTTTAGTGGCTTTAGCCCATACATTTCATCTCTTTATTCACTATAAACTCTACTGCCCTTTGCCTTTTCTACCATTTAAAAACCACTCCATAATTTTGCTTTATTTTCTCACTTTGGAAATATTGTGAAATATAAATGGTGATTAATTATAGTATTTTTTTTGAGGAGGAAAAATTTATTATGATTATAAGGATGATGTGATGAGCGATGAAGGGTGGTTGAGTCACTTAAGTGCACCATGTTGTGTAGGTCACAGTCACATGTTATGGGATATGGAGGCTGGTCTGATCTAATTCTTCCATCTCCATCTTCATGAAAATTTTTCTTTCAAAAAATTCAATTAAATGAAAGACTTTAAGAGTAAAATAAGAGTAAAAACTTCTCTCTTTTCAGTGTAAGATTTGAGTTTAGCTCATTCAATTAATTGACAATTTCCTTCCATTCCTTAGAAAACCCATGTGCATGAGCTACTTTGTGAAGGATAGACCACATAGCAATCTGATTCCCCTCTCTTTGAGCTTTCCATAATTACATGTTTTATATTTTGTTTAAGATCTTTGAAATGGTGGACAAAAATTTGACTCCCAAAGTGTTTGGTCACCTTTTGGGTGAGTGAGGGATTGACTTTACTATAGTTTGGTTATCTTTTGAGTTGTTTACTTCTTTAAAAGTCTATTTGCTTTAATGTTAAATTAATGAGTTTGATTTTTTCACTTTAATCATTATTTTAGAATTGTATTAGTTGAATGTTGAAATGAAAAAATCTTGACCCTCTTTCTAATGCCAAGCCAATAACTAGTCGATGTATCTGAAGTACATCTTAGTAATTTGGTAACCCATTATTGAAGAGAGAATTAAGGTAATAACACAATTTTAATCAAGGTACATATCCATAAACATCAGACTAAACCAACTGGAGGTGGAGGTGGAGGTGGAGGTCAAGGTATATAAATAAACATCAGGCTAAGCAAACTGGAGGAGGAGGGTTGTTAAGAAGAGTCTCATGAAAATATGTTAAGAGTGTTTTGTGATGGTATAGGGTTTTTGGAATTGAGATTCAAGAAAAGGACCTCTGTTTTATACTTGCATATTTTTGTTATTCTTTTCTTTTTATATTTAATATTTAAGGGTTTTTATAAAGAGAATCTTGGGTTTCTCATTAGACCACCTTAGATTTCTCATGTGAATCGTTCTATTTTCTTTTCTCATTTGAGCATTTTTTGTTCTTACAACACTATGGATCAATCTAGTCTCTGTATCTCATTATGGTTTGTGAGAATACTTTATTTGACTTTTTAGATCTACCTCAAACTAAATAAATTAGTAAGCCAAAATATTGTATGTTTTTTCACTAGCTTGCAATGGATGTTATATGATGTTAGAATTGCCATTTAAGAAATTTCGTTGATGTAAAAAAAACGCATGTGTATAGAAATTGATTAATTCCATTAAGATTTATTTTTTAAAAAAAATATAATAATGTTTAAAAGGTTTATTGAAATTGAAAAATAATGAACTAAGTTAATATTCACATAACAATCATAAATCCTTTATTTGTTTCATTGGGTTTAGTTTTGTTATTCATTATTTTTTCAAAGTGTCTATGTAATCTTAGGTCATCATTGCATATGTATCTTGCTGACAAAGGATGACATGCACGTCATGCATGCATGTCATGAAGTGCACGTCATGCCGACATATTTTAGTCAACGTACTGTCAATGAAAAGTTTAAAATTTTTGGTTGACTTGTCCTTGCAACTTTACCACTGGGCCTTAAAATACGACTTTTCTCAAGGATAACTCATCATAAACTTTGGATATTCTCTTTTTCTTTTTTTTTTTGCTTATTTTGTATCACATGTTTCATCACGAAAATGCTTCACTTTAGCTAATTTTTGTTAACCTCGAATTACGTTTTATAGGTCACTATCTTTGTTAGCCCCTTATTTTTTTATTTTTTTAACTAATTATTTTTTTATTATATTTTTTAATAGTGCAAGCGAGAAAGAAGTTCGTTCCTCCACAGAATTCCATGATCCACTTAACTTTCTCATAATGATCTTGCTTAATGTCCTTGGAGTAAGCTTTAAAGGCTCAGGCATCTCTCCACTCAGAGAGCATGATAAAATCACGTGGTTCTTTATCATGGTAATAGTTATCTACAGCATCGTATTTTTGGGGATAAAGCTAGGACCTCAAAACGCAACCTACCTCCCAATGTTCAAGTTTATTTGTGTCATTTGTGCAATTCTTTCATGTGAGTTGCTTGCTTCAATCCTCGTCAATCCCTTAAAGTTGCTCATCATTAATATATGTGGATTCCTTGTAGAGCTTATTCGTCGGAGCTGGTACAAACTAATTTATGAGCTTCTTAGACATGCAACTAATAATCTGGTATATTGGATCCAACATACATCCCAAGCATTCAAAAGGTTTTCTTTGTTTGGCGGCACAATTAGACAAGATCAAGATAATATCGTTTAATTGGCCTATTTATGTGGATTGGCAATAATTATTTGGTCGTTTGATTATGCTTTCATTACATGTAATATCTTTAGGAATCGCTATTTCCTAAATTGAGTTGTAATTATAATTATTCATTTTTAAAATATTGTATTACTTATTCCTTAAATTGAAGAACTTTATGAATAGTTTCTCCAATATACTTTGTCATAAATCATCAAAAGTAATTAGTTTTGGAGGTTTTTATTTTTTATTTTTATGTGATTTTTGGTTTTTAATTACATAAAAAAAAAACTTATCCTATACCAGGTGCAATTTTAATCAAGATCTGATAATCAGAAAAATAAGAAATTAAAAAATTCTTTTTAACCCATATATCAATATCCATTTGCTCTACAACCACTACAAGTCTTCATATTCACACGTACCATAAGAAAACACAAGTAATTTAAGTACTTATCCTATCATTCTACTTGCTTGACTAGTAGCGGCTGGTGCAATGATGATTTCCCATATGTGGATGAAAATATGAGGCCGAAAAAGCAATGATCTATAAAGTTGCTAGGGCCATGAGAATGAGATTGACTGTGACAAATTAAGAGAGAGAGAGAGAGAGAGAGAGAGAGAGAGAGAGCGAGCAGCAATACTAAACAACAACAATACTAAGGTCTAACGTTTGACTCAGACTCTATAGGCGACCACTAAACTATCACATAGGCCATAGCACTTATGAACCTTCAAAAAATTCTTCACATGTATTTTTTGTTGTTTTTTCGTTTTTGTTTTTTTGGCCATCTAGAACTAGAACCCTTATCTCTAATAATTTCTTTCGAAATTATTGTGCACATCTTGTAAAGAAGAACAAATATTTAGTTTTGTTTTAGGTGAGTACCTAATAGTAATTTCTGTATTTATTGAAGAAAGTTATTTAGGTGTATTCTAGTTATGAGCTAGGCAGGTGACTATCTCCAAAGGAGAAAATTAGATCAAGTAAACTCCAAAACTAACCTCGATATTTTAATTGTCAAAAATCTCTGAAGTATCATCACAAACAAGAATTCAACCTCATGTGTCTAAAATACAGATAATAAAAGAGTACACAATAGTACAAAAACTCCGATCTTATTCCAAATTTATAAACTCCTTTCATGCATACAATCTCAATGAAAGACCTAATACTTGTTATTCTTCTTAATCTAAATTTGGAAGGGAAAAATTGGTTAACTTGACAACTTAATAAGTAACCAAAAACCTAACTAGCTTGATCAAACATTTAAATAAGAAAAATAATAAATTGTACATAAGATCAAATTTTATAAGCTTTGAAATTGTATATTAGTTTGATTGAAAACTAACATATAATTTAACATTAGTTTTACAAATATCAAGTTTGAAGTTGAACACATGAAAAATCATAATTTACGATGAGTTCTAAAACATCACAACTTACAATTTTCAATAAGTTCAAAAAAAGATATAAAACATTTCATCAACTTTAAACGTTTCGCATATCTAATCATATTTATATTCTTAACGATTTTATGACTATAGTTACTCTATATTCCCATGACTAAGCCCATGTGTAGACCCATGATATGTCCCAAGAAAAACTAGTTTTTATGTCAATCTACCCGCTAGATCCAAAGCATAATTTAGATTATATAAGTGAATTTTCTTGAACTTATACGGTTTTATTTCTGTCCACATAAAAAAAATCATATTTTAAAAATTTACAGTTCAAATGAATATACCATTCAAATCTTTGTTACTTTTACAAAATTGACACATCCTTAATACAAGTTTGAAAGAAAATACAAGTTTGCAAATAAATGTGTAGTACTTTTATGAGAGTTCATCTTGCTCATTTTTTTTTTTTAAAATCAATATAGCTCAAATAATTAAAGAAAAATTGTAAGGAAAAACCAAAGAATATTTAATTAATGAAAAAAAAATTATATTTTTAGCAAAATATAACTAGTCAAGAAAAGGTTATTTAATTAAGCCAAAGAGACGTAAGATTTTTTGTACTTCTCTCTTAGCCTTTCCTTTTAATTAAGATCCACAAGTCCCACACCCAATTCCATCCATCCAATTACTGTGTACTCTTATTATAATGGTTACTTTACAAATACAAAGTTCTTATGAGGTGGGGAAGTAAGAGTCGTGGTTTAAGTCTTTAAGAAGAAGTTTTACAAACATATCTAATATCTTGCAACAATATTAGTAATACTAGTTCCACCGCTTTTTTTAGCTGCTAATATTCAATGTTAAAGGAGTGTTCTATAGACATAAGTTGTAGATATCAGGAAGGAAAAGAGGAATAGGACCCTGACTTTTTATTGAAGGAGATTTTATTACATTTTTGTACAAGGCCTTTTGACTGGATTACTGCGGAAGTGGTTGATAACAAAAGACTTTGAATTTTGTTTATTTTCTTGGACCCCCAAATCTTGTAATGGACCTTTGAAAATTCTGGTGTTGACTACAACTACAACTTCCTCCTCTATGTCCTTTTTGTGCTGTCGTGAGGGAAGAGGCTTCCTTTTTTCTTTTCTTTTTTTGCTTTTTTTTTAAATAATTTTTAATTCCCAGTCTGTTCTTGGTTTTCATTCTTCAATGACATATTTCAATTCATCCAAAAAAAAAAAAAAAAAAAAAACCTTAATGGAGAAAATGTGGTTCTATTGAAGATCCAAATTCTTACTTTTTTAAAACAATTTTTTTGGGTATAAAAGGGAATTTTGATCTACATTCAAAGTTCACTTTTCCACCCTCCAAAAATTTGGATATATTTTACCGTTCACTTAAAAGGTTATCCACACATTTTCTAATAGGAAATTCAAAAAAATTTTAAGCTATTATTTTTTTATAGAATTTTTAAAGCCATTTTTCAGTATTGGAGAAAGGATAGTGTAAATAATTTGTATTTAAAAAAATGGTGAGTGCCTTGTTCTAAATTAGAAGAGAGAGGTGATTATAATAACAAAAAAAAAAAAAAAAAAAACCTTTAGAGAATGCCAACGCATATTCCATCATCATCAGCACTACTATACAAAAATTATTCCAAACCATTATTTTTATTTTCATCGTAATAGTAAATGATAAACCCAAATAAATTAATAATATTATAATTCTTACCTTGTGAAAATTTTAAAAATTTGTTATTTTTGTATTTTTGTTTTCCATTAAAAGAATTCTTCGACCACATGATTATTCCATCAAGTGTATGAAAATTTCCTTACTGGTTAAGCATGTATGACCAACTAAATTTTGGCAATACTCATAAATAACTCAAATTACTCGATTATGCTAATCATCAAATAAAAGCTAACAAACAATTTGTTTGAAAAATATGGTTTTGCAAATAAACAGTTTTAGAACCACAAATTATTTTACAACTTTTTTGCCACAACTCCGACGTGGCAAATTGTGAGTGATGAACCATCGCTTACATATGAATCCACAATTTTTTCTTCACCAATCACATTTTGTCAAGTTGAAAAATTTTGTAGTAATAAACTTTTATTTTGCATATATTGGGATGGTGAAGTGGGCCTTGTGTTATCCATATTGGATTAGAGTTTCTTCGTTTGTTGCATTGACCATTTTACTAAAATTGCCTTCTAGAAAAGCTAATAACCATGTTCGTTAAGTACTCCACGTGCAATTCAAAAAAGGGTAAGAAAATTTTGAAAACCACGTGTTAAATACAGATGTTCGTGTGTGTGGCTGTGGCTAAAACTTCCTAACCAAGCAACTAAACGACTGTAGCATAATATAAAAAAAAAATTCCTCATTGAAAACAAAGAGACTTTAAGGCACAAATGTGTCATTTTTGTTGTCCCTCCCTAGTCAAACTTATACTTAAACAATTATCTGAATTCAAATGTAAAAGATAAAGGAGGGACAAGGTGCTATACAATGTGGGTTGAAGAATGACCACTTTGGATTTCTAGAAGTGTACGGACGGATGTAAATCCCTTTCAATAAATTAGAATTGGGTCCTACTTTCCTTGTTAGAGAAGAGATTTTTTTTTTAACAAAATAATTTTATTTTTAAAAAAATTACGTAGAGAAATAGTTGTATTGATCTATGGATAGTAAAGCATCTTTTGGTCGATTATTTCCTTGAATGACCATGTGACGTGGCTAGTGCAATAATTAGTGGATGAAATTTGTTTTGAGTAATACTTGTTGCATATAAACAATTTTGCACATGCACCATTTTATAATGAAAATTGTGACTTTAAGTCATGATTTCAATTAAGAATGAGATGTTTGTAAAATTGTGTGTAACAATCACATATCATTAGTTTTTACAGGAAAATTTATTGTTCAAAATATGAAGCCTAGAAAGTCATTCTAATGTTAGGTCGTACTCATGTATCCATGGGTTAAGTTAGCAAAGTCAGTAAAATTGTTTGAGTTGCCAAAAAAGGGTTACTTGGGTAAAGTTTAGGTCATCACTTGTATCTCATAGTCAGACGTACAAAAGCTGGGTACATTAAGTCCAAAAGTGGGATTGGGTCTACCAAATTTAAGTTCACTATTTCATCAAAACATTACAAAAGAGAACCACGGCCCAGCTCATTTTCCTTGGAAAGGAAGAAAATTCACATTGGGATAAGGAGATGGGTTTGGGCCCATGGGTAAAAACAAAGCAGGTCCAGACTGCTAAGCCATGAGCATACGGCAATTAGCTTCTCTTCTAACTACAAAAAAGTACAAACTACTTTTTAAAGTCCTTCATAATCAGAGATTCACCTCAAACAAAGAAGGTACTAAAGGTATATTTATATTAAGCGAAATACATTAAGAAATTCATTCATATAAAGACAAAGTTTAGTTACAAACTTGGTTATAATCTATTTCTACAACTTTCTTAAAATTTTTTTTTTAAATATTATTACATATTTTGAAAATCTAACCGTTAGATTGCATGTTTTATATGCTCTTAAGACACATAAACACACACACATATATCAAATTTTGTACTAATCAGATATTATTTACTATATGATCTATAGACATTGATGCATTCCTTAATAATCCCACACAAATGAGCCAATTATATGATATTTGCAATCTGATCGCCACCATCATCTTGATCTTGATTCTTTGTCATGCTCTTTAAACTAATGTTGAATGCTTTGCAAATTTTGTGGAAAAAATTTCTGGATGTATTAAGTACTAGAATTGTTGGGTGATAGAGGAAGGCATAGATTTTTTTGTACCAACGACATAGCACCTCCGCTAGGATTCCGCATAAATTAATCAGGAACAGCCTTAAGGGATCGACAAGGATTGAAGCAAGTAGCTCACATGCAAGGATGGCACAAATGACACAAACAATCTTTAACATGGGGAGATAGGTTGCATTTTGAGGTCCTAATTTAATCCCCAAAAATGCAGTACCGTAGATAACTACTCTACCATGATAAAGACCAACATGATTGCACCATGTTCTCTTAGTGGAGAGATACTCGAGCTTCGAAACTCTACTGCAAGAATGCCAAGAAAGATTAATAGTAGAAAGTTAAGAGGCTCATGGAACTTGGTAGAGGAACGAGCTTCTTTCTCACTCGCACAATTAAAAAAAAAAAAATGACATAAATCAATTTTACTAATATAATCCTTGCATATATACACGTGCATTAAAAAATATTCATGATTATAATTACATAAGAAACATTTATACCTAAGTTTAATATTATTAATGTACGTGTTTGAATGTTATTAACTCATGGTGTAATGGTCACTTCATAGATGTAAATTCTTGTGGGGTGTATGGAGTAATAGAGCTAGGGTTTAAGTCTCAAAAAGGAAAATTTATTTATATTTTAATAGGCTAGAAATATTTTTTATTGGAGTTGAAAGTGGTTTTATATGGAGATAAATTACTTTTAAAAAGGAATGAACTAGTTTTAAATAATAAAGACACTTAGCACAAAGTTAGAGGGAATTTGAAATCTAATTTAATGGCACTTGCCATAAAATTAGAGTAAAATTAGAATCTAATTTACATTCTGATGGTGAAGCAAAAACTTGGATGGTCTTCAGTTCGTCCATAGTGCCATCCAAGACTAGAAAGCTCGTCCAAGTGCAAGAAGGTCGTCTAGCGTGAAGTCACCTAGACGATCGCCCAACACTTAGAGATTTTCAGGGTGAATCTATATCCAAAAGCTTATATTTCAGATCACTTTCTGCTATTCTGAAGTATGAGCAAAATCCTTATTCATCGCTCTAACTTCCCACTAAGTTCTTAATTTCTGATAGCAGTTGTAGAAGTTAAGTCTTAACTTCTTAACTTCTCAATAGGGTCATAAATTGCTAAGCTTCATGGACGCCATCTTAGAATATAACCAGATAAGGATGGATGAGGTAGATCAAGAGAAAACATCCTTCATCACCAAGTCAAGGCTTGTTTTGCTACAAAGCAATGCCCTTCGGATTGAAGAACGCAGGGGCAACCTATTAGACTCTAGTTAATCATATGTTTCGTCCACAAATAGGAAGGAATGTAGAAGTATACGTGGATGACATGTTGGTAAAAAGTTTGGACGAGAAGAAACATCTAGATGACCTTCAAGAGACTTTTGACACGCTTAGATGATATAACATGAAGCTGAATCCAAGCAAGTGTGCCTTTGGAGTTTCATTAGGGGAATTCCTAGGGTTTATGGTTTCACCTAGGGGAATCGAAGCAAATCCTGATAAGATCCAAGCAATAGGGTTTATGGTTTCACATAGTGGAATCAAAGCAAATCCTGATAAGATCTAAGCAATACTAAACATGAAGCCACCAACGAATATCAAGGAAATCCAGTCTCTCACTGGACGAGTTGCCGCCCCTAACGGGTCTGTTTCAAAAGCTATTGACAAATGTTTTCCATTTGTCAATGTTCTCAAAAAGGTGTTTGACTGGATGGATGAGTGTCAGAACGGCCTTCCAAGACCTTAAGGCCTATCTCACAGCGGCTCCACTGCTAAGCCTGTTTGTACTAGGTAAGAAATTATATTTATACTTAGCAGTGTCCCCACATGTAATGAGTTCAGCTTTAACTAGAGAAGAAGGGAAGATACAGAAGCTTGTTTATTATACATGCCGAGCGCTAAGGGGAGCAGAGGGACGATATCCTATGATGGAGAAGCTGGCATTTGCATTAGTAACAGTTTCTAGGAAGTTAAGGCATTACTTCTAGGCTCATGTCATTAATGTCTTAACAGATCATTCACTCAAGAAGGCAATGAACAAGTTGGAAGCTATAGGACGACTAATCCAATAGGCCATAAAACTTAGTGAGTTTAATATCAGGTATTAACCAAGAAGTGCGATAAAGGCTCAAGCATTGGCAGATTTCATTGTAGAATTCACTCCAAACCATGGTGATCTAGATGAGGTGGATGGAGCTAAGAAGTGGGTCGTCTATGTAGATGGTTCTTCCACACAATATGCAGGAGGTATAAGAGTTATACTGAAATCTCTAGAAGGGGATAAGTTAAAATATGCAGCTCGTTGACAGTACCAAACAATCAACAACGAAGTTAAATATGTAGCCCTCCTTAAAGGCCTGGAATTGGCTAAGTCCTTAGGGACAGAGTCAATAGTTGTCTAAGGAGACTCTCAGTTAATCGTGGGTCAAGTGAATGGAATATGTAAAGCTAAGGAAGAATGGATGAGGAAATATCTCAATAAGGTGAAGCGGCTTGTCAAGAAATTTAAGGAAGCCAGTTTTCTTCAAGTTCCAAAGGAGGAAAACATGGAAGCAGATGCCTTAACAAAGGCAGCATTGGTAGATGGGTTGGTGGACGAGTATAATGAAGTCCAGTACATGCCAAGCATAGATCTTCCAGAGGTGCAACAGATTGAAGGAGAAGAAAACTGGATGATCCCAATAGTGGCTTACCTCAAGGATGGAAGGCTTCCAGAAGACTAAGGATCAGAGCGGCTATGTATGTCCTCATAGACGAGGTGCTATATAAAAGAGGCTTCTCTCAGCCTTACTTGAGGTTTTTAGCTCCAGACAAATTAGACTATATATTGAGGGAAGTTCATGAAAGAGCATGTGGAAACCATTCAAGAGCAAGAGCTATCGTCCATAAGATCATCCATGCAGATTATTACTGGCCAACCATTCAGGTAGATGCTAAGGCTTATGCTAAGGTGTGTGATCAATGTCAATGCTTCAGCAATATCCCTAGACAACCTTACCCCGATGATGACCCCATGGCCCTTTACACAATGGGGATTGAATATTTTAGGTCCCTTTCTAATAGGAACCAAACAGATGATGTTTTTAGTAGTGGGAATTGATTAGTTTACTAAATGGGTGGAAGCTGAACCCTTAGCAAAGATTACACAGCAGAACGTCAAAAACTTCGTCTAGAAGAATATCGTCTGCCGATTTGGGATTCCTAAGGTACTAGTGCTAGATAATGGAAGACAATTTGATAACACACCTTTCAAAAAATTTCTGTGAGCAACTTGGAATAAAGAATCATTATTCCTCACCCTCTCACCCACAAGCAAATGGACAAGCTGAAGTTGCAAATCGATCCTTACTGAAGATTATCAAGACTCGGCTTGAGGGGGTAAAGGGAGTATGGCCAGAAGAGCTACCAAGTGTTCTATGGGCTTACAGGACGACTGTGAGGACCCCTACAGGGGAAACTCCGTTTAAACTAGTCTATGGAAGTGAAGCAGTCATACATACAAAAGTACACATGGCTAACCACAGGGTGATGAAGTATAAGGACAAGGAAAATGAAGAACAAATTTGTCATAACCTTGATTTGATAAACGAGGTAAGGATGGATGCAAAACAGAGAACAACGAGGTATAAAAACCTCATGGCCAGACAATATGATGCAATGGAGAAACCTAGTCGCTTCAACATTGGGGACCTCGTCCTAAAAAGGGTCTCCTTAGCAACCAGAAACTCAGCCCACGGAAAACTGGGGCCTAGTTAGAAAGGACCCTACAGGGTTATTAATTGCAAAAGACATAGATCATATTACTTGGAAGCCTTGGATGGATGAAAATTATAGCACCCTTAGAATGTTGAGCATTTAAGAAGATATTATCAGTGAGGTATCAGCTTGGGCGAGCATCATCCTAGACGAGTTTAAGTTATGTGTTACTTTCCTTATGTTTATTTGTGTTTGTTACTAGTACTACATGTTTTTCAGTATTTAAATTCCCTAAAGTGCACTAGCTTCTAGCTTGTGCATTGTTTATGGACGAAGTCATGATGGACAAAGTTATGAACTTAGTCCGTTTGTACATAAGTATTTTCAATTCCTTAAGGCACCAACTTCTAAGCATGTGCCATGTTTGTGAACGATGTTTATGTTATGTAAATATAGTTTGAATTTCCAATGTATATAAAGTTGTGTGAATTTCCAATTTTAATATTGTTGAAGTTCTCATTAAAGCTAATCCACAAGAAGGCTAAAGGCCTAAGACGAGCAAAATCTCTAGACACAGGGATGCAACTTTTATAAGCTTTCCTTAAATAAGGTAAAAACAAAGTAAAATAAATCTAGGGTATCTTCGTCTAACTATTGGATGAGGCAAAGTGTGCATGCAAGAATATTCAAAATCCATGGATAAATGTAACCAGTTAAGCAATCCAATCTCTGGGCGAGTAAATGCTGGAAATGTCTTGCCTAAAGACGAATAATGAGCCGTCCAGCCTATGGATGAAGATTAATGTATGCTATAAGTCAAACCTATGGACAATGAAAGTTGGCAGTAGAAATTCCATTCATAGACGAGTTATACTTGTAAAATATAATGAATGGAAGAATGCTGAGCATGAAAAAATTATCCTAATATGGAAGAACTAAATGCCTTCACAGGTGGACGGACCACACTTAAAAACCATAGGATATAACATGGATAATGTAAACAAAGGAAAATTAGTTCATGCACAAAATATAATATTTTCAACAAAGAATAAAGAATGAAGATGGAAATATATATTCATTCATAAGTCTAAAAAAGGGTAGACGACTATCGTCCAATAACACTTATACTTGTTAGGACATATGTGAGACTTGTTAGAGACATATGTTATGTAAATTGGCTAATTCTTTACTTGTAATTGGGTAAATTTAGGATGAGTTTAGTACTTCAAGGAACAAGAGTTCAAGTTTAGTATTGAAGCCATGCAAATTTGTTCAAGAAACAAGTGAAGAAGTGCTATTCATTAAAGCTTAATAGATAGCTCAACAGAATTATATCTACCGAGGTTTAATGTTGAAGCTCGACAACTGCTCGATAGAAGCTGTCTCTGTCGAGATTTATGAAATTAGAATTTCCAGATCTGATTTCACGCATATCCATGTGTATTTGTGTAGGGTTTCTTTTCTCACAACTCTAGACATATATAATGATTATTTTAATAGCCGTCTCAAGTGATGCAAAGTGATTGTTACATGCATATTGTGACTGGAGATAATTTGCCCTAATTCATCATATTCTCTCTAGAAGTTACTGCATCTTTGTGCTAAGGGTTTTGTGACCAAGGAGCTTCTTGATTTTTATTGTTGGATAAACTGAAAAACTTTGCAGTCAATATCTTCCTCAAGTTGGTGTGTTAGTCACGTACTGATATCTTTGCATAATTGGTTAGTCACGTATTAGGATTCATGCATTGAACGAAGAGATTGCCGCTACATCACAAGTCCAATTGGGTATTGGGGTAATGGTTCAACGGTAGGTTGGTATTAGGTACTAAGATTCCTTTTACTTATAATCGCTTGTTTTGATAATAGTGGATTCTCAAGAATTGTGACCTTAAATTCACCCGGTAGGGTTCTTCCTCGATGGTTTTTCCCATACGTAAATAAATCACTTGTATCAAATTTATTTTCCTTTGCATTTAACTTAGTTGGTGATTTGTTTGCCTCGGTGGTTTTCCTCACACTTGTGACTTTGAGACTCCACTCAAAGGTTTATCAACACAAACTCTCCTGTTTGTGACTCCAAGATCACCCTTGAAGGTTTAAATTATCAGTACCTTTGATGACTAGAGAATGTAGTAACTTCTATAACACTGGATCTTGAGATTCTTCAAGGAATAACACTGGAAGAAGATATGAGAGAGCTTTTTTGGGTACAAAACCCTAAATACAAAGGAGGCACATTATTCTCTCTCTGAAAAGCCTTATAAAAACGTTCTTAGGTTTTCCTTTATATACTAGAAGAAGTAGATTTGAAACCCTAATCATTTTTGGGCTTAATGAGTAGTTGGGCTTAAATAAAAATTCTACAAAAAACGCATGTCTGCGATTTTCGATCGATTGAGCTTGTTCTTCGATCGATCAAACCAGGAAAATTTCGAATTCTCTTTTCTGCAGCATGCTTATTCTTGGATCTTGACTTGTATCACTTTAAGCATTGTCTAATAATACCTATACACTCTAAGATTTATATCTAGACAAGATTGTGTTCACAGTTTGCCAATTGTTCTACACTTTTAAAACCTAACAGAAAGGGTACATAGGAATTTAATGATCATTGACTAATGAGTCACGTGATTGAATTTAATGATCATTGAAAAAAATGATAATATTTTCATACATTGATCAATGATCATTAAATTCAATCATGTGATTCATTAGTAATGAAACCATGATTGAATTTTAATTAGATAACTTAATTTAGTTAAAACTATTGAGCCTTTACTACTGTGCCACACTACTAGATTAAGGATAGTTCAAAGTTATAGAACCTTTACTAGGAATTTCTACAATTACTTCATTGTCCACAATTTTCTAGCCAACTACTTAATTATCATCTAAAAAAAAAACTACTTAATTAAGTACTACTTTTTTTTTTAGAAACAAACACACACATACAAGAGAGAGGAAAATGAATTTTAACACAAAAACATACCACAACTCCACTCAAAAGCCATAGTAACTTTGATGGGAGGGTGAGACAAGTTGTACTATACATAACACACTCTCTTAAATAATATGGGACAATTAAGTACTACCTAGCACATCTAAACTACCCAATACATCTAGACTACTTAATTGGCATTGGAATGAGGGGTCAAGATTTTTTCATGTCATGGTTCACTAACATACTCCTAATTAAAAAAATGATTAAATGAAAAAAAGACAAACTCATCAATTTAATTAATGTTAAACCAAATAGGGTTTCCAAGAGAATCTAAATAAATAAAAAAGTAAAAAAGAAAAAAGAAAAAAAGAGAGTAGGGTTTTCAAGAGGCAATTCTATGAAGTTTGAAATTTGAATTAGCTAATCTCAAATTATACAAAAATAAGAGTGAAATTATTACTATTAGCTTCTTTTAGTTAAATGAGGATTTTGAAAGAACAAATTCAAGAACATGGAGATGAGGATAAGATCAGAACAACTTTCCAAATCCCATAACATGTGACTGTGACCTAAATTGCTAATCACATCCTCCTTATGTTCATCATACTCTTTTAATGCTAACCGTAGTGATGGTGGAAGACAAAAATAAAAGGTAGAGCATAAAGAAAATTTTAATGGTAACTATTTTAAGTTTATTTGTATTATATTAAAATATGAAGATAGTAGAAAAATTAGAGGACTGGACGTTATGTTTTTCAGGCTTCTAATTGTTTAAAATTTAAATAAATAAAAAACGCAATAAAATAGGATTTTGAAAAGGGGAAATTGCACTAAACCCACCTGTGGTTTGGCCCGTTTTAACAGTGCCCACCCGTGGTTTAAAAGTTGTCACTTAACCCACCTGAGGTGGCCTCCGTTAGACCCCCGTTACCCACCTCTGCCCTTTCCGTTAGAAAATCCCCTTTACTATATAAGCCAAAGTTAGAACCCAATTAGAACCCTAAAAAAGCGTCGTGCTCTCTCCCTCTCTTTACCTGAGAACCTCAAACCCCATTTCTCTCTGTAAAGGGAAATCTGAACATGTCTTCTTCAAGTTATTGCTCGGGTTCCAGTCACCATTCATGCTCTGCTGACCGTTGTCAGCTACGGACTGCTCTGACCTTGAACAATTTTGGGAGAAGGTTTTATGGGTGCAGCTACTACGATGTGGTGAGTAATAGTTGGTTTTCAGATTTTTTCCTTTTTTTTTTTTAATTTTCTGGTTTTGTTGGTTTTCTAATTTTGTTGGCTTTATGAATAACCCTAAAATTTGATTTTTTTTGTTTGTAGGATGATGAACCTACTTGTAAATACTTTAGGTGGTTGGATGGCAAAACATGTAAGCGTGGGTCTGAAGTTGCACCCATTGTCCTTGCAAGATTCAGTATGTACAAGAATCAAGCAAGAGTTGCAGAGGAAAAGGAAAAGGAGGCTAGTGAGAGGGAAACAGCAGCTACTGAGAGGGAAAAAATAGCCAAGCGAAGGGAAGAAAAAGCCAGGGTGAGAGAGAGGATAGCGAAAGAGAAGTTACAGAAATACAAATTTGCACTTGTTGTGTCATGGGGGTTTTTTGCTATTTTTTTTGTGTTTTCTGGTAGGATGGGAGAATTTGGAACAAAACCATTGAGTCTGCCTTGAAGGCAAGTTGTTGTAGTTGTTGTATAATTTTGGGTATTACCACTTTTGACAAGTGTATTCTATGGATTTGGCACGATGTAATGTTGTTGTTTATTTGAATAAAGTATGCAATGGGTTCTTTATGTGATGTGTTCTTATTTATGAAATGTGTAATGCGTAATGTGATCTTATAATTTGAATATTGACTGCCTGCCTTGTTTATGTAATGCGTAATGTGTTTTTTTTGTAATGTGATCTTGTAATTGTGTTTTTTTTGCTGCCTGCCTTGTTTATGTAATGTGTAATGCGTAATGCGTTTTTTTATGTAATGTGATCTTGTACACAATGTTTTTTTGGCTGCCTTGTTTTTTATGCGTAATGTGATCTTGTATATAATGTTTTGTTGGCTGCCTGCCTTGTTTATGTAATGTATAATGCATAATGTGTTTTTTATGTAGTGTGATCTTGTAATTGTGTATGTTTTACATCAATTGGGTAGGCAAAGACTTGCACCAGCACCAAATCCAAAAAGCATAAAGAATTTAATACCATTCCATTCATATATAATAAGCAAGAGTACCATTCTGAAGGGAGCATCATGAGTGTTTTAAAGCAAGAGTAAAATATTGTTCAAAACAAGTGAACTCCACCTAACATTAATGGCTAAACACTGCCAAAAACAAAAACAGGTGGTTTTGTCCCCACTAAGACAAACAAAATAACTTTACAGCAACAAGTTCTATACAACAACAAAAAAGTTGTGACATGCCACTATCAGAAATGCACCATTTAAAAAAAAAAGTATGTTTTTGCTTTCACATTCTCCAATCTTCATTTCCCAGAGACCTTCTCCTTGCCTTTGCCCCTGCCTTTTGAGAACATTGCACCAGATATCGCAGCTCTTAATCCACCTCCTCTCCCATATAAGAACAGATGACTGCTCCCAACTACTCTTGGTGGTACCAACCCCCTTGGAGGCTGCAAAATACATAGCAACTCCATATCAAGATATAATCCAGTGTTTTATGTAAGTATAAAGTGTGGTGTTTGTCTTTGTGTATATACCTGAGATAGAGGTTTTCTTGTGTCCCATGTTTCCTTAGGAGTATGAGAGATAGGCTGGCTGCATGAAAACCATTCGGCTGTGGGTGCTTTACTTGGTGGTGGTCTGCTTGAATCTGCTGCAGATGGTGGTGGTCTGCTTGAAGCTGAAGCAGATGTTTCAGTTAGCTGTGTGTAGGGTTTGCCTGTTGGCTGGCTCAGTGGCTGTTTTTGTGGCTGGTTGACTGGTTGACTTGCTTGATGGGTGGTTGGCTTTCTTATTGAATGGCTAGCTACCCCACTTGTTGGTTGCCTGGTTGTCTGCTTGGCTGCATTGTCTACTGGTCCAGGTGGGTGCCTTGCTTGCAGGTTGGCTGCCTTGTTTTTAGATCTAGGTGGCTGCCTTGCTGGAATGGTGGTTGCCTGGTTAGCCTTCTTGTTTGCTAATCTTGTTGACTGCCTTGCTTGCTGATTGGGTGCCTGGTTAGCTGCTTGGGTGGTTGGCTGCCTTGCTTGCTGATTGGGTGCCTGGTTAGCTGGTTAGCTGCTTGGGTGGTTGGCTGCCTTGCTTGCTGATTGGGTGCCTGGTTAGCTGCTTGGGTGCCTGGTTAGCTGCTTGGGTGGTTGGCTGCCTTGCTTGCTGATTGGGTGCCTTATTAGCTGCCTGGGTGGTTGGCTGCCTTGCAAACCTCCGTGGTGATTGCCTAGGTGGCTGACATGCTTGGCTACTTGGCTGGTTGGTTGCCTGGCTGCCTGCCTGGTTGGCAAACCAGGGTGGCTGCCTTGCAAACCTCCTTAGTGGTTGCCTAGGTGGCTGACTTGGTGGCTGACTTGCTGGCTGAGGTACTGAGGTTGCACCTTGACCCTCTTGTCCCTACAAAAATAGTTGTCTTGCATCAGAAATAGATTTATAATATAATTGTCATAGTAAACACAGTCTCACTTTACTTACAAATTTTTTTTGCCTCTCAAGTCTCTGCCTCCTTTGCCATGGTGTCTCACCAGTGATTCCAGCCTTACACCTCCTTGAATTATGTCCCTCCTTATGGCAAAATCCACATTTTATAGGTCTATATGACCTAGAAACTTTGTATGGGTTGTTGGGCTC